>OZ030016.1:81708055-82058055 GCA_964023405.1 Apodemus agrarius | reverse complement strand
GCAAATGTAAGATGTTTAGAATTCTGGGGACTCTTGAGAGTATAAAAAAGCTAAAGGCCTGAAAGGGGCCATGGCTACTGCCACTCCTCCTGCTACTACCCCTGCTGCTGCTGCTGCTGCTGCTGCTGCTGCTGCTGCTGCTGCTGCTGCTGCTGCTGCTGCTGCTGGTGGTATTGCTACTTACTGGCTGCTGGTTGGAGATACCCTGATGATGAAGATCAAATTTGCCCCCAAGGAACTCTGAGCCCCAAGTCAGCAGGAAGTAGTCTAACAGTATAGATGCCTCTTTCCATTCTAGCCTTCTTTCTTACCTAGTGTTGGGAGTTTGGGAAAGATAAGGGGGAATGGTGGTAGAAGTAAAAACCCAAAACATAGCCAAAAGTCTGGATGTAAAACTAATATTAATTCACAATACAAATGAACACATGCATACAATTGATTGTTTAATGTCTCCTTTCACTTAAATTTATGATCACTACTTTCTGTAGGTAATATATTAATTATCACTGTCTTTAAGCTGTCAGGATCAGGTTTTATTTATCTAGATTATGTTTATTTTAATTTTATTAATATTAGGTACATTTTTTCTTTGACACTAATGTTTCAGTTTGATGCTCTTTTAGTTCTATCTTCCATCCTGTTTTGAAGCCATTATGTTAACTTGTTCCATCCTTATAGTTTGTAAATTCAAAATGAGTTACCAGTGACTCTTATTTATGACCTGTGGAAGGCTTTATCTTTTCTGTCTTTATGCATGATACTCTCTTAGTCTTAACTTTTCTGATGAAGACAGGGGTTATATGTCTTTCAGATATATTCTTCTTAAAACTCTTCTTTTTTGTTAAATATGTAGCTTAATATTTTTAAGAGTTCTAGAAAGTTCTCAGCAATTATCCTGTCACTGCTCTAGAGGTGATGGGACCTGGGAGAATGGAGCTGATAAATGAGACAGATTCAAGTCTCATAAAATAGCCAACTTCTTTCAGAGCCTCAGACAATTTATATTCTGAGGGTGAAGAGGAGTCACATGGGTAAAGTATTTAATTGACCACATACTCAGACACAAAGCCAGTATCTATAGACACACTGAAAGTGAAATAACTCCCTGAATCCTATCAGACTACCATGGATTAAAGCTAGCTATCAATAACATCAGGAACAACAGATAGCTTGCAAACTCATGGAAACTGAACAACCCTCGACTGAATGGGAAATGAATCAAGACAGAAAAAATAAATTAAATACTTTCTACAATTGAATCCACTGAAAATAAATATAGAGTATACCCAAACTTATAGAGCCCAATGAAAGAGATGCTAAGGGGAAAGTTCACAGCACTAGGTACAAACATTAGGGAATGAAGTCCATGTTTCTTGATTCTGTGGGTTTTCAAGTGGTGTCTTTGACCTTACTGAGACTGAATCAGGGAGCCTACACTAGTTTAACTTAGGTCCTCCAAATATATGTTATAATTGTGGAGCCTGGTGTTTTTATGGGATTTCTATCAGAGGGAATGGGGGCTGTTCATTCCACTTTTGTTTGCCTTAGGGATCCTTTGCCTCATACTGGTTTGTCTTGTCCAATGCCTAGTTTTATAGCAGGTTGATATACCATGTTCAGTTGATATTCCTAGGTCTGCCATTTTCTGAAGGGAAATGGAGGAGTAGATAGGCAGTTAAGAGGGTAGGGGAGAGAGTAGGAGGAGAAGAGCAAGGGAATACTAAGGTTGGGATCTTATATATGAGAATTAATAAAAAAAAATTGAGGAAGCGGCTGGAGAGATGGCTCAGTGGTTAAGAGGACTGACTGCTCTTCCAGAGGTCCTGAGTTCAAATCCCAGCAACCATATAGTGGCTGCAATGGATTCTGATACTCCCTTCTAATGTGTCTGAAAACAGCTACTGTGTATGAATAAATAAATAAATAAATAAATAAATAAATAAATATTTGGGGAGATCTCATACTAGCAAATTAACAGCACACAGGAATGGTCTAGAAGAAAAATAAGTAAGCACACTCTAGAGAAGTAGATGGAAAGAAGCTGAAATCAATAAAATAGAAGCAAAGAGAAAAATAAAAAGAATCAATAAAACAGAGTTGGTTCTTTATGAAAATCAACAAAATGTACAGGCCCTTATCTAACTAAAAGAGAGAGAATATCCAAATTTACAAAATTAGAAATGAAAAGGGAGACATAACAACAGACCCTGAGGAAATCCAAAGAATCATAAGGACATCTACTCAGCAATTAAAAATAATGAATTCATGCAATTTGTAGGTAAATGGTTAGACCTGGAAAATATCATCCTGAGTGAATTAACCCAATCACAAAAGAATGCACATGAAATGCAATCACTGATAAGTGGATATTAATGAGCCCAGAAGCCCTAAATACTCAAGACACAAATAGCAAGTCAAATGATTCCCAAGAAGAAGAAAGGAGAGGACCCTGGGCCTGTAAAGATTGCATCCAGTTTAGTAAAGAAACCGAGGGGGGAGGGGGAATGATTGGGGAACAGTTGGGGGGGGAGAGGAACTATGGGAACTATGGTGGGTGGGAACTGGGAAAGGGGAAAGCCTTTGGAATGTAAACATAGAATATAGAAAATAAAAAAAATTAAAAAAAAAAGAGTACTCTAACCTAGTCTCACTGGAACATTGTAATGGGGGATTATTATAAACCTAGTCAGTGATCTAATCCTATATGCACAAGCCCTATCAATTCAGAAACACAAGAAATATGAAATACTAAGACAATGAAATTCCTAAAATGAGTATAAATTCTGTAGTAACAGACTCCAATGAGGGTGAATTATATGAAATCCCAGGCAAATAATTAAAAGCAATTATTATAAGAATGTTCATTGAAGGTCTAGAGAGATGGTTTAGTGGTTAAGAGCACTGACTGCTCCTCTAGAGGTCCTGAGTTCAATTCCCAGCAACCACAATGTGGCTCACAACCATCTGAAATGAGATCTGATGCCCTTATCTGGTGTCTCTGAAGCCAGCTACAGGGTACTCATATACATAAAATAAATGAATAAAAAAACATATAGTAAGCAACTTAAAAAATTTTTATATTACTTTATTCATCAATAGGACAAAATATCTGGCAAAACAGAAAAACAGGCTTATGTTGCTATATAGCTTGAAAATATTTTCCATTGTGGTGGGGCAGGTGTGGTCGCAGAACTCTGATGTATGGCCACATTGGGTCTGTAGTCAGTAAGCAGAGAAAGGAATACTGGTGATGTTCTTCTGGCTTTTATCTTTTGTTTATTATTGGAACCAAGTACATCACATAGTTCTGGTCACATTCCTGATGAGTCTTTCCCATTCAGTTAAGCCTTTTGTGAAACTCCCTTGTTGACAAACTGTAAAGTGTTTCCATGGTGAATCAAAATCTCATCCTGTTGGCAATCAGTATTAACAATAAAAAAATCAGTGCCTTTTCTATGGTATTACTCTAAGGATTTCATGCTCTTGTTTTTTTCAGGTATCCATGTAGCTACTGTCATCTGATACACTTCCTATTGGTGTTTGGTTTTTTTCCTGGTGTTCTGTTGTCACTGCTCTTCTGTTGTTCAGGTCCTCCTAAGCTGTGTCTTTGATATTCACTGTTGAACCCCATGTTTCTTTTTCAGTGTCTATACTTCATGCTTTCTTCCATGTGCTCATTTTCCAGGTGGTTGATTATTTTAATTTGTATTACTCTATATTCTCCATACTGTATCTGAAGTGTTGTATACATGTGATGAGACTGTACAAAATTTTTTTCCTCAGGAGGCAGAGTCCTAAATCTTCTTAATATGATCTCAGTACAACATTATCCAAAGATAATAGTGTTGGTTTTTTTATTGGAAATTTTCTATGTTTACATTTCAGATATTTTTCCTCTTTCCAGGTCTCCCTTCTGGAAGCCCCCTATCCCATCCCCCTACCCCTGCCTCTATGACGGTGCTTCCCTACCCACCAACCCACTCACATATTCCTTCCCTGGCATTTCTCTACACTGGGGAATTGAACACCATCAGGCTCACGGGCTTCTCCTATCAATGATGTCCAATAAAGCCATCCTCTGCCACATATGTAGCCAGCGCCATGTGTATGGTCCCTCCTGAACCTGGTAAGCTCTGGAGGTTCTGACCACTTGACACAGTTGCTCCCCCCCACGGTGCTGTAAAACTACTCAGCCCCTTCAGTCCCTTCTCCCACTCTTCATTGAGGACCCTGTGCTCAGTCCAATGATAATGCTTTGCTTGTAGGATTGCTGCACTTAATGTGTATCATGATTGTCCATCTTTACTTTTTATATATAAAACCCAACTTTTAAGATCCTAACCCAAAGAGCCGGGCGTGGTGGCGCACACCTGTAATCCCAGCACTTGGGAGGCAGAGGCAGGCGGATTTCTGAGTTCGAGGCCAGCCTGGACTACAGAGTGAGTTCCAGGACAGTCAGGACTACACAGAGAAACCCTGTCTCAAAAAAACAAAACAAAACAAAACAAAAAAAACCAAAAGATCCTAACCCAACTTCTGTGGCTAGTCACACCCTCTGCTTCCCAACCAAGCCTGAACTCCTAACTTTTGTCTGTTTCCATTACTCCAGAAAAAGTATTCTCAGGCTTCTTCACATCTCTGTCAACCTTTAGAACCAAGCAAAGGTCAAGAATAAACAAGGGACCCAGGTTGCCTGTTAACTATGGAGTTCCCTTTTTATTTTTAAACCAGATTTACAAACCTTCATTGCATTGAGAAATCGTAAATGTCTTCACATGTAAAATTGTGTGATCTATACTTTCTATTGATTTCATTGTAGCTATTTGAACATTCTAATTCCAAAATTATATAAGTAAGACCAGTATGACTAGATCATAGGCTAATTATAAAAGCAACTATATCTTCTAGCTACCTGTAAAAATGGCACACAATCTTGGCACTTTATTTACAAGCTATAAGCCTAGATTGGGCAGATTTTGAGCTATCATACCTTACGTATCAGGCATATGTCTCTGGTTACTTACTGTTTGGTTCTTAGTCATCTTATCCTCAAGGTCAATTTCTCTAGGCCCCGTACTCATAATTCATCTCTATTCTGGTGGCCTCCCCTTCTTTCAGTATCTGTTTTTCTTCTTATCTTGTTTTTCCTAAGAGCCCTCACATCCTGCCTTTCTCTATTTATTGTCCAATGACAGGCTCTAGCTTTTATTAATCAATTGACCTTAAATTGGAGATCAGTGTTTACACAGTTTCATTTGGTGTACTTGATGATATACTCATTGGAGAATTAACCAGATCATGGGAACCAGTATTTAGAATGTGAATGCTTGGCAGCAACAGACCAACCTTTAACCGACAGTGCCATGGGAAATTCACTTTTTTAGTACCTGGATTCATCTGTGCAGAAAGAATGTTTAACAGAATATGCCTATTGTTGCGTATCACTAATAGTGATAACAATTAGAAACAAGGAGTTGGTGTTTCACTGCTCAAGAAAGTATTATTACAAGAACCAAAATAATATTGACACAGAGAGTAATATTGTATGACTTGAAATATATATTGAATATTAGAATAAAACAATTTATATAACATGAGGAACTGGAGAGGTATAGTTAACGATGTAAAGGAACAGATATGCAAAGTGTGAGATCTAGTACTCTAATATACAGTATGATAACTGTAGGTAATAAGGTCCTATTAGGAGTTTTGCTAAGAAAGTAGGGTTTTGGGGGGTTTTGTTGTTGTTGTTGTTGTTGTTGTTGTTTTAGATTACAAACAAAATAAAACAGAAGAAAGGAAAATATCTCTATAAAAGTGAATAATAGTTTTTATTTCTTTTATGTAAAAATATTTCAAGCTCAAAGGTAGATAGATATTGACTGAAAAGAGATATAAAGGAAGTGAAAAATTATAGATTGTTCTAAATATTTGATATTTCTTCCATCCAGGATATATTTTACTTAAAATCTCTCTAATATAGAAAGGTTAAAATATATTTCTATATGTTTTGATCAACATGTTATTAATTGTCCTGTTGGAAGAAAAGTGTAAACTTTCAGATCAGAAATATGGAAATGTCTCAGATGGTAAGAGCTTGCCACATAAGTGTGAGGACCTTAATCTGAATCTTGAGTAGACTTAAATGACAAAATAAATGCACATGTAAACACACATTTACACACACATACGCAAATAAAATTTCATATTATATTACACATGATCAATGTAGAATTGATTGGGGAAATCATAAATAAGATTATGGTTCATATTAAAAACATTCAATTTCAATGTTAGTAAATGACATTTTAGTCCAATGATAATAAAATAGAACTGGTTACACCATGTTTTAGAAGAAACAGAATTCAAGATATCTAGTTCTCCCAATTATATGAAGTTAACATTTGTTTAATTCACAAAGATCCTAAGATTCTTTTTTGTGAACATCGCCCAGATTTCACCAGGAAGACAGAGTAAAACTGATACCAGAATTGTTGACAAACTAAAACCAAGCATAAACCTTTACCAAGATCAGCTTTCTTTTTATGTACTTTAAAATTAAAATATAATTACATCACCACCCCTTCACTTTCATTGACCTCTGTATTGTGTCCAGTTGTGGTTCCTGTAATGTTCTCCTTTTGCAGTAAAGGGGAGCTTTTTTGATCAAGGGTGAGAGCCATAGTTATCCATGAGTATGAGAGCAAGATTCCTTCACTATGCATGTTAGATGTTCAGTACTGTTTTAGTAGTATTACATTATGCAAAGGTATATCTCGAATGCTCCTTTGAGGTTTTACTGCATGCCTATCAGATGGTACCAATCTATCTGCAGTTTTATATGATTTTTGTGAGTTCCACAAATTCTCCATGCTTAGACATGTGGTGGGCCTTGCTGTATAGCAGCTTTGTACCTTCAAACAATTTCTTACATTTTGTGAGGATAAAATTTGCCTGCCTATGTAAGATTGCATAATCAATAAATCATTTCTCAGTCAGGGTTGGGCTATATTCCTTCCCATAAAGACATCCCTTCCTACTCCGGTCATCCTAGTTAAGAGTTTTATGTTATAAACCCCTTTCCTATGGTTATATACTTATTTTTACCTTTTGGTCAGGACCTAGCTAGATATTGGTTTGGGAACAAGTTTCTTGATGAATTTTTATTTGACTGACATTATTAGAATAGAATAGACAGATGTAATTATACACTGATGCTAGGTGATTGAACAACATAGTTTTCAATAGAAAAGATGTTTCAAATGACAAGGAGCAACATATTCACACACATGTCACTACTTAGTAGTGGTGTAGATTGTAGGATTATGAAAATCTACATGAAAATGAAAGAACCATAATTCAAATCTGGACAATGGACTTTCTCCATCATTAAGATCTTCTGTAAAGTTGACTCCCTTCTGTTGTTTCATCTGTTGTTGTTTTCCGTGGTAGGTGTGCAAAGTAATGGAGTATTTGGAGCAAGAATGCACTTCTTATTGAACTCCTACCAGTCCAGAGGGCAAACTAGCTCTGTCTTATCTCAGTAGCGGTACGAATCAGCAGGTATTCACCCAGCAGAAGCATTTGTAGACAAAGGGAACAAAGTGGAAAAAAAAGAGACAAGAGTCTGTGCAGATGTGGAGATTAAATTTAAATTGTAGTGGGAGGAGAAGACAATCAGATGAAGGCAAACAAGGGAAATGATACAATTTTAGATAGATGGCTTTGCAGAGAATCACATATTCCCTTGCGGATGAAAGAGTGGGAGTTTCTGATTACTCTGAAAAGCTGGTGCTCCTTCTGGGAAGATGACATGTTCCTGTTTCTGGAGGTGGGGGAAGGTTGTTTCAAATGCTCTTCACTGTGGCAAAAGTAATAATGTAGTATTTTGGAGTGTGTTCTACTGACAGAAAAATAAATGTTACAAAAGAATGGACTATTGCTTTCAGTGCACCTGGAATATTCCTTCTGGGTAGCTTTGGCTATCTCTCCTGTTCAGCAGGAGTGGGTTATTACTATTAACTTCAATAATTTCAACATTTTTCACTGATCATTTAAGAGTATTTGAGTTAATTTTATTAGGAAAGTTACAGCTTCTACTTGGGGTCTGTATTTATTTGGATTTTTGCTGCAACCAGAGGTGCTATGGCAGCAAAAGTCTAACCAGGATCATCATCAGCCTGTCTCCTCACATAAACTTTGGCCAGCTTAATGAAGCATACTTTCTTATTTGATAAATAAACTCATCAACATACCTTTTACTGGAATCACTGTGACACAAAATTTTTGAATGCTTTAATCTATGTAGTGGTTCATGTTTAATAAAATGAGTAGGAAATAAAATATAAAATCCCCAAATAAAATGTTGTGAAAACCAAGGCATCCCTCAGCAAGGAACGAGGGAAAAGGTCAAAGTTGATTTGAGGAGAACATGGAAAGACATGTCATGTCACACTTGGGATGTCTTATTGAACTTTATGTGCAAAGGTAACTTGCTTCTAACATTTCAAAGTGTTTGCTTGTTTCAAATTTTAAAATTAGTCCCCAAAGTCAATATATATATATATATATATATATATATATACATACATATATATACATATATAAATATATATATATATGTGTGTGTGTGTGTGTGTGTGTGTGTGTGTGTGTTTCCATTTTGCCCACTTATGCATGCATCTAGACTTACATACATGCAAGTGCTCCTGCAGACATGGAATAAGTAACTACCCTCTGGCTTTGTATATTTAGTGTCTAAAGATGCCACAGTGTTTCCAGAATGGTTAAAACATGTTTCCCATCTCACAAGTAGGAATGGCTACTTTCAAATAGAACAAATACACAATGATATCTAGCAGTTTTAATTTTTCATTCCAAAATAACTACAACAAAAGCTGTATTTGCAATTTTGAGGAAAAGAGTTCAATAGGGTTTCTCCACCTTCTCTGTACCCTCAGCTTCTGTACAGGGAGCCATGTGAGGAAATACAGGCAGGTCAGCAGTTGTCACTGGACCTCAGTCTAGCTGCCACTGGCCTCATGGTCCAGGTGAGAGCCCGACTGTCAAAAAAGTCCTGGAAGGTGCTGTCGAAATGTCACCAGTCATAGAAAAATAAATCAATAAAATAAAGAATGTAAGTTAGACTGTCATTCTCCTTTTTCTGGATGGAACTTTAAGTCACAAATCACAGCAGGAGAGCAAATGGAAAAGATAACCATTTCACTACAAACAAAGGCAGGAAAACCTGGCATGTTGGATCTCACTTAGCATCCAGCCTGATTATTGTGTGGCTTTCGTTGTGACAGTTCTCCTAGCAACTCTACTGGGAAAAGTGACAAATGGCACGTGGGTGGTAAGTAGGAAGAAAGTGTGAAGTTGTCCACAGTTGTTATATGAAACATTGAACGCAATGGGACCCCAACTCTGGGCAGAGATTCACGAATAGATGGAAATGGAGATGTGGCATCGAGAAGGCAATATGGATTTTTTTTTTTTTTTGAGAGCGAGAGAGAGAAAAAGAGAGAAAGATATATCGTGTTTTCAATTTTGGAATTGCATGATACTTCTCCATTCATTTATGCTTCAAACACAGTTTAGTTATCAGAAATATTTTGAGGGTGTTAGGAATGGCTCTGTGCAGATATAAGGTAGAGAATTTGAGAGTGATTCAAGTCATTAGAGTACTTGTAGCTCTGCAGTTGTGTATGTGCAGTAAGGATCCTGATACTCAGGGGGAAAAACACATACATATAATCTTCTTTAGCAGCCTCTTCTTTGTTCCCCTTTTCAACCTCTTCTGTGGACTTCCTGGGGGTTTTCAGTTGTGGAAACCATCTGTGCAGCTTAGGAAAATATCTAAGACTTTCAGCATCAGACACAGAAAACATGTTCCCTTAAGGCCAGTTATTAGAACCATTCAGATCAGTAGAAATATGTTTACTTTTCCATGCTGAGAAGAATGAGCAGCCTTCTGATACCAAAGAAAGTGACATAGCTGAGCTTTATAATGAATTTTATAAGGTTTTTAAAGATACATAAAAATTAGTTTCTCCTTATCTCTAATTCTCTCATGTATTAAGCATATAACAAACCCTGTTTGTCAGGCACTGCCCTAAGTTTGTTAGGTGTTAATGGGTTTTATGTCAAAAACAGAAGTACATATGCAGCAAACATTGTCAAGTACAGACTTTAAAGGGTAACAGGAATTTTGCTAAAACATAATTTCCCCACTAGTATTCACTCTTTGAGGCTGATCCAAAAATAAGATTGTGTGTATGTCTATGCTTGTCTGTCTTCCTGTTTCTGTTTCTCACTGTCTGTCTCTGTCTCTGTCTCTCTGCCTCTCTCTCTTTCTCTCTCTTTTTCTTCCTGTGTGTGTGTGTGTGTGTGTGTGTGTGTGTGTGTAGAATGTAGTTTCAAACTATGGTGCATAATGAGAATTCAGTGCTTGTTAACAGTGATGTGTGCTTTGGGATAGAGATTTAAAGACCAATCAACATGACTGAAGTCTGAATAGAAAGTCTGAATTAAACCAGCCACTGACTGCCTGGAGAGAAACCCTTCTCACACAGCAGCTTGGACTACATTTTACAGAGAGCTACTAAAGGTTAAGATCACATAAAATCTGCATCCTGGTTGGCAGTTGACAGGGGAAATAAAGGAAGAAAGTAGTTTAACAGTTAATCAGTTAGCTGGGGTATTTAGACCTGGGGTTTCTAATGTTGGGTACTTTCCTGTGGGACTTTTTATGGCTGGGGTAGAAAAGGGGTGGAACAGGGCTCAATTTCAGGCTATGCCACAGATTATTCCAGATGAAGCAATATGAAATAATTTCTGGCATAGCACACCATACCACCATACCCAAGTGGCACAGGGAGGAAGCTAACCAACCAGGAGTTCAGAGAGGCCAGACAGTACAGGTAGGGCCTCCCCTGCTGCTCAGAGGATCATGTCTAGAAACCTCTGGAGAGAAAACCCACAAACAAATAGAAGCTGAAAGATGCTCTACTCAATGATACCTTGGTCAAGGAATATATAAGGAAAGAAATCAAAGACATTTTAGAATTTAATGAAGGCATAACATACCCAAAATTATGGGATACAATGAAAGGAATGCTAAGAGGAAAACTGATAGCTCTGAGTACCTCCAAAAAGAAGCTGGAGAGAGCATAGACTAGCAGCTTAACAGCACATCTGAAAGCTCTAGAAAAGAAAGAAGCTAGTACACCCAAGAGGAGTAGATGGCAGGAAATCTTCAAACTCAGGGCTAAAATCAACCAACCAGAAACAAAAAGAACTATATAAAAAATCAACAAAACAAGAAGCTGGTACTTTGAGAGAATCAACAAGATAGATAAACCCTTAGCCAGACTAACCAGAGGTCACAGAGACAGTATCCAAATTAACAAAATCAGAAATGAAAAGTGAGATATAATAGAAAATGAGGAAATTCAAAAAATCATTAGATCATAATACAAAAACCTATACTCAACACAACTGGAAAATTTGGATGAAATGGACAATTTTCTAGACAGATACCAAATACCAAAGTTAAAATCAGAATGAGATAGATCTTGTATAAAGTCCCAGAATCCTTAAAGAAATAGAAGCAGTCATTGAAAGTCTCCCAATCAAAAAAGCACAGGACCAGATGATTTTAGTGCAGAATTCTATGAGTCTTTCAAAGAACATCTAACACCAATACTCTTCAAACTATTCCACAAAATAGAAACAGAAGGAACATTACCCAACTCATTCTGTGAATCCACAACTATGATGATACCAGAACCACACAAAGATCCAAAAAAGAAAGAGAACTTCAGACCAACTTCCCTTATGAATATCAATGCAAAGATAATGAATAAAATTCTTGCCAACTGAATCCAAGAACACATCAAAATGATCATCCACCATGATCAAGTAGGCTTCATCCTAGGGATGCAGGGATTGTTCAATACACGGAAATTCATTACATAAACAAACTCAAAGAAAAAACCACATCATCATTTCATTATATACTGACAAAGTGTTTGACGAAATTCAGCATCCTTTCATGTTAATAGTCTTAGAAAGAACAGGAAATCAAGGCCCATAACTACACTTGATCTTAGCCAAAAGGCCGAGAAGTGATAAGGCCCATACCTAAACATAGTAAAAGCAATATAGAGCAAACCAGTAGCCAGCATCAAAGTAAATGGAGAGAAACTTGAAGCAATCCCACTGAAATCAGGGACTAGACAAGGCTGCCTTCTCACTCCATATCTATTCAATATAGTATTTGAAGTTCTAGCTACAGTAAGTGGACAATGAAAGGAGGTAAAAAGGGATACAAATTGGAAAGGAAGATAAGTATGCTATCACTATTTGCAGATGATATAATAGCATACTTAAGTGACTCCACCAGAGAAATCCTACAACTGATAAACAACTTCAGCAAAGTGGCCAGATATAAAATTAACTTAAACATATCTGTAGCCTTCCTATACTCAAAGGATAAACAGGCTGAGAAAGAAATTAGGGAAATGACACTCTTCAGAATAGTCACAAACAATATAAAGTATCTTGGTGTGACTCTAACCAAACAAGTGAAAGATCTGTATGACAAGAACTTCAGGTCTCTGAAGAAAGAAATCAAAGAAGACCTCAGAAGATGGAAAGATCTTCCATGCTCCTCGAATGGCAGAATTAATATAGTAAAAATGGCCATCTTGCCAAAAGCAATATACAGATTCAATGCAATCCCCATCTAAATTTCAACTCATTTTTAATAGAGTTAAAAAGAGCAATTCTCAAATTCATCTGGAATAACAAAATACCCAGGATAGTTAAATCTATTCTCAACAGTAAAAGTACTTCTGGGGGAATCAATATCCAGGACCTCAAGCAGTACTACAGATCAATAGTGATAAAACCTGCATGGTATTGGTACAGTGAATTGAAGACCCAGAAATGAACCCACACCCCTATAGTCACTTGATCTTTGACAAAGGAGATAAACCATCCAGTGAATAAAAGATTGCCTTTTCAACAAGTGGTGCTGGTTAAACTGGCAGTTAGCATGCAGAAGAATGCAAATCAATCCAATCTTATCTCCTGTACAATGCTCAAGTCCAAGTGGATCAAGGACCACCCCATAAAGCCTGAAACTAGTAGAAAAGAAACTAAGGAAGAGCCTTGAGCACATGGGCACAGGGGAAATTTTCCTGAACAGAACACTAATAGTATATGTTCTAAGATCAAGAATTGACAAATGGAACCTCACAAAAATTACAAAGTTTCTGTAAGGCAAAGGACACTGTCAATAGGATGAGATGGCTATGACCAAGTTGGGAAAAGATCTTTACCAACCAGACATCTGATAGACAGCTAATATCCAATATATAAAAAGAACTCTACAAGTTAGACTCCAGAGAACCACATAACCCTATTAAAAATGGGGTACAGAGATAAACAAAGACATTTTAACTGAGGAATATTGAATTGCTGAGAAGCACCTAAAGAAATGTTCACTATCCCTAGCCATCAGGGAAATGCACATCAAAACAACCCTGAGATTTCATCTTACACCAGACAAAATGGCTAAGATCAAAAACTCAGGAGACAGAAGGTACTGGAGAGGATGTGGAAAAGAGGAACACTCCCCCACTGCTGGTGGGATTGCAAGCTGGTACAACCACTCTGGAAATCAGTCTGGCCATCCCTCAGAAAACTGTGCATAATACTACAGGCAGACCCTGCTATACCACTCCTAGGCATATACCCAGAGGATTCCCCAGTATGCAATAAGGACACATACTCAACTATGTTCATAGCAGCTTTATTCATAATAGTCAGAAGCTGGATAGAACCCAGATGTTCCTCACTGGAGGAATGGATACAGAAAATTTGGTATATTTACACAATGGAATACTACTCAGCTAATAAAAATAATGAATTAATGAAATTTTTAGGCAAATAGGGGGAACTGGAAACTATCAACCGGAATGAGGAAACACAATCACAAAAAAAAAAAAAAAAACCAAAAAACAAACAAACAACAACAACAACAACATGGGATGCACTCACTGATAAGTGGATATTAATCCAGAAGTTCAGAATACCGAAGATACAATTCACCGACCAAACGAAGCTCAGGAATAAGGAAGACCACAGTACGGATACTCTGGTCCTTCTTAGAAGGGAGAACAAAATACCCACACGAAGAGATACAGAGACAAAGTAGGGTGCAGAGTCTCAGGGAAAGACCATCCAGAGACTGCCCCACCTAGGGATCCATCCCATATACAGTTACAAAACCTAGACATTTTTGTGGATGCCAACAAGTGCTTGCTGACAGGAGCCTGATATAGTTGTCTCCTGGGAGGCTCTGCTAGTACATGACTGATACAAAGGGGGACACATTCAGTCAGCCATTGAACTGAGCACAAGTTCCCCAAAGCTAGAGAAAGTACCCAAGGAACTGAAGGGGCTTGTAGTACCATAGGAGGAACAGCAATATCAGTCACCCAGTACCCCAAGAGCTCCCAGGGACTAAACCATCAACCAAAGAGTACACATGGTGTTTCCCACAGCTCCAGATGCATAGGCAGCAGAGGATGGCCTTGATGGATATCAAAGGGAGGAGAGGCCCTTGGTCCTGGAAAGGCTTGATGCTGCAGTGTAGGGGAATGCCAGGACAAGGAAGCAGGAGTGGGTGGATTGATAAGCAGTGGGAGTAGGATGAGTTAGTGGATTTTCGGGGGGGGACCCAGGAAATGTAAATAAAGAATATATCTATTAAAATTTTTTTTTTTAAAAAAGAGTACGTTGAGTTGGAAAGGGGTTAAATTTAATGTAGTGAATTAGCATAAGAAATATTAATCAGCTGGTAGTTCAATGTAAATGCAGTTTTGTAGCAGCCAAGAAAGGAATGCTTCTAACCTTGTTTAGTTGATGAGGTTTTATTTGACAGAGCTGTCTTATTCAGGTTTGTTTCAATCTGTTGCTTATATTCTACATTTTTAAAAGGTAACATTCCCATCAAAAGGATTCTCAGAATATGCTTAAAGACCAAAAATAAATAAACAAATAAATAAAAATAAAAAAAATTTTTAAAAATTAAAGAATAAAAAGATTTTCTACCCTGTCACAACATTTCCCACTGGTCCAAGGGAATGATTCAAATTGTGGACGTTCTCAGCTGTAAAGGGTGCAGTTGGTTCTACAATTAATCTTTTGTTTTGCATAATTGGCAATGCAGTTTAAAATGCAGAAGCCCACCATTAAGTCTGATCCAAATTAGAATAAAGGCCTAGCCACTATTGATAGAGTAGTTAGCTAGGATGAGGGTGGGGTGATCAAGAGAACAGAGACAGGCACCAATTATCTTGTATATGCCGTTATCTTTATGTCTTCCTATCTCTTTATTTCCTATTTCACTTCTGAAGTTTTCCCCTACTCAGACAAACTTTTTCTGTTAGCAAAGACACATCAGGATGTTCTTGGATTTGTTTGTTTTATCAAAACAGTACATAGTCCTCCTTTATCTAATAAGTCTAAACCTCCCAGACTTAGTTGGACCACTTTCACAGTTGGGGAATCTGACTGTTGTTCTAATTCAGAAATGGACACTTTTAACATATGCATGTGTTCATCAACCTCTCTGCTTAGTTTAAGTTTTCACCTCCCATGATAAAGGCTGAGGGCTCTGTAGCCAGCTATGCCAGCTCCAGCCAGGAGTGGGACAAGGACAGGAACATCTTTTTCCCCCATATGGTCCATGGTCCATATTAAGATGCATTTTCTCTTATTCCCATTATGTAGGAATACCTGTGGCAGAATGTATACTGAGCGCCATAAAAGGAGTTTCTCAGTGTAGAAAAAAATCAGAAGAGGAAGATTTAATTGAGCAATTAGTATATGCCAGCAAGTTGTTTCCGGGTCTTGGTGATATTGCTGTTGTCTAGATGACTTACCTGTTAGGTAGAATAGCAGATATCAGAATAAGGGGAAGTGCCAAGGTTAAAGATTTGGGATATTAGACAAGTTCTGGCCCACTGTAGATCCTCCAACATTAATTTGGGCTGCCCCAGTCACAATGAGTTGTGTCAGTCAATGGTCTGGTAGCCTGGTTAGTTCCTATCCCTATGTAGTACACGGAGCTCAAATATAATCAACAATCCTCACCAATTTCTGGCAGAGAATGATGAACTAAGCTGTGATCTTTATAAAGAATGGAAAGAAGGGATGGCAATCCCTCATTTTCCTAGACAGTGTGATGTGGGACTCTGGCCCAGGGTGTGTTAAATGAGACAGTTTATTTAGAAGGAATTTGCCATATGTAGGTCATATTTGTGAGAACACAAATATCTACAGACCTGGGAGAGACTGTGTTTTTCTGGATAGTATATCCTTGGGTCCCTTTGCTTCAATTTTTCATGAATAGAAGACTGGTTCTAACCATACAGCTTAGCAACTTAAACATTGCTATTTCTTAACCATATTAAATTGAAGTTTTGCATATTTTCACTTAAAGGAAGCATATTACAGCTGCTCTTGGCATAGCTGTGTTTCAACATTACTAAGCTTGTGTTTTCAGGCCATTATTGAGTTAAACAAGACTCATTAGAATGTAGGTACTGTGGTCCTATAACATGTCATCTGGTTACCAAGATGCTCCTTGTTTGGATAACTAAATAATAGCATACCCAGTGAGGACATACTGGCATAGAGCTCTCCCTGTTTCTTTCTAAAGGTCATGAATTTCCTGACCATTTTAAGGCCACTGCATTGCATTTTTCTATTGTGGATGCCATGGGAGGGAACATTCTTTATATGCATGTATGCTTGCATGTATGTATGTATGTATGTATGTATATATATATGTGTGTGTGTGTGTGTGTGTGTGTGTGTGTGTGTGTGTCTGTGTGTTTTGAGGAAGCATGTTTAACAACCTCATTCTTTGCAATAGATACTATCTTTCTCGACAATTTAGAGGGCCTACATGGAATTATAAACTCTGCATTTTTGTTTCAAAAAATAAGCTCCCACATTTTCTCTTTCTCTTTTCAATTATTTTTAAAGTGGGTGTCAAAGTCTGAATCCCACTTGAGCATAGGTGGGATAGTATTCCTGGTCTGTAGTCACCCTAGCTAAGATTTCCCCTGTACCTATCTTTCTTAGCTCCCAGGTCCTGGCTGGTGAGCAATGAATCTTGAACCATGTCCTTGTGCTGCATTAACAGTTATGTACGTTCTTGGGCAGAAAGATATAGGCTACTCATCAAAATTTAGGTCCAAATTGAGAATTTATATTAAGCTAGCCGATGACAGTTTAGAAGAAGCACTTACTAAGAGCAGCCTCAAATGCATTTTACAAATAGCTTTTAAAGACAAACATCATAGAAAACCTACACCTGGGTTGGTAACTATACCTAGGGGGAAGTAAATCAAGCAAGCAAGCAGTTTAACAGAAGCCAATACATTTGCAGTTACTTTGGGCATTTTGACTCCAAGTTTCTAGAACAGAGTTGGCAACTTTCCCATAGGACTTTTCACAGCTGGGGCTGAAAAGTGCTGAGTTTCAGGTTAAATCACAGATGTGTGAGAATGTGCCTTGTCACATTGTGTTTCTAATGCTATTCAGGTATCTGTTCCTTCTGTTGAAGGTTGGCAGATGAAACAATGGGTCTTGAAGTATAACACAAGTACAATGATAGGAACAAAGAAAAAGAAAACAGTACTCTGCTTAAACCATGGCATTGATTTCAGGAGTCTAAGTGCAGAAAAGACTATACAGTACTTACCAAGCAAGATCCTGTGTCTTGGTGACTTTAATAAAAGTATTAATATACTTTAGTATCTTTTGAAAGAGTGGGGCTAGTGTGATCACTGACAGGAGCAAACACTGCAGAACTAAGAAGGAGCATGCATACTGGATCTGCATCAGATATTAACTTAAATAGTCTCTCAATGTCCACATTGTCCCTCTCTTAGGAAAGCAATCAAAATAGAGGTAGATCTGTAAAGATGAGTGAGTCTCAGCTCAGAGGCCAAGGTAAGGATTTTAGCATTAGAAGACAACCCTCCAGGCTGTCTCTGCAGATTTCCAACCACATCAAGTCTGGTGATTTTAACTCCTAAGAAACAGATGGAACCATAACTCATTGTTAGTTCACTTCTTCATGCATTCTCAGTCACTGATCGATTCAACAATGACATCTTCAGCATTATCCAGTCTAGCAGATGGTGAGACAAATAAAACACATCTTAGTACTTACATCATTCTGCTGTCCAGATAGGATTTTAAAAATATGATGTTAGAGTAGAGAGGGGGAATTTATATATAACTTAAAAGACAGAAAAACTACTCTCTCGCTGTGAAAATGAAAAGACACTTACCAGCAGGTGGTGGCTCTTGAGGATGCATTGGCAGCAGGGTGTCAGCTGGGGAATGGAAGGATCCATGGGGCCAGTGCATGGGTAAAATGATGTGGAAGTTTCCTTAAGTGAAAAATAGCAGACTTTTTAGTTCATTAGTGAGAAATTTTAGGGAGGGAAGGGAGTCTCTATCTCTATGGCAATGAGATACTGAGACCTAAGCATCATCATTAGAAATCATGGTATATGACGACAGGGACCACCACAGGGTGGTATTGAGCGGGAAGAGCTTTGGGGTCTGGAGAAACACTTAATTCCTTCTCCAAAAGGAGAGCTTTTTTGGGGGGCATCCTGGTGGGAAGAAGATCTATAGCTGATGGCCTTGGTGTTAATGTGGGAGACTCTAAAGCCCAAGCATTATGCCCTTTGTTGTGAGCATACTACTGGATGCACACATTCTTTTTTGTCTGATAATGATGTAATTGTCATGGTATGTTATTCAACCTTGTACAGTCCTTCTAAGCACTCTGCAGGAAGCAGATGTTCATGAATGAAAACTGTAACATTTTTATTTATTATAAATAAACATATTTATTCTATAAATATTTTTGTTCCCAATTCCCTACCTGAATGTGCTAAGCCTGCTGCAGCATCTCCAAAAGACACCTTAGCTTATGACTGTGCTAATCCTGAGTCAGATCTCTGTAGAACTGCAGGCTATTCAAATGCAGTTCTTTTTCTTGTTAATGCTGAGGGATTCTCTATTAGGGTTCTTTTTCATGAGGAGTTCTGTTTTGACAACCATTTACAGCATCCGTATTCAGGTTGCTGGACCTGTGGGCTGTATGGGCCAGCCTCTTGCTTGTGCTGGTCTTCAGTGGGGAACAGCCTTTGTGCTGTATGATGATAGTTACAAGTATTCAGACTTTCTTGACACCAGATGCTTCCTCCTTTATGTCCTGTACATCCCTTGCTGAATATTCATCTAAGCACTTATGTTTATATTTAACAAATATTTCTACTTCTATCAGCGTAACTACTTTTTCTTTTAAAAATATCTATACTAAAATACAACTACTACTGAATTGAAGTAAAATTACAATTAAACTTTCTGTGGGCACAGGTAAGCAGGAATCACAAATCACCACCTCTCTTCAGTACTCTCTTTTCAGTATGTCTCAGGAATATTCTATTTTCTTGAAAAACTGGATCTAATCAGTCCTGCCTGGTTATCACTAATCTCTCTGACTTTATGCAATATGCACAAGTTTGTTCAGAATCATCTCACTTAGGTACTGATTTCAGGGTTCAAGCTATAGTGTGTATCAGTGCTTCTTTTTCTATGTGGCCACACGATACTCCATTTAACTTCACTACTACGGTTCTTTATCTGGGTTGTTTCACTTATGAAGAAAGACGGATGCGGAGGTAAATTATAGAAACATTTTTGTGAAGACAGAAATTCATTTTTTTTCCTAGGGGGTAGGAATGCTGTGAAGGTGGTAATCTTTTTTTTTTTTAAATTTTTATTTTCTATATTCTATGTTTACATTCCAAGGGCTTTCCCCTTTCCCAGTTCCCACCCACCATAGTTCCCATAGTTCCTCTCCCCCCCCCAACTATTCCCCAATCATTCCCCCTCCCCCCTCAGTTTCTTTACTAAACTGGATGCAATCTTTACATGCCCAGGGTCCTCTCCTTTCTTCTTCTTGGGAATCATTTGACTTGCTATTCGTGTCTTGAGTATTTAGTGCTTCTGGGATCATTAATATCCACTTATCAGTGATTGCATTTCATGTGCATTCTTTTGTGATTGGGTTAGCTCACTCAGGATGATATTTTCCAGGTCTAACCATTTACCTACAAATTGCATGAATTCATTATTTTTAATTGCTGAGTAGTATTCCATTGTATAAATATACCACATTTTCTGTATCCATTCCTCCTTTGAGGGATATTTGGGCTCCTTCCAATTTCTGGCTATTATAAACAAGGCTGCTATAAACATAGTGGAGCATGTGTCTTTATTGCATGCAGGGGAATCCTCTGGGTATATGCCCAGGAGTGGTATGCCAGGGTCCTCTGGGAGTGACATGCCCAATTTTCTGAGGAACCTCCAAACTGATTTCCAGAGCGAAGGTGGTAATCTTATCTTTAACTTTTACAGAAAGCACTGAGCATTCCTATTGAAACTGTTCCTTCAGACTTCAGGGGCACTGTGCTAGTGTCCTTTGCAGCCCTTGTTAATTCTTATGATTTTTTTATTGTTACATTTTTTTCTTTTTCTTTTCTTTTTTTGTTTTTGTTTTTGTTTTGTTTTGTTTTGTTTTTTTTCGAGACAGGGTTTCTCTGTGTAGCACTGGCTGTCCTGGAACTCACTCTGTAGACCAGACTGGCCTCAAACTCAAAAATCCGCCTGCCTCTGCCTCCCAAGCGCTGGGATTAAAGGCGTGCACCACCACTGCCCAGCACATTTTTTTTCTCTTCCCACAATGCATGTTTTTGCTGGCCATTTTAGTATCATCTTCAGGAAAAGCAGCTAATCACTTTGACTGTACAACTATGAAGGATCACTTTTTCATTAAGTTGTAATAATTTTTAGAATTTGTATATTTAGAAGCATTGTTTGAATTTTGATTTGTAAGTATTTCCTCCATTGTTGAGGCTCTGTTTTTTGCTCTCTTCATAACATCTCTTGATTGCCAAAAGTTTTAATTTTTATTAAGTTTAATTTATTTTTCTACTCTGATTGCATTTGGTTTTGTTGAAAAATCTGAGAGGCTTTTAACGAGATAAAGATGCACGCCTAAGTTTTTCTCTAATAGTTTTATGACTTTGTCTCTTATAGTAGGCTAGTGATTTATTGGAGTTAATTTGACTTGTTCTGATGATTAAACACCATTTTCAATCGTATCTCTCACAAAGTAAAAATCAAAACACACTAGGTACTGTGTTATTGTTTAGACTGAAATTTCTCACACCAACCTTTTCATATTGAGCAAATAGGGGTAAGAACAGTTCTCCAAGTTAGTATCACAAACAAAGAACAACAACAAAAAAACCCCACTCATTTACATTTTTCCTCTTACCAGAACTAGGACTAAGTATTTCCAAGGTACAGTCATAGGCTCAAGAGTCTACCTTTAAGTCAAGTGCTCTGTTTTTTTAAGCATTTGTTTTGTGAGCAAATAATCACATCCCTTAAAGTCCTGGCTGATCTTAGGATGACCTCATTGTTGAAAATGCACTCCTGAAAGATCCATCACCAGAGCCGATCTGTCAGCCCACACATAACCATCTACAGAGCCCAGGAGCCCTGCCCCCTCCCTCCCTTCCAACCACCATGCTGTGTACCTGCTCACCTGCCCATCTGCACATCTGCCCACAGAAACTGCTGTGTACAATCAAACTGGACTAAAGGGTCAATGTAATGATGGGCATACCTGAAAAACAAATAGAGAGTATAGATTTTTCAATTTTGTGAAAATTTGGTGGAAATCAATTGCTAGAAGCTAGACGATAAAAGACAAAATTTTATTAAACTCATGGCTAACCCTATGTTGACTATAAGTGTCTTAGTCGGCATTCTATTGCTGAAAAGAGATGCCATGATGGCAACTATTTTCCCCTCATTTCTTTATTTCTTTACTTACTTACTTTACATCCAAATAGCAGCCTCTCCTCCCAACTCCCCCTCCTCCTCCTTATTCTCCCCCTCCCATCCCCTTGTCCTCTGAGAAGGGGAAGCCCCCTCTCCAGATACCAACCCACCCTGGCACATCAAGTAGTGGCAGAACTAGGCACAGTTTTCTACTGACAACAGACAAGGCAGCCCAGTTAGGGGAACAGAGAGCCATGGAGGCACTGATACCTCCTGCTCCAGTTGTTGAGGGATCGACATGAAGACAAGCTAGATACACCTGCTAAATATATGCAGGGAGCTTAGAGACCCCCACGGGTCCAGGTTTGTTGACTGTTGGTTTTCCTGTGACGTTCCTGTCCAGTCTGTGTCTCTCAATTCTTCTCCCAACTCTATCTAATGTTTGATTGTAAGTCTCTGAGTCTGTTTCAGTCAGCTGCTGGGTGGAGGATGTCAACTCTTAAAAGAAACCATTTAATTGAGACTTGGTGACAGTTTCAAAGGTATAATCTGTTCTATCATGGTAGGAAGCATGGCAGTCTGCAGGCAGATATGATGCTGGAGAAGTGCCTGAGAATTCTACATCTAGGCAAAAGTGTGTGTGTGTGTGTGTGTGTGTGTGTGTGTGTGTGTGTGAGAGAGAGAGAGAGAGAGAGAGAGAGAGAGAGAGAGAGAGAGAGAGAGAGAGAGAGAGAGTTACTAGGGCCTATTTTGGGCTTCTGAAACTCAAAACCCACCCAGTGACACACTTCTTTCAACAAGGTTACCGCTCCTAATTTCAATTGGTGCTGTTCCCTAGGCATTTAAATGTATGAACCTATGGGATCTATTCTTATTCAAAGCACCACAATGGGTATCCATGGTTTGATTCTTCAAATCTACACTCTTTGTTAACACAGCGACAACTCCCTGATATTTTCATATAGTCAGTCCGTTTTCAGTACTACATTTGACCTTGGATCCTTACATGTGCCTCAACCAGGCACCACACATTGGTACAAGCAAAGGCATGAGCTCTGCTGGTTCTCCTCTGGAGTATATAAATCCTTTCCATTTCAAAAATATATGAGGCTTTTTCTATCTCCCATTCCTTTATCCATATCTGAGTCTTGGGACTTGTTGCTATTTCCACAAACATTTTTCCCTATGCTGTCTGATCCCAGCAGGAAGCAACAGAAATATTTCAGGCAGTCAGTGGAAATTATGTCACTGCTTACAGAAATGGTGTTTCTTAAGAAGTATTGGTGAGGATTTGAGGCAAATAACAAAGCTTAGAGGGAAAGAAATCTACCAATATTATGCATTAAATTAATGTAGTCTGTCATGTGCCAGACATGCACGGCCTACATAGGAAAGATAGGGATTTTGTTCCTTATAGGTTGTAGGTACTAAGGTCAACACAGAACTCATTCATGCTAGACAAGAGGGTATACCACCTTCTTCCCAATAATGTTCTGAGTATTGAATATCCAGTGCTAACTGCATAGTCACTCCAGCACACAATCACCAGAATGAGAAGACTCTAACAACTGAAGGGCCAGTGATTAAAAATCCTACACTGAACTAAGCAGAAACCAAATGTGGAACAGTATTTTGGGATAAGCTCACCAGAGTTCACCACATGGACACTTTTTTTTATTGGATATATTCTATATTTACAATTCATTTCCGTTTTTCTGGTTCCCCACCCCCCAAAGGTCCCACATGCCCTTTTCCCTCCCCCTGCTCCCTCATCCACCCCTTACCACTTCCCTGTTCTTGTATTTCCCTACACTGATGCTTTGGTCCATTCTAGCACCAGTGTCCACTCCTTTCTTCTTGTCAGACACCATTTGGTATGTGATTTATGTCTTTGGTGTTCCAAGATTCTAAGCTAATATCCACTTATCAGTGACTGCATACCATGGGTATTCTTTTGAGACTGAGTCACCTCACTTAGTATGATGTTCTCCAGCTCCATCCATTTCTCTAAGAATTTCATAAATTCATTGTTTCTAATGGCTGAATAGTACTCCATTGTGTATATTTACCACATTTTTTGTATCCATTCCTCTGTTGAGGGACATCTGGGTTCTTTCCAGCTTCTGGCTATTATATATAAGGCTGCTATGAACATAGTGGAGCATGTATCCTTATTGTATGCTGGGGAATCTTTTGGGTATATTCCCAGGAGTGGTATGGCTGGGTCCTCCGGAAGTATCACGTCCAGTTTTCTGAGGAACCGCCATAATGATTTCCAGAGTGGTTGTACCAGCTTGCATTTCCACCAGCAGTGGAGGAGTGTTCCTCTTTCTCCACATCCTCGCCAACACCTGATGTCTTCTGAGTTTTTAATCTTAGCCATTCTGACTGGTGTGAGGTGAAATCTCAGGGTTGTTTTGATTTGCATTCCTCTAATGACTAATGATGTTGAACATCTTTTAAGGTGTTTCTTAGCCATCTGAATTTCCTCAGGTGGAAAGTCTTTGTTTAGCTCTGTCCCCCATTTTTGGATAGGGTTATTTGGTTTTCTGGGGTCAAACTTCTTGAGTTCTTTGTATACATTGGATATTAGCCCTCTGTCGTATGTGGGGTTGGTGAAGATCTTTTCCCAATTTGTTGGTTGCCGATTTATCCTTTTGACAGTGTCTTTTGCCTTACAGAAATTTGTAATTTTATGAGGTCCCATTTGTCTACATGGACTCTCTTAAAACTGAAAGGAAAATCTATACTGCCAGCAGCTGCTCTACAGGGAACTTGCCCCAATCATGTAACCAGAAGCCTCATGGCAATTTGTTTTTTGGCACAGAAACCACTTTCTGGTTGGCATACTTCAGTTAGCAAGTGGCAGAACTACAGAAGCCAAAAAGCAAGGTTAGTACATTTAGAGACATTTTTATTCTCTCACTTTTCTGCAACTGTGGACAAGGTTTTCGTTCCTGTTTTCACAGGTGTTGGGGGTCTATGTGCTGGATTTTAAGGTCAGAATATTGCCACTTAACATGGTGTTAGACATGCTAAGATCTAGAAGCCTGTTACAACCCTGGGACTCCTGAAACAGTGGATTGCATATTTGACACTGAAGCCATCATTTTTTGGACAATTTTAGGAAAATTTAAAAGAAAACAATAGTCAAAAACCAAGTAAATAAAGCATTTTGTAACCAAAACGTCTGATTCTTTATTTCCTTTGAAAGACAATGCAAAAAAGGTGGCTTTTAGCTTTGTAAGGGTGATCTTACTATGACTACATGACATTACTTTAGGATTACCGTTTTAAGATAGCCAAGTTACAAGAGGCATCTACTGTAAATGCCTAGGATTTCTTTTTTAACACTCAGACAATTTGCTTGCCTTACATGAACAATGAAAGATGACTTCGTATGTCTTTCTCGATTTCCATTTATATTGACAATTAAAAGGAATTAAAGTAGCCTGGTGGCTGTGGAGGGGGAGGCAGTTTAGAGTTAGGGAGCCTAGGAACATGTATACACCTGTAGTAGCATTATCCAATTAGAGTAGGAGTTTTCCCTGATAATATTATTCAAGTCAGCATTTTGGAGTCCATTTAATATACTACTTGCATTCAATTCACTTCTGAAATGTGAGGGGTGCCTAGGGTATTCGAGCCCATCACTAAAACTATGCAGAGTTACAATTTCCAGGAAGTTGTGAAAGAAACTTCTGTCATCTATGGTAAAGGAGCCATTGCACACTGAACTCTGAACAACCACTAGGATTCAGTCTGTGTGTTACAATGCAACCAATACATCCTTACAGAATTACTGAAAGTCAACCCAAGTTCCAGTATCAAAATTTCACTGTATGTGAGCCAACATTTCCATGATCACAGAATTCTGTAACAGAACCCAGGAAAAAGGCATTTTTTGTGCCTGAACAATTTTGAAACTATTCATACTGGAGAGAAATTTTATGACTGTTAGGAATGTTGTAAAACTTTTATGTTATGGAAACAACTGAGTTCCAACACAATTCAAACACCAGGACAATGCAAATGACAAGGATGTTTTGTAGTCGACTTGCAACTCATTAATCAGGATCAAAAATACACTCAGAATCTTAGCCATTGAATTTTGTTTGTATTTTTAGGTAGTCATGTATCCAACAACTTTCCTGAAAGTATTTATCAGCTCAGGAATTGCCTTTGGGTAATTATGGTCCATTATGATTACAACCACATCATCTCCAAATAAATGTCATTTTACTTACTCCTTTCTAATTGATACTGTTTCATCCCCTTCAGTAATATTGCTGTAGTTAAACTTTTAGTTAGTACTTTGAATGCATATAGAGAATGAACCACCTTGTCTTGTTTGTGAATTAGTGGAATTGGTTGGAAATAAATCATCATGGTCCTTATCTGTTTGCCCTAGACCTATATTAAGGAGACATCTTACATTTTAAATTTTCAGGATTGAGTTCCAATCAGTATGTAAACTGAAGTTCAGCAACTTTTGTTGACCTTCAGGTATAGCTTTTGATTTGTCCTATTTCTCTGAGAGGAAAAAAAAGGGGGTGTTGGTTGCTTCCTTTCCTCCTTGAGCATCTGGGGCAGAAGTGAGTCCACATATTCTACACCTAAGAACCAAGGAGTTTATACTCCCCTCCCTAAAAGACTTAGAATGAAGGGCTGTAGGCAGATTTTCCTATATTATCCCACTGACTTCTTTGTCCAATCACTTCTTTTAAAAGATGATGGAGTGATGCCTATGGATTGTGTACCTATATATAATCTAATACAATGGTGTATTTGGTGCTCAAAATGTTTCAGGCAAGGATTCTTACTTGGAATGCCATAAGCTAGATTATTCCTCATTTGTCACTATACAGCTATCATTGAATTTTAAAATTTCACATTCCAATCATTTACCATCACATGTAGGAAATATATCAAAATTTACATGTAAACCTTGTATCTGTCAGATGACTTATTTGATTATTACTGGATTTCTTTTATTAATTGATTCATTTATGGATTTGATTGATTCATTTTGGATTTTTTTGAAGTAGGTCCTCATGTCAAACATGGATGAAACAGTTTTACTTCTTCCTTCTTCTGTAGATATCCTTCCACTGTGTTGCTGACTGCATGTAGCAATAGAAGTCATCCTTATATGGTTCCCTTAACAGAATGGATGATACTCCACATTCACAGTCAAGGCTAAGGCTTGCCAAGTGGCATTTATGTATGACCTTCATCAAGTTGAGAGTCTTTCCCTTCACTCCTGTTTGCTGGGAATTTCTAATCATGGATTGAGTATCTCTGTCAAATACATTTTGTGGATCAATTTGTATGATCATTTGAGTTCCTCAGACTGTGGAGGGGTGAGGTAATATTTTAGTCTTAAAACAGTCTTTGAGGCTGGAATAAATTTAATTGGTATATGGCTTCTGATTTGATTTTTATATTGATGGATGAGTCTCATTATCATTTTCTCAGCATTTATTTTTACTGATGTTCATGAGCTCTATTGGTCTGTGATTTCTTTGCTTGAGATACCTTTGTCTGGTTTTAGCATCAAGGTAATCCTGGCCTCATATGACATATTACGATATGGTCTCATGACTCTTCTCTTGGGGTTAACTTTAGGGAATTGGTACACTTTGTTCCTACCAATCTGGTACAGTTTCATGAGAAAATACCTTTAAGTCTAGTATTTTTGGGTTTTTTTTTTGCAAAGATTGTTATTAACTGTTCAATATTTTTAAGGAATTAAAACCTGTTCAAATGATTTAAGTATGCTTGTGTGAGATTTGATCATTTGTGAATTTCACAGGACTCACTAATGTCATTTAAATTATCAAATACCTGGGCAGTGGTTTACTTATAATGTCCACTGTTGCTTCTTTGAGACTCTGAGATCTATAGTGCTGACTTTACTTTCTCTTTCAGTGGTTATGTGTATCTTCTATTTTAATTCATTTTCCTAAATCCATGGTCATGAACTGTATCATTTTGTTGATTTTCAATTTAGATTAACTTCTTTATTTTTATAGGTTTATATTATGGTTTCCCTTTAGTCCTAAGATAGAAACTTAATTAATTTTAAATATGTTTCATTTTTATGTATTCAATGCTAAAAAGGTCCATCTACAATGTTTTTTGCTGCATAGCCAGTTGCAAGATTTTTGTTTGTTTGGTTTGGATTTTTGGTTTTTGGTTTTTGGAGGATTGGGTTTTGGAGTTTATCTCTGTAACCTTGGCAAGAATTTGTTCTGGAGACTGACCTCAAACTCATAACGACCTGCCTGCCTCAGCCACCAGAGTGCAGAGATTAATGTTGTCGCCATGACAGTATAGAACTGCACTGCTGTTTTAATGAATTATATTTTCATTTTCATTTGGTCTAAAATGTTTTCACTATCTTGGTTAATACTCATATATTTTAGGATATTTTTAATTTTTCTGTTTTGACTTAGTGTTTAAGTTTCATCATTGCCTGATATATTGTATATTATTTCTATTTCCAGTTGATTAAGGTGTCACAGAACACAGTCCTTCTTGAGCATATGCTATGTGAACATCAGCAGAACGTATACCCTGCTAGTAAATGCTGAATGGATTACACAAATGTCAAGTTCTCATGTTCAATCTGTGATAATTTATTAGTTCAGAAATGTTTTGACATCTACAAAGCTTCCCTAGCTATTTTGTAAGCCAGAGTCTCTCTATGTAATCCTGGCTGTCCAGGAACCCCTTATGTACACCAGGCTGACCTGGAACTCACAAAGATTTGCTTGATTGTGTTTTGTGAGTGATGGACTAAAAAGTATGTCATTATGCCTGGCTTTCTAACTATATTTTATGTTTGTTAATACAATAGATGCTTCTTATCTGCCTACCTTAGAAACAGCTTTCCTGAGATGTATAGTTCAGCAAATTTAAAGAGTAATTCAATGGTTATTCATACACACACACACACACACACACACACACACACACATGTTTACCACCAATAATATTTTAAAATATTTTATCACCTCAAAATTAAACTCAAAGTGAAACAAAACACTCCAGACCTCCCAGTTTCAATACCATATGCACCCATTTTCTTAAGTCCTAAAGGGTATTTTTTGATTCAGATATTTTCATCACTTTATATAACGAATAAATATGTATAAGTGCCATTTTGCCTGCTTCTGTGAAAGCCTGCGTGTCAGGCAGATTCAAATCAGTCCAGGGTCTGCTGGCAGATTTTCTGGCTTGTTGCTGCATGGAACACTTGAAGCTCAAGGCAAGGGGCTGACTGTTCTGTTAATTGTGGAGGAAGGAACAGGGAAGACTCCAGATAGAAATAGATATCGTATATATATCAGCTTGTGACTTCATTTTCCATGATACTGTAAAGTATATAAAGTCTAAGAGAATAAAACTCGAGGCTGCCGCAGCACTGATTGGACAGGCCTTGCAATTTTTGACCTTTGTTTCTGAGTTTTCTTTTCTGTCTTCCCTATAATCATCCTCTCTCACCCCTCAGAGGAGTGCTCAACCCTGGACTGGCGGGACTAGTTTAAATGTGTAGTTTGGGTAATTCAATTATCTACTTAGCACAATATTCATAATTCTTTCTATGAATTATAGCATGTATTAGTACTTTATTTCTTTCTAGAACTGAGTAAATAAGACACTATATAAATATACCACAATTTCTTTATCCAATTATTAGTTGGTAGCGATTAGCTTCTTTCTGTATTTAGGCTATTAGAAATAATGTTATATATTTCTGGTGAAATTTATGAATGATACATATTTATTTTATTTTTTTTATTTTCTATATTCTATGTTTACATTCCAAAGGCTTTCTCCTTTCCCAGTTCCCACCCACCATAGTTCCCATAGTTCCTCTCCCCCCCCCGCAACTGTTCCCCAATCATTCCCCCTCCCCCCTCGGTTTCTTTACTAAACTGGATGCAATCTTTACAGGCCCAGGGTCCTCTCATTTCTTCTTCTTGGGAATCATTTGACTTGCTATTTGTGTCTTGAGTATTTAGGGCTTCTGGGCTCATTAATATCCACTTATCAGTGATTGCATTTCATGTGCATTCTTTTGTGATTGGGTTAATTCACTCAGGATGATATTTTCCAGGTCTAACCATTTACCTACAAATTGCATGAATTCATTATTTTTAATTGCTGAGTAGTATTCCATTGTATAAATATACCACATTTTCTGTATCCATTCCTCCTTTGAGGGATATTTGGGCTCCTTACAATTTCTGGCTATTATAAACAAGGCTGCTATAAACATAGTGGAGCATGTGTCCTTATTGCATGCAGGGGAATCCTCTGGGTATATGCCCAGGAGTGGTATGCCAGGGTCCTCTGGAAGTGACATGCCCAATTTTATGAGGAACCGCCAAACTGATTTCCAGAGTGGTTTTACCATTTTGCAATCCTACCAACAGTGGAGGAGTGTTCCTCTTTCTCCACATCCTCGCCAGCACTTGTTGTCTCTTGAGTTTTTAATCTTAGCCATTCTGACTGGTGTGAGGTGGAATCTCAGGGTTGTTTTGATTTGCATTTCCCTGATGACTAATGATGTTGAACATCTTTTAAGGTGTTTCTCGGCCATCCGAATTTCTTCTGGTGAAAATTCATTGTTTAGCTCTGTGCCCCATTTTTTGATAGGGTTATTTGTTTCTTTGTGGTCTAACTTCTTGAGTTCTTTGTATATATTGGATATTAGCCCTCTGTCGGATGTGGAGTTGGTGAAGATCTTTTCCCACTTTGTTGGTTGCCATTTTGTCCTTCTGACAGTGTCCTTTGCTTTGCAGAAACTTTGTAATTTTATGAGGTCCCATTTGTCGATTCTTGTTCTTAGAGCATAAGCTATTGGTGTTCTGTTCAGGAACTTTTCCCCTGTGCCCAAGTCCTCCAGGGTCTTCCCAAGTTTCTTTTCTAATAGTTTCAGTGTGTCTGGTTTTATGTGGAGGTCCTTGATCCACTTGGAGTTGATCTTAGTGCAAAGAGATAAGAGTGGGTCAATTCGCATTCTTCTGCATGTTGACTTCCAGTTGAACCAGCACCATTTGTTGAAAAGGCTATCTTTTTTCCACTGGATGGTTGTGGCTCCTTTATCAAAGATCAAGTGACCATAAGTCTGTGGGTTAACCTCTGGGTCTTCAATCCTGTTCCATTGATCTGCTTGCCTGTTGCTATACCAATACCATGCAGTTTTTAACACAATTGCTCTGTAGTACTGCTTGAGGTCAGGGATATTGATTCCCCCAGAAGTCCTTTTATTGTTGAGAATAGTTTTAGCTATCCTGGGTTTTTTGTTGCTCCAGATGAATTTGAGAATTGCTCTTTCTAGATCTATGAAGAATTGAGTTGGGATTTTGATGGGGATCGCATTGAATCTGTATATTGCTTTTGGCAAGATGGCCATTTTTACTATATTGATCCAGCCAATCCAGGAGCAAGAAATATTTTTCCATCTTCTGAGGTCTTCTTCGATTTCTTTCTTCAAGGACTTGAAGTTCCTGTTGTACAGATCTTTCGCTTGTTTGGTTAGAGTTACGCCAAGATATTTTATGTTGTTTGTGGCTACTGTGAAGGGTGTTATTTCCCTAATTTCTTTCTCTGCCTGCTTGTCCTTTGAGTACAAGAAGGCCACTGACTTGCTTGAGTTAATTTTATAACCTGCCACTTTGCTGAAGTTGTTTATCAGCTGTAGAAGTTCTCTGGTGGAGTTTTTTGGGTCGCTTAGTTAAACTATCATATCGTCTGCAAATAATGATAGTTTCACTTCTTCCTTTCCAATTTGTATCCCTTTGACTTCCTTATGTTGTCTAATTGCTCTTGCTAGAACTTCAAGTACTACATTGAAAAGATATGGAGAGAGAGGGCAGCCTTGTCTAGTCCCTGATTTTAGTGGGAATGCTTCAAGTTTCTCTCCATTTATTTTGATGTTAGCTACTGGTTTGCTGTAGATTGCTTTTACTATGTTTAGGTATGGGCCTTGAATTCCTGCTCTTTCCAAGACTTTTAGCATGAAAGGATGCTGAATTTTGTCGAATGCTTTTTCAGCATCTAATGAGATGACCATGTGGTTTTTTTCTTTCAGTTTGTTTATGTAGTGGATTACTTTGATGGATTTCCATATATTGAACCATCCGTGCATCCCTGGGATGAAGCCTACTTGATCATGGTGGATGATCGTTTTGATGTTCTCTTGGATTCGGTTAGCAAGAATTTTATTTAGTATTTTTGCATCTATATTCATAAGAGAAATTGGCCTGTAGTTCTCTTTCTTTGTTGGATCTTTTTGTGGTTTAGGTATTAGCGTAATTGTGACTTCGAAGAATGAGTTGGGCAGTGTCCCTTCCGTCTCTATTTTGTGGAATAGTTTGAAAAGTATTGGTGTTAAGTCTTCTTTGAAGGTCTGGTAGAATTCTGCACTAAAACCATCTGGTCCCATACTTTTTTTAGTTTAGAGGCTTTCTATAACCCCTTCTATTTCTTTAGGGGTTATGGGACTATTTAGCTGATCTACTTGATGCTGATTTAATTTTGGTATTTGATATCTGTCTAGGAAATTGTCCATTTCCTCCAGATTCTCCAGTTGTTTTGAGTATAGACCTTTGTAGTAGGATCTGATGATCTTTTGAATTTCCTCAGTTTCTGTTGTTATGTCTCCCTTTTCATTTCTAATTCTGTTAATTTGTATACTGTCTCTGTGTCCTTTGGTTAGTCTGGCTAAGGGTTTATCTATCTTGTTGATTTTCTCAAAGAACCAGCTCCTGGTCTTGTTGATTCTTTGTTTCTATTTGATTGATTTCAGCCCTGAGTTTGATGATTTCTTGTCTTCTACTCCTCCTGGGTGAATTAACTTGTTTTTCTTCCAGGGCTTTAAGGTGTGCCATTAAGCTGCTAGTGTATGCTCTCTCCAGTTTCTTTTTGGATGCACTTAGAGCTATGAGTTTTCCTCTTAGCACTGCTTTCATTGTGTCCCATAGATTTGGGTAGGTTGTACCTTCATTTGCATTGAATTCTAAAAAGTCTTTGATTTCTTTTTTTATTTCTTCCTTGACCAAGGTGTCATTGAGTAGGGTATTGTTCAGTTTCCATGTGTATGTGGGCTTTCTGTTGTTTTTGTTGTTATTGAAGACCACTCTTACTCCATGGTGATCTGATAGGAGGCATGGGATTAGCTCGATCTTCTTGTATTTGTTGACATCTGTCTTGTGACCAATTATATGGTCTATTTTGGAGAAGGTACCATGTGGAGTTGAGAAAAAGGTATATTCTTTAGCTTTAGGATGAAATGTTCTATATATATCTGTTAAATCCAATTGGTCCAGAGTTTCAATTAGTTTCACTGTGTCCCTGTTTAGTTTCTGCTTTCCTGATCGGTCCATTGAGGAGAGTGGAGTGTTGAAGTCACCCACAATTATTGTGTTAGGTGTAATGTGTGCTTTAAGCTTTAGTAAGGTTTCTTTTACGAATGAGGGTGCCCTTGCATTTGGAGCATAGATGTTCAGTATTGAGAGCTCTTCTTGGTGGATTTTCCCTTTGGCCAGCAAGAAGTGACCTTCTGAGTCTCTTTTGATGATTTTAGGTTGGAAGTCAATTTTATCTGATATTAGAATGGCTACTCCAGCTTGTTTCCTGAGACCATTTGCTTGTAAAATTGTCTTCCAGCCTTTTACTCTAAGGCAGTGTTTGTCTTTGACACTGAGATGTGTTTCCTGTATGCAGCAAAATGTAGGGTCCTGTTTCCGTATCCAGTCTGTTAATCTATGTCTTTTTATTGGGGAATTGAGTCCATTGATGTTAAGAGATATTAAGGAATAGTAATTATTTCCTCCAGACATTTTTGAAATTATATTTATTTATTTTATTTATTTTTTATATTCGAGAGGTTACCTTCTTTTGGGTTTGATGAGAGGAGGTTTCTATCTTGCTTCTTCCCGGGTGTAGTTTCCATCCTTGTCTTGGTGTTTTCCCCCTATTATCCTTTGTAGGGCTGGATTTGTGGAAAGATATCGTGCAAATTTGGTTTTGTCATGGAATACCTTGATGTCTCCATCTATGGTGATTGAGAGCTTTGCTGGGTAAAGTAGTTTTGGCTGAAGTTTGTGTTCTCTTAGAGTTTGCATTATATCTGCCCAGGATCTTCTAGCTTTCATGGTCTCAGGTGAGAAGTCTGGTGTTATTCTGATAGGTCTTCCTTTATAAGTTACTTGGCCTTTTTCTCTTGCTGCCTTTAATATTCTTTCTTTGTTTAGTACATTTGGAGTTTTGATTATTATGTGACGGGATGTATTTCTGTTCTGATCCAGTGTGTTTGGGGTTCTGTATGCTTCTTGTATATTCATGGGCATCTCTCTCTTTAGGTTGGGGAAGTTTTCTTCCATAATTTTGTAGAAGATATTTGCTGGCCCTTTAACTTGTACATCTTCATTTTCATCTATACCTATAATCCTTAGGTTTGGTCTTCTCATTGTGTCCTGGATTTCCTGGATGTTTTGGGTTACAGCCTTTTTGCATTTAGTATTTTCTTTGTCTGTTGAATCAATGGTTCCTATGGTATCTTCGGCTTCTGATATTCTGTCTTCTATCTCTTGTATTCTATTGTTGATATTTGCATCTATGGCTCCTGATTTCTTCCCAAAGTTTTCTATCTCCAATGTTGTCTCCCTCTGCGATTTCTTAGTTGTTTCTACTTCTGTTTTTAGTGCCTGGATGGATGTGCTCAGATCTTTTGCTTGCTTGATTGTGTTTTCATGTATTTCTTTAATAGATTTTTGTGTTTCCTCTTTCATAGCTTCTACTTGTTGGCCCACGTTCTTCTGTCTTTCTTTGATTTTTGTCTTTCCTCCTTATTGTCTTCTTCTTTTTGATCCATCTTCTCCTGCATTCTTGAAGTGATTTTTGTATTTGCCTTGTAAAGGCTTCTAACTTTTGATCCATTTTCTCTTCTATTTCTTTACGAGATTTTTCTATGTGTTCAGCTACCAGCATCCTGACCAGTGATTTTATATCCAAGTCTTGTTTTTCTGGTGTTTTGGGGTATCCAGGGCTTCCTGTTGTTGGCGAACTGGGTTCAGATGCTGTCATGTTGCCTTGATTTCTGTTAGTCACATTCCTTCGTTTACCTTTTGCCATCTGGTTATTTCTGGTGTTAGTTGACCTTGTTGTCACTGGCTGGTGTTTGAATCTCCTGTGAGGCTGGGCTTACCTGTTGTTTCTCTACTGGTGGTTATGCGTGATTGCTGCTCAACGGGATCACGAGTTGGCTGCCACCAGCTGACTTTGTGCACGGCCTGAGGTCTCCGGGAAGTGTGGGGGAGTGCAGCAGAGCCTCGGCAGGCGCTGCTGGGCCTGCCTAGTAGCGAGAGCCTAGCAGATCCCCCCACGTGGTAGCCCCTGATGGAATCTGTCTACCTGTGCCTTTCCAGCTGTGTTCTGGTTGCAATATGGAGGCCTGCTGCTATCGCTGGTCCGGGGTCCTGGGGAGCTGGGTGGTTCCGGCTGCCTTGGTGCACGGCCTAAGCTCGCAGGGATGTGCTGCAGGGCCTAGGCGCCTGGGCCCGCCTGTGGGCGAGAGCTTAGCAGCTCTCCCTGCTCTAGCCCCAGATGGAGTCTCTACCTGCACCTTTCCAGCTGTGTCCTGGTTGCAATATGGAGGCCTGCCGCTATAGCTGGTCCTCACTCTTCTTAATAAACAAGAATTGTTGCTTATCCTGGTTCCGCGGGCAGGGTCTGAGCACCTGGCAAGCTGGCTAGGTCTGGCTTCCCTGCTACCAGCTGGATGGGAAGCTGCAGACAAGATGGCGCTGCCTGCAGGGAGTTCAGGGTCTAGCCTACAAGCGCAGAGCACAGGCACGGCCGCTGTACTCCAAAGCGCTAGTCTGTGCGCAGTTCCTGCCCCAGACCTGAGTCCCTGGAGGTCTTAAACTCGGGCTGTCTCTGGTACCTGGTTCCGCCGGCAGGGTCTCAGCACCTGGCAAGCTGGCTAGGTCTGGCTGACCTGCTACAGGCTGGATGGGAAGCTGCAAACAAGATGGCGCTGCCTGCAGGGGGTTCGGGGTCTGGCCTGCGAGCGCAGAGCACAGGCACGGCCGCTGTACTCCAAACCGCTAGTCTGTGCGCAGTTCCTGCCCCAGACCTGAGTCCCCGGAGGTCTTAAACTCGGGCTGTCTCGGGTACCTGGTTCCGCCAGCAGGGTCTCAGCACCTGGCAAGCTGGCTAGGTCTGGCTGACCTGCTACCAGCTGGATGGGAAGCTGCAGACCAATGATACATATTTTTGCTCGTAACTTTGTACTGAATTACTTGAGGGCCTGCAGGATCCTATTCCAAAATCTATACCACTTTAGAGTCCCATTACTAATACAAAAGATTTTTTTATATTCACACCACTCTTTTCACTTGACTTTCTTTAATCTGTCATATCAGTCAGTGGGTTTGAAATGTAGCTTATGGTTCAGTTTTATATTTTCCAAGTAATTGATAATTGATAACTTTGGTCTATTTGTGTACTTGTTGGGCATTATATATATATATATATATATATATATATATAGAGAGAGAGAGAGAGAGAGAGAGAGAGAGACAGACAGACAGACAGACAGACAGACTATGGAATGAAAGAAAATCATTGCAAGCTGTACATGTGACAGGAGATTATCTAGACTGTACAAAGAACACAAAAATCTAGGCAAGAAACAAAGACCCCTATCAATAGGCTAATGATATGAATACTTAAAGAATTATATAAATAGCCAATAGACATAAGAAAAACTGTTTGGCATCAGTAATTACCAAGAAATGCAAATTTAAATGTAAATTTAAATACAGATTGTATCTTATTCTAGCCAGAATGGTAGCTATTACAAAAAGAAATCACAAAATAACATTTGCAAGAGTGTGGACAAAAAGGAATATACACATGCTGTTGATAGGAATATGAACTAGTTCATCAACTGCCAAAGTCAAGATGGAGTTTCCTTAACTATCTAAAGAGATATGCCAAGTGATCACCAAAACATTCCTGCATATTTACACAAACACAACATATTTACTTCAACATATCACAAGGATACCACACATCAGTGTTCAATGTTGCACTGTATGAAATAGCTACTTTATGTTACCAATCTGGGTGTCCTGAACAGAGGAACAGAAGAAGATTATTTATTATATGTACACAGTAGAATGTTTTCAGCCATAAACTTTAACAAAGTTAATATTTTTCAACATCATTGTCATCACAAATAAAATAGTAAATACTTAACAAAGTTAATAATTTAATATAGCTAGAGGTATTTATATTAAGTGAATTAAAGCAGTGTAAGAAAAAATTCATTTGTAGTTCCTAGATTTTATATCTATTTATAAAATCATTTATAACATAACACAAAAATAAAGCAAACTTTGACAGGAAATGAGGGACAAGGCAGAGGTAGGAAGGTCAGAAAGGGAAGTAATGGACATGGAAAGAATATACTGAATATACAATATATACTTGCACAAAAGTATTTAAATAAGAAAATAAAATGTAAGCATTGTTGAGTTTTTCGTAGCTTTTTAATGAGATGTTGAAATGTTTTATGATTTCTACTAATTGTTCTACTAATTTGAGCCTTATTGTTTATATTCAGCACTGTATTGCATATCTCAACCCATGCAAACAAACTATGGATAAAAATGGGTAAATTTATGGAAAATGTGCAAGATATAAATTTCAGTAGTGTTTAGGTATATTATTCAAAAATAAGGTTTAAAAAAAACAGTCAAGAAAACAATTTTGTTTACAAAAAAATACTAAAATAAGTAAGTTCTCAATCCTTACCCATAGATTCAATCAGTCTTCACAGTTTCAGCTACTCATGGTCAACTAAAGCCCAACAATATTAAATGGAACATTTCAGAAATAAATAATTGTTAAATTTTGAATTCTGTGGTACAATAATTCCTAAAATCACCAAGTTTCATCCAAGCAATGACGTAAAGTAAGGTTTTGGCCAGCATGTCCTCACTGGGTATGCTATTATTTAGTTATCCAAACAAAGAGCATCTTGGTGACTAGATGACATGTTACAGGACCACAGTACTCTAATGAGTCTTGTTTAACTCAGTAAAGGCCCGAAAACACAAGCTTAGTAATGTTGAAAACACAGCTATGCCAAGAGCAGCTGTAATACGCTTCCTTTAAGTGAAAATATGCAAAACTTCAATTTAATATGGTAAGAAACATGAATGTTTAAGTTGCTAAGATGTATGGTTAGAACCAGTCTTCTATTCATGAAAAATTGAAGCAAAGGGAATATAAGTTAGTTTTGCTGCCTCATTTCCAGTCTCAGGTGTAGCCACAGTTTATGATAAGTGCCAATTATTCATCTTACTCCATCGCATCTCTCAGACACAGAACCATCTTGCTGATAGTGTGAGGAAGAGCTATACTATAGTGGAGGGTACCTAACATCTCCATTCAAGAAAAAGAAATGACATTTTGTCAGAGAAGCAAGAATGTCATTTTTTGTTTGGTTTTGTCTTTCAAGACAGGGTTTCTTCGCATATCCCTAGCTAGCCCGGAACTAGCTCTATAGTGCACACTGCCCTCAAACTCAGAAATTCACCTCACTCTCCCTCCTAAGTGCTAGAATTAAAGATATTCACTACCACCACCTGGAGGCATTAAAATTTTTATTGTAGTATACCTTTATAATTTGTCTATTTTGCTATGGTTTTCTTCATGCTTTACTTGAATAACTTATAAATTAAAATCCATTATGTATATGTATGAATTAAATAGTATATGTAAGATTTGTTACTCTATGTTTTAGGTACCCTCTTCAGGTTTTAGTGTAATCATCCAAATGAAGAGAAAAATAGTAGTAATTAAAAATAAACTTAACAAAAGTCTTCTCATTGAATACTACATATCATTGATGAAAGACAATCAAGAGATACTAACAAGGGACAGGGCACAGAAGTCTAGCAGCTGGAGTCAGAGGCTTGGAATGAGAGCTAGCGTAGTCTAGCACAGACAACGCCACCAGGCTCTGGCCCACACCCAGAGCCAGAAGAGATTGGCAGATCCGGGTACCAACAGCTCAGCAAAGGACACTGTCCCCTGGGGACAGGCTTGCTGTGCTTTCAGCTGGGCCGCCATCTTGCCTCAGGACACCGCGCAAACGGTGGGCACAGCAAGCAGCTGGAGTCAGGTATGTGGACAGAGATATAGCTGAGCTTAGCTCTGCAGGAGATCTGGGCACAGACAGCTCAGGTGCCAGCGCAGACCACCACTGACCGGCTCTCAGGCGGGCTGGCAGCAAGGGGACATCTTGCCTCTGGATAGGGCTCAGAAGTCTAGCAGCTGGAGTCAGAGGCTTGGACTGAGAGCTAGCATAGTCTAGCACAGACAATGCCGCCAGGCTCTGGCCTGCACCCAGAGCAAGAAGAGGTCAGCAGATCCGGCCACCAACAGCTCAGCAAAGGTCACAGTCCCCTGGGGACAGGCACGCTGTGCTTTCAGCGGGGCTGCCATCTACAATAAGACAAACTGACTCCAGAGATAAACAGATGGCAAAAGGCAAACGTAGGAACGTTATTAACAGAAATCAAGGCAATATGGCACCATCTGAACCCAATTCGCCAACCACAGCAAGTCCTGGATATGCCAGCACACCAGAAAAACAAGAGTTAGATATAAAAGCACAGGTCATGATGCTCCTAGTGGAACACAAAAAAGACATAAACAAATCTCTTAAAGAAATGCAGGGGAACATCAATAGGGTAGAAGCTCTTACAATGCAAACACAAAAAACACTTAAAGAACTCCAGGAGAATATGGGCCAACAGAAAGAAACCAATAAAGAGGAAATGAGAAAATCAGTTAAAGAAATTCAAGAGAACTTGAAACAACAGGCAGAAGTCATGAAAGAGGGAGCACAAAAATATATTAAAGAATTACATGACAACACAAATAAACAAATGAAGGAACTGAGCAAAACCATCCAAGATCTGAACACAGAGGTAGAAACAACTAAGAAGTCACAAAAGGAGGCAACTTTGGAGATAAAAAACCTTGGGAAGAAATCAGGGATCGTAGATGAAAACATCAACAACAGAATACAAGAGATAGAGATAAGAATCCCAGATGCTGAAGATAACATAGTAACCATTGACTCCAAAGTCAAAGAAAACGCAAAATCCAAAAGGCTTGTAACCCAAAACATCCAGGAAATCCAGGACACAATGAGAAGACCAAACCTAAGGATTATAGGGATAGATGAGAGTGAAGATCTACAACTTAAAGGGCCATCAAATATCTTTAACAAAATTATGGAAGAAAACTTCCCTAACTTAAAGAGAGAGATGCCCATGAATATACAAGAAGCCTACAGAACTCCAAAAAGACTGGACCAGAACAGAAACACCTCCCATCACATAATAATCAAAACCCCAAATGTACTAAACAAAGAAAGAATATGAAAGGCAGTAAGAGAAAAAGGCCAAGTAACATATAAAGGAAGACCTATCAGAATCACACCAGACTTCTCTCCAGAAACCATGAAAGCTAGAAGATCCTGGGCAGACCTCATGCAGACCCTAAGAGAACACAAATGTCAGCAAAGACTACTATACCCAGCAAAACTCTCAATCAACATAGATGGAGAAATCAAAATATTCCATGAAAGGACCAAATTTACACAATATCTTTCCACTAACCCAGCTCTACAAAGGATAATACAAGGAAAACTCCATTACAAGGAAGGAAACTGCACCTAAGAAAAAGCAAGACAGTAACCTTCTTCCATCAAACTCAAAGGAAGATAACTACTCAAAACCAAAAATAACATCAAAAATGTCAGGAAGTAATAATCTCTATTCCTTAATATCTTTTAACATCAATGGACTCAATTCCCCAATAAAAAGACATAGACTAACAGACTGGATACGGAAACAGGACCCTACATTTTGCTGCTTACAGGAAACACACCTCAGAGTCAAAGACAAACACTACCTTAGAGTAAAAGGATGGAAGACAATTTTGCAAGCAAATGGTCACAGGAAGCAAGCTGGAATAGCCATTTTAATATCAGATAAAATTGACTTTCAACCCAAAGTCATCAAAAGAGACACAGAAGGTCACTTCTTGCTAGTCAAAGGAAGAATCCACCAAGAAGAACTCACAATTCTAAACATCTACGCTCCAAATGTAAGGGCACCCTCATTTGTGAAAAAAAACTTTACTAAAGCTCAAAGCACACATTGCACCTAACACAATGATTGTGGGGGACCTCAAAAATACTCCACTATCCACAGTGGACCGACCAGGAAAATAGAAACTAAACAGGGACACGGAGAAACTCATAGAAACATTGGACCAATTGGATTTTATATATATATATATATATATATATATATATATATAAATATATATATATATATATGTATATGTATATATATATACACACACACACACACACACACACACACACACACATAACATTTCACCCTAAAGCAAAAGACTATACCTTTTTCTCAGCTCCTCATGGTACCTTGTCCAAAATCGACCATATAATTGGACACAAGACAGATCTCAACCAATATAAAAAGATCGTACTAATCCCATGCCTCTTATCAGATCAACATGGAGTAAGAGTGTTCTTCAATAGCAACAAAAACAACAGAAAATCCTCATACATTGGAGGCTACATGTGGAGGCTGAACAATATTCTACTCAATGATACCTTAATCCAGAAAGAAATAAAGAAAGAAATAAAAGATTTCTTAGAATTTAGTGAAAATGAAGGCACAACATACCCAAATCTATGGGACACAATAAAAGCAGTGCTTAGAGGAAAACTCATACCCCTGAGTGTCTCCAAAAAGAAACAGGAGAGAGCATATACTAGCAAATTAATGGCGCACTTGAAAGCTCTGGAACAAAAAGAAGGAATTTCACCCAGGAGGAGTAGAAGACAGGAAATCATCAAAGTCAGGGAATGGATACAGAAAATGTGGTATATTTATACAATGGAATACTACTCAGCAATTAAAAATAATGAATTCATGCAATTTGTAGGTAAATGGTTAGACCTGGAAAATATCATCCTGAGTGAATTAACCCAATCACAAAAGAATGCACATGAAATGCAATCACTGATAAGTGGATATTAATGAGCCCAGAAGCCCTAAATACTCAAGACACAAATAGCAAGTCAAATGATTCCCAAGAAGAAGAAAGGAGAGGACCCTGGGCCTGTAAAGATTGCATCCAGTTTAGTAAAGAAACCGAGGGGGGAGGGGGAATGATTGGGGAACAGTTGCGGGGGGGAGAGGAACTATGGGAACTATGGTGGGTGGGAACTGGGAAAGGGGAAAGCCTTTGGAATGTAAACATAGAATATAAAAAAATTAAAAAAAATTAAAAAAAAAAAGAATCAACAAAACCAGGACCTGATTCTTTGAGAAAATCAACAAGATAGATAAACCCTTAGCCAGACTTACCAAAGGGCACAGAGACAGTATAAAAATTAACAAAATTAGAAATGAAAAGGGAGATATAACAACAGAAACAGGAAATTCAAAAAATCATCAGATCCTACTACAAAAACCTATACTCAACACAACTGGAGAATCTGGAGGAAATGGACAATTTCCTAGACAGTTACCAAATACCAAAATTAAACCAGGATCAAATAGATCGTCTAAACAGACCCATATCCCCCAAAGAAATAGAAGGGGTCATAGACAGTCTTCCACCAAAGAAAGCACAGGACCAGACGGTTTTAATGCAGAATTCTATTAGACCTTCAAAGAAGTCCTGATACCAATACTCTTCAAACTATTCCACAAAATAGAAACAGAAGGAACACTACCCAACTCATTCTATGAAGCCACAATTACCCTGATACCAAAACCACACAAAGATCCAACTAAGAAAGAGAACTACAGGCCAATTTCTCTTATGAATATCGATGCAAAAATACTAAACAAAATACTTGCCAACCGAATCCAAGAACACATCAAAACGATCATTCACCATGATAAAGTTGGCTTCATTCCAGGGATGCAGGGATGGTTCAATATACGGAAATCCATCAAAGTAATCCACTACATAAACAAACTCAAAGAAAAAAACCACATGGTCATCTCATTGGATGCTGAAAAGCATTTGACAAAATTCAGCATCCTTTCATGCTAAAGGTCTGAGAAAGAGCAGGAATTCAAGGCCCATATCTAAACATAGTAAAAGCAATATACAGCAGACCAGTATCCAACATCAAGGTAAACGGAGAAAAACTTGAAGCAATCCCACTAAAATCAGGGACTAGACAAGGCTGCCCCCTCTCACCATATCTCTTCAATATGGTACTTGAGGTACTAGCTAGAGCAATTCGACAACAGAGGGAAGTCAAAGGGATACAAATCAGAAAGGAAGAAGTCAAACTATCACTATTCGCAGATGATATGATAGTATACTTAAGTGACCCAAAAACCTCCACCAGAGAACTCCTGCAACTGATAAACAACTTCAGCAAAGTGGCTGGCTATAAAATCAACTCAAGCAAATCAGTAGCCTTCCTATACGTGAAGGATAAGCAGGCCAAGAAAGAAATTAGGGAAATGACACCCTTCACAATAGCCACAAATGATATAATGTATCTTGGAGTGATGCTAACCAAACATGTGAAAGATTTATATGACAAAAACTTCAGGTCTCTGAAGAGGGAAATTGAAGAAGACATCAGAAAATGGGAAAATCTTCCTTGTTCGTGGGTTGGCAGGACTAATATAGTCAAAATGGCAATCTTGCCCAAAGCAATATACAGATTCAATGCAATCCCCATCAAAATCCCAACTCAGTTCTTCATAGAGTTAGAAAGAGCAATTCTCAAATTCATCTGGAATAACAAAAAACCCAGGATAGCTAAAACTATCATCAACAGTAAACGAACTTCTGGGGGAATCAATATCCCGGACCTCAAGCAATATTACAGAGCAGTAGTATTAAAAACTGCATGGTATTGGTTTAGTGACAGGGAGGCAGATCAATGGAATAGGATCAAAGACCCAGAATTGAACCCGCACATCTATGGCCAATTGATCTTCGACAAAGGAGCTGAAAACATCTAGTGGAAAAAAGATAGCCTTTTCAACAGATGGTGCTGGCTCAACTGGAGGTCAACATGCAGAAGAATGAGAATTGATCCACTCTTATCTCCTTGTACTAAGCTCAACTCCAAGTGGATCAAGGACCTCCACATAAAACCAGACACACTAAAACTAATAGAAAAGAAACTGGGGAAGACCCTTGAGGACATTGGCTCAGGGGAAAAATTCCTGAACAGAACACCAATTGCTTATGCTCTAAGAGCAAGAATAGACAAATGGGACCTGATAAAATTACAAAGTTTCTGTAAGGCAAAAGACACTGTCAAAAGGACAAATCGGCAACCAACAAATTGGGAAAAGATCTTCACCAACCCCACATCCGACAGAGGGCTAATATCCAATGTATACAAAGAACTCAAGAGGTTAGACCCCAGAAAACCAAATAACCTTATCCAAAAATGGGGTACAGAGCTAAACAGAGACTTTTCACCTGAAGAAATTCGGATGGCTGAGAAACACCTTAAAAAATGTTCAACATCATTAGTCATTAGGGAAATGCAAATCAAAACAACCCTGAGATTTCACCTCACACCAGTCAGAATGGCTAAGATTAAAAACTCAGAAGACATCAGGTGTTGGCGAGGATGTGGAGAAAGAGGAACACTCCTCCACTGCTGGTGGGAATGCAAGCTGGTACAACCACTCTGGAAATCAGTATGGCAGTTCCTCAGAAAACTGGGCGTGATACTTCCGGAGGACCCAGCCATACCACTCCTGGGAATATACCCAGAAGATTCCCCAGCCTGCAATAAGGATACATGCTCCACTATGTTCATAGCAGCCTTATATATAATAGCCAGAAGCTGGAAAGAACCCAGATGTCCCTCAACAGAGAAATGGATACAAAAATGTGGTATATATGCACAATGGAGTACTATTCAGCCATTAGAAACAATGAATTCATGAAATTCTTAGAGAAATGGATGGAGCTGGAGAACGTCATATTAAGTGAGGTGACCCAGTCTCAAAAGAATACCCATGGTATGCATTCACTGATAAGTGGATATTAGCCTAGAATCTTGGAGCACCAAAGACATAAATCACATACCAATTGATGTCTGACAAGAAGAAAGGAGTGGACACTGGTGCTCTAATGGACCAAAGCATCATTGTGGGAGAGTACAAGAACAGTGAGGTGGGAGGGGGGTGGATGAGGGAGCAGGGGGAGGGAAAAGGGCATGTGGGACCTTTGGGGGTGGGGAACCAGAAAAAGGGAAATGAATTGTAAATATAGAATATATCCAATTAAAAAAAAAGAGATACTAACAAAAGGCAAAATTATTTCTTATTATACTATGAAAATCACTATAAAACATCTATACTATCCAGTCTGAAATGCCCATTCAATATAATATATTATTGAAGTTTCAATGCAAATTATTCATTAAAAGTAGAAAAATTGCATATATACAATATGAATACTCAAGAGAAAAAGAACCACTGAGCAAAACCAAAACAAAGGTGGAAACATCTTGGCACTTTATTTAAAAATGCTGCCGACTTGTAGAATAAAAATAGCTTGTTAGTGGAAATAAGATACACATGTAGACCAGTGTAACAGTCTAGAGATAAATGAATGTATTGTCAATTGGTCTTCTACCAAGGCAACAACAATACATACTTGAAAATATTCAGTCTTTCAGATAATCTTAAGGTGAATGAAGAAATATCTCTCTTCTCTCTCTCTCTCTCTCTCTCTCTCTCTCTCTCTCTCTCTCTCTCTGTGTGTGTGTGTGTGTGTGTGTGTGTGTGTGTGTGTGTGTGTGACTGAGTATTTATATGTACATACCACACACACGTACATTTATATATTAGAATGTAGATTCTGCCACAATGGATAAAACAGACAAAGCTGCATGTACTATGACAAGCAAAGTAACACCAGAAAAGGACTGGAAACATGACCTGATGTCATTTATACCTGAAATATTAATAAGCTAGATTCACAGAACCAGTGAGTAGATTGACAGTGACTGTAGGAAGGGCTCAGTAAGCCAAGAATCAGTAAGATAAAAGTACAGTTAGGATGGTTAACTTTTGTGAATCCAATATTCAGTCTGATGACAACAGTTAATGGTATTACACATGTGCTTGAAAATCGCTAGTCAGGAATGATGTCACATGTGAACATTCTCAGGAGGTTGAAACGAGAGGATTCTAAGTTCCCAGCTATCAAGTGCTGCATAGAAACTGTCTTTCGATAGAGAGAAGAAATAAGTGAAACGGGCGGAGGAAGGGAAGAATGAGAGAGACAGAGAGAGAGAGACAGAGAGAGAGAACAAAAAGGAAATTGAAGAGTTTTCTTAAATTCTCTGAGTACTTAAATGTGGTAATATTTTTTATTTAATTAGCTTACAATATACATATGGACAAGACATATGTATGCCACGGTGTTGGAATTTTGTTCTTGTTTGTCTTTTTTTCTGCTTTACTCAAGCTAGTCATATGGGCAAAGGGATTCTCAATTGAGATATCTGTAGAGAAGTTTTTTTGATCAATGATTTGTGTGGGAGGGTCCATGCAGCCTATTCTGTATAGTACAATCCTGGAGCAAGTGTTCCTGAGGACTGTACAATAAGAAAGAAAGAAAGAAAGAAAGAAAGAAAGAAAGAAAGAAAGCAAGCAGCGGAATAGCCATAGCGAGCAAGCTAGTAAGCACTCTTCGTCTATTGCCTTTGCTTCTGTTGCAGGGACCTGCTTTGAGCTTTTGCCCTAAATTTTCTTTTTTTTTTAAATTTTCTATATTCTTTGTTTACATTCCAAATGTTTTCCCCTTTCCCAGTTCCCCCCTCACCATATGTCCCATAAGTCCTCTTCCCTCTGCCCATTGCCCAATCACCCCTTCCCATTTCTCTGTTCTGACACTCCCCTACAATACTGGATCAAGTTTTTCAGGACCAGGGCCCTCTCCTTCCTTCTTCTTGGGAATCATCTGATTTGCTAATTGTGTTTTGAGTATTCAGAGCTTCTGGGCTCATTAATATCCACTTATCAGTGATTGCATTTCATTTGTATTATGTTGTGATTGGGTTACCTCACTTAGGATGATATTTTCCAGTTCCAACCATTTGCCTAAAAATTTCATGAATTCATTGTTTTTAATTGCTGAGTAGTATTCCATTGTGTAAATATACCACATTTTCTGTATCCATTCCTCCATTGAGGGACATCTGAGTTCTTTCCAGCTTCCAGCTATTATAAATAAGGCTGCTATGAACATAGTGGAGCATGTGTCCTTGTTGCCTGCAGGGGAATCCTCTGGGTATATGCCTGAAAGTGGTATGACAGGGTCCTCTGGAAGTGTCATGCCCAGTTTTCTGAGGAACTGCCAGACTGATTTACAGAGTGGTTGTACCATCAGGCAATCCCACCAGTAGTGGAGGAATGTTCCTCTTTTTCCACATCCACGCCAACACCTGCTGTCTCCTGAGTTTTTAATCTTAGCCATTCTGACTGGTGGGAAGTGAAATCTCAGAGTTGTTTTGATTTGCATTTCCCTAATGACTAATGATAGTAAATATTTCTTAAGGTGCTTCTCAGCCCCCTGAATTTCTTCAGGTGAAATTCTTTGTTTAGCTCTGTACCCCATTTTTAATGGAGTTATTTGGTTCTCTGGCGTCTAACTTCATTGAGTTCTTTGTATATATTGGATATTAGCCTTTTGTCGGATGTGGGGTTGGTGAAGATCTTTTCCCAATTAGTTGGTTGCTGTTTATTCCTTCTGACAGTATCCTATCCCCATCAAAATCCCAAATCAATTCTTCATAGATTTAGAAAGAAGAATTCTCAAATTCATCTGGAATAACAACAAAAAAAACCTGGATAGCTAAAACTATTCTCAACAATAAAAGAACTTCTGGGGGAATCAATATCCCGGACCTCAAGCAGTACTACAAAGCAATTGTGTTAAAACCTGCATTGTATTTGTACAGTGACAGGCAAGTAGATCAATGGAATAGAATTGAAGACCCAGAAATGAACCCACACACCTATGGTCACTTGAACTTTGACAAAGGAGCTACAACCATCCAGTGGAAAAAAAGATAGCCTCTTCAACGAATGGTGCTGTTTCAACTGGAGGTCTGCATGCAGAAGAATGTGAATTGATCCACACTTATCTCCTTGTACTAAGATCAACTCCAAGTGGATCCAGGACCTCCACATAAAACCAGACACACTGAAACTAATAGAAAAGAAACTGGGGAAGACCCTTGAGGACATGGGCACAGGGGGAAAGTTCCTGAACAGAACACCAATAGCTTATGCTCTAAGATCAAGAATTGATAAATGAGATCTAACTTTTCTCAATGACCAACTGGGATCCACACACAGAAGCCAAATAAACTTGTTCCTCCCCATATTGTTTTTGGTCCTCGTTTATTTTGAATGAAAACCAGGAAACCACAAACATATAACTTTGTTTCTCAATTATTATAAGTCTGGAAAATAAAAGCGAACAAGCAAACAAACAAGGCTTGTGTTGCTTTAAATATCCTGGCATCCTGCTTAGCATACATTCAACAATTTGGCTTTATGCTTTCATAATTTATCAATTTTCATAAAATGTATTCTTCAAATGTTGTTTCAGTCCTTTTATCTTTTTGTCCTATGATTTTAGCAACAATCTTAGATCTCTTAAAACCATCATGCAGACTTGAATATTTTGCTTGGTTTTAATTTATTCATTTCATGCATATCCGTTTGGGGAGTTTCCACTGACCTACCTTCAAGTCACTCTAGTCCACTGATCAACACATCAAAAGCATTTCAGCATTCTTTAATCTCCCAACATCTCCTTCTAATGTTTCCTTTGCATTGTCATAACTCAGCCTCCATCAGCCATGCATTTTTCCATGTTGTCTCTTAATTACCATGAGTTCTTGCCATGACCATTTTGTTTTGTTTGTTTTATTTTTTGCCTCTTGATTTTAGCAATCCCATGCTGTATCTGACAGTGGTAACTTTTTCTATTCAGACATTTTTTCTGGTTTTTTGCAAGCTTAAAATTTTTCCTCACTAGGTGTACCAATAGCAGGTACTAGGAAGGGTGATAAATGTTTCACTCCAATCTACCTGTAAAGCCCAGGTGATTGCAATTGTTTGTGGAAGCTGTAGGTTACAGAGGCCCTTACTTATGTCTACCTACTGTGCATTTTTGATACTATCCTTGTTTACCGTTTACCTAAAAGTTCCCTCTTAAAATGTCAGGCTTGGTGGCATATGGACATATGATATTAGACATCTTGCCAGCCTTCATTTTTAAAGAATTATATAGAAATTTTATTTATTTTTTAATTGATGGCTATAGGAACTTCCAGTAATATTAGGAAGAAGCATCAAATCTCTTATATTACAAAGAAAGTAATGTGATCCTAAGCACACTAATATCATAGATTGCCCCCCCCATCTCCTTGTGGGATAAAGGCACATACAGCAGATGTATAACATTTCAGATGTTCACTGGCCACCACAACCAAATTATCTTTGCTTGTGTTCTTTGAGACCTCTTCTCAACATGTTAATCTTGGCCCCTGGCTATCTTTGGACTGACTAATTTTCAAATTTATCATTTCCTATTTCTGTGGTATAAAGTTTTGATATGTTTTAAGCAAGAATCATGTTGAGTTTCTTCAGCAAGAATGCCTCTATCTGATGACTTCTCTTAGTGACATTCGGTCTGTCTACGACCTCAGTTGCTTTGTTGGTTATAAAGACCCAATCCTCAGTTCACCCTGCTGTATTTAGAGTTGAACATAGGTGAATTTGCTCTAATATGAATCTCAAATGGCACTTTGATGCTATCTTAACAAGTGTCAGAATAATTTTCTTCAATGGAACTTAAGCAATTATCCCAACTTTTTCCAGGATAATCATCCCTCAGTTTCTGGGGGAAGATTGCTCCAGGACTTTTACAGATATGGAAGTCCTCAAATATTCAAATCTCTTTTTATATAATTATTACTATTACTTTTTTTACACTCCAGCCATTTCCCATTCCCAGTTCTCCCTTCCACAGTTCCTCCTCCCATTCCTCCTCCCCCCTGTGTCCAAGAGGATGGTTCCCCACTATTCCCCTACCAGGCCTCTCCACTCGCTGGGGCCTCAAGTCTCTCAAAGGTTAGGTATATCTCCAACCACTGAGACAAGATCAGGCAGTCCCCTGCTATATATGTGTCATGGGCCTTGGACCACCTCATGTATGCTGCCTGGTTGGTAGCATAGTGTCTGTCAGATCTCAGGGGTCCAGGTAGGTTGAGACTGTCATCTTTCTATGGGGTCACCCTCCTTGTCAGCTTCTTTCAGCCTTTCTCTAATTCAAGTACAGGGGTTCCCAGCTTGAGTCCAATATCTGCATCTGTCTCAGTCAGTTGCTTTTGTTGAGTCTCTCAGAGGACCACCATACTGGGCTCCTGTCTTTAAGCACACCATAGTATCAGTAATAGTGCCAGGTCTTGGAGTCTCCCCTTGAGATGGATCTTAAGTTGAGCAGGTCACTGGACCTCCTTTCCCTCAATCTCTTCTTCATTTTTGTCCCTGCAGATCTTTTAGGCAGGAACAGCTCTGGGTCCAAATTTTTGACTGTGGGATCTCTACTCCACTTGATACCTTATCTTTCTACTGGATGTAGCCTTTACAAGTTCATTGTCCTCACTGTTGGCCATTTCATCTAAGGTCTCTCACCTCTCAATTCTCTGGCACATTCTAGAGTGTTCCCCTACCTTCCACCACCACCCCGGGTTGCTTATTTCCATTCATTCTGCTGGCCCTAGGGCTTCTCTCCTGTCTATACCCCTCATCCCCCTGATACTTGATAATGTTCTCCAAAAATGATCTGCAAATTATCAGTATTAGCACAATCCTTACAAATATTTTCCTTCTTTATTTTATCTCTAGGTCACGTATAAATGCATCATGTACATGTTATACAAATAATTGGTATGCTATGTGACTATAGAATAATTACAACAAAGCAATTCATGTTTGTTATAGGCACAGTCTCTCTCTCTCTCTCTCTCTCTCTCTCTCTCTCTCTCTCTCTCTCTCTTTCTTGTGTGTGAATCTTCAGATGTGGAGCCCATATATATGGAAGGAAGGACCCTTCCCCCAGCCTTGAGCAGGCTAATCAGACCTTGTTTTGCTACAGTTGCCTAGCCACCTGGAGTGGAGTCTTCCAAGTGGAAGTCTCCTGTTTGCCACATCCACAGTATTCCTGCAAAAAAAAAAAAAAAGACTGTCTGCTGTAGCTTGTTTTGAAGCAGGAACTCAACTGAAACGAAGGATAGGTCTTTACCTATATAAATGCAGAACTGAAAAATAAACTTTGAGCCTTGAGCAGAACTTTTGTCTTGGTTCTATTCTCTTGCTCCTCTACATTAATTCCTGCCTCCTTTTCAGGTAAACCCAGTTTGCCCATGACTGCTGGATGGTTACAGAAGGATGATGTATGTTTGTTATACATTCACTAGTCCTTTGCCTTTCTTCCACATCCATTTATGTCCTGTTTGGTGATGTAAGGGATATTTCATAGAAAGGCACATTTCTGTAGCCCAGTTTGTCATACTATGTTCTTCCAGAAGAGGAAATTAATGGGGACTGGGAGGTTGGGAGGAGATTTCTTATTTCCTTGTCATTCTTACTGAATCACTGTGGTGAGCCATCTTTACTCCTTTGATTATTGATTTCACAAAGGCCAAGGCAATAAACCCAGGTACTCTCATATGGCCTCTGAAGCTGCAGCTCTGGCGCAACTACTCTTATTTCCCATAGAACTGAGTTTTCTGTGCCACATACCTGTGTGCTGAGTATTTTTGCTTAGCTTCAGGAGAGAGAATAGCTTTTGTAATCACTCCCTTCTTGCCAACTTGGGCTTTTGTTCATTTTACATTTAATAGTTAATATATTTATTGCAAATGTGTCTCAATATTAAATTCTATGTGTTAATGAGACTCCCAAGAGTTTCTTCCTTCTGATTGATAGACCAATGAAGTGATGAACATAAGTGTATGCAATGATTAAACCTCTATAGAATTCAAAGCAGATTTGATCACAGATATACCAACAAGAGGTTCATTAATTCATATGAAACATTATGGTAAGACCTCAAAATGCTGCTCTCATTATTAAAAACAATAATAAAAGGCTTTTATATAGAACAAACATTTTATTTGCATTACGTTATTTATTTATTTATTTGAGCACACAAAGCTCTCAAACATGTGACGGCCAGAGGGTGTGGATAGAAGTCAGAAGACAGCTTATGGTAATAGGTTCTCTCCTTCAAACATGTAGATTCTAAGATAAAATTCATGTCATTAGGCTTGCTAGCAAGTGTCATTATGCACTGAGCCAACCCATCAAATTCTAAAAACATCTATAAAATCTAACATTATTAACATTGGTTACTATATAGTTAACATTTAAAAAATTAAGATAGATAATAGCTTAATAATGTGCATTCTAGCTCATAGTTTGTGTCTAAAAATTGATACACATCCCCTAGATAAGCAACTGGCCACTGATATAAAACTCTACAAAAGTGGCAAAGGTTGTCCTCTGACTCTTGGGGATTTACCTCTAGAGTACTCTGCAAGCAAAAATAGAAAGGAGAGATGAAAAAAATATGAGATGGAGTAACTATTATATATTATTTATACTATTCTGTTATTGGAAATATGGCATAGTTTTAATAGTAAAATAATATTATATTTATTCACAGCAAGTTATACTTTAATTGAACTGGTAAAATATTCTGTAGCCATGAATGGAATTAAGAGCACATAGCAATAGCAGGAAGAAAATACTTATGTTAATATAAATAACCAAAGGAAAATAAAAATGTTAGCCACATAAGACTATAAATATGTAACAATTTCATATGAATATAGGAAAAGGAATAAGTGGGGCTGTGGAAAAATAGTAATAATGGGAGGATTTGGGTAATAATCTGAAATACAATCTATAAATACTTAGTAACAATATGTTAAGATTAGGAAGTCAATAGTCTTCGCTTTACTGTCTAGCATGCTATTACTTTATTATGCAATCATAATCTCAAAAATAAAACATATATGATTTATTAAAACTTAAGGTTTTATTTTTGTCAAAATAACTACTAAAGCTAATTTAAGTCAAGTAGTACAGCTTAGGAATAGAATGGCATGGCAGGAATACTGAGTTAGCCTGGGGTGTCATAAAGAGGAGTTGTTTGAAAAGAAAACACTCTACCAAGAGTTAGGAAATAAATGAGTTTCCAGCAATGTAGTTATTGGGAAGTGCAGCCCCAGTGTTCAGCCAATAAGAGTTTTGACCAATTGCATATGCACTCCAAATAATGCTAGCTCATTGTCAACAAATTACATAGTTTCCTGGGCTTTGTTTGTTCCACATGTCTCAGTGATAAACTTAGCAATAACTGGATCTGCAGTGCAAGTCAGTAAGTACTGGAGGGTGCTTCCTGCTGGAGCATACCAAAGCTATGCCTGCATAGAAACCTTCACATGGCACATAAAAGAATGACAAACATTTGCAGTATAGCTTCTTTAATATCAACTTTACTACATTTTGTATATAGTTTTATGTATGTTTATATCTACCTAGCTGTAAAATGAATAGCTCTCTAATGCACTTATCACAAAGCCATTTTTTCACATTGTGTCTAGACCTAGTGTAGTTCATTGATTATTAAATAAATTACCTCATCTATACAAGTCACTGAGAATATTTAGTATTAATATTGAAGATTGAATAATGGCATCCTTTGTCAAAACTCCTTTTTCTAAAAAATTTGAGAAGTAACAAAGATAGAACACATGTACACACATGTGAGCATGTACACACACACACACACACACACACACACACACACACACAGAGGCTTTAAGTCCTTCATTAAAATGCACCAGATTTTATTCCTGGTTTGTCTCACAGAAGCAGTAGTGTGATCTGGTAGCAACTGCATTACAAAATGAGTTACTTGTACTGTGTGGAAATGAGCATGTCTTGTCTTTGGCCACAGTGATCTCTTCCTTGGCCATATGAGGTGCCATGCTCAACAGGGTGACAGGCAGGGGAACTTAGGGCAATCACCTCACTGCAAAGCTTCTCAGAGTTGTTTCAGCCTTTTGTGTTTGTGTATAATTTCTTTTGTGTAATTCCAGGCATCTAACCTGATCCTGACTCATGCTAGAGAAGCACTTTACCTTTGGCCTACCTCCCCAGACCTTATTTCTTCCCACATCAATGCTCTTTGATTAATATTGTCCACTGCTGGACAGGATGGTAAGAGAGCCACAGCTGACCCACAGTTGATGACTGCATAGCAGTATGCTCTAATGAAAGTAGGAAGTGGAAACCATGGTAACGTGTCTAGAAATTTAAATAAATGATGGTGTAGTCACCCATCCAAATGCTTTTAAGAAAAACATGAAAACACACAAATGAAGCATTTTGTGGAGCAAAAATATTTGAAATTCTGCCAAGTACATGATCTACATTTATGGTAAAGTCAAAATTGAAATATCATTTTTTACAATGGATATAAGTAAAATTTTATGTACAATAATTGAATTGAGTGTGACAGAATAGGAACCTAAAATAGAGCTATTTTATCCTACTCTTTGTTTAAAATATTTGTAATAATAAACAAATAGCAATATATACCTCACTGATTTATGAATTGTAGTACTACCTTTTATCACTATGACTATGACACACACAGACACACACACATACACAGACACACACCCCCACACAGACACATGTACACACACACACACCATATTCACAGGAAACGCTTTCACTTTGAAAGGTTTTGCTGAGAATAAATAATCCCTGCTATTCAAACCTACTTTGCTAAAAAAAAGGGCTCTTGATAAAGAACTGTTACCCAGAAGGGAATATGGAGATAAATCAAGCGGTGCTAAAGCTAATAACCAAATCTGTGTAGAGTGGTGCTCTCACTCAAGCACATGAGAAGACCCATGGCCATTGGTAAAAGTACAAGGTCCTCATCTTACTGTGGTACCAACCAGAAGTCCTCAGCGGTCAAGTTACCCCCAAATTCTGCTACTTAGCAGTGTTTGCACTTAAATAGTTTTGAAAATTCCCAAGAAATGGTGCTAAAATAGAAATGACCCCAGTCTAGTAATCACTTGCTGTGGCTGCATCTGAAACAAATGTAAAGACAGACAAATTATTTATTATGTATTTTAGTATTTTTATGTGTTGTATATAATTACAAATACTTACATTTGTATATAAAATCTGAATTTTTGTGATTTTTTAAAAAATATGTGCCTTATAACTTAATTTTATTCATTTTATAACATGTTTATCTATGTATGTTAAGAGCAGAAATAAAGAAGAAATTTAGAGGTGTTTTCCATCTGTCTGTGTTACACGCAGCATCTCCTGTGCTCTTAACCATAGAGACCCTGGAAGGTCTCTGATGTCTTTGGGCCTTCAGGCTAGTGTTCTAATAAGGGGTTCTGGGAGTCCTGGCCCCAAAGCTCTTAGAGTCATAGTCTGTATCCATTGTCTATGCACAGCATTCCTAATAGCAATAAATGCTGTTGAAGCCTTTCTTCCCTGAAAGTAATCCAAGGGACATTAAACACCCATTGCTTCCATCATTAGGGGCTTCTCTTATAAAAGACTCCATGTTTCAGCTTTCAAAGCTGAATGGTGGAAGCAGGAACATCCAGTAACACGGTCTTGGCTCTTTTTGTCATCAAATGAAACATTCACATGCTCACACATTTGGACTTTATATAGCTTTTCAAATCTTTTTACACTAAAACATAACTTGCTTGCAATATTTTTAAAATATGTCATCACCATGGATATAGTATTCTCTCTCTCTCTCTTTCTCTCTCTCTCTCTCTCTCTCTCTCTCTCTCTCTCTCTCACACACACACACACACACACACACACACACACACACATACATACACACACACAAATTACCACCAAGACATCTAAACAATCTGCCCAGATTCTGTAATTTTCACAGCTAATCTTTGAATCCACTGTGATGAATTTCAAACTCCATTTTTTCCCCAAAGGTTTGGGATATATTCTGATACATTCAATTTATATGTACAACTGGCCAGTTCATATACCCTTTCAGACACAGAGTGACCAGCATTTCAATATCACTATGTCTAGGATAGAATTTTTAATAGTGTTCCTAACCCCACTGCCATAGTCTGTTCAAGCTAACCAAATGTCTTCACTGATTTCTGAAAGTCTCGTGTCTTAAATATTAATAGCATCCTCACTTTCTATCTATCATCTAACTATCTATCTATCTATCTATCTATCTATCTATCTATCTATTTATCTATCTCTGATACACTAAAACAATATAGCAAAAAATTTAGCCCCTTAATTTTGCAATTACATGTCCTTTGCATGCATGTACATCGCTCTGTAACTATCTGCATTTCTTAGGATTCTCTAAAGATAACAAAGAACACATGGTTATATAGTAGGGAGAGGAAGAAAGAGAGGAGGAGGAGGAAGAGGAGGAGGAGGGGAAGAAGGAGGAGGAGCGGGTAGAGCATTTCACCAAGGACTCTGCTCATGGGATTGTCTTGCTAGTATACCCAAAATCTACAGTATGGGCTATGGGATGCAAACCCTACAAGACTCAGTCATTTTGATTGCTCATTAGAAGGATGTCTCCCCTCTCCACTGGGTTTTCAGCCTTTTTCTGATACCATCTTGTACTTGTTGAACTAGGTGCTCCATTCATAATCATCAGCTTGACTCGGGGTTTATTGATGTAAATGTTAACCCCATTTCAAATTTTTTTTGCAAAAGTTCTATACTGATTTTTTTTTAATTCATAGGTAGATATTCAGCTAACTGTATACATACAATTTATACATCAATTCATTCTAACCCTAATTCAGAATATCATCCTTCACCTGTATCCTTCTGTCAAACTCACTGCACATAGAACTCTCAAGTGAATAGGGAATTTAGAACTTTCTTTGGCTTCATAATAATAATGGAGACATTCTTATTAGAATCAAACCTGATATATTTTCTAAGTCTACAAACCCATCCAGTAAGACCTCATCAAGTCTCATCTCCCATCCTTTTGTCACTGCATCACAGATAGATACCTTGTTATCCTGTCTACTTCCATTATTACTGGGTCCCATCCTGTGTGTCTGCCTCTACTTGTTTCTTTACAGAGTTACCAGGAGTTGGCTTGTTATGTGTGAGCTCAGCTGTAGCTCTTAATACTCCCTTTGGGTGCTGACTTTTCTGACAGTTTCCTTTCTGATTCCCTGAGTTGGAAATACTCTGCAAGGGCAGATTTGTAAGCATGTTTTGAAGTGCACAACAGAGAAGTTCAGAGAGCCCTTGTTAGATGGACAGATCACACACATGTTCCCATATCTGCCTCGTCATTACTGTACTTGGCATGGTAGGAAACAGTTAACTTCATATACTCTCTGTTTGCAGCTTTCCCAGTGCAGTAGTTTTTCATGCACACCTGACAGTGTTATGGAAGGGGAGTCTGCTGGCCAGGAGTAAGTTAGGTACCGAATGGGTACTTGAAACATAGAAACCTATCAGTCAAAGTATGCTGGAGGCTCCTCTTGATTCCAGAAAATGAAAAGTTTATGAGCATTCTCTCTTAGAATCTTTAAAGACCTTGGGGTATTTTTTTGAATTACGGTTTTAAAAGAGCAGAGCCATTTTAACTCCCTCATTAAGTCAGAAATGTTGCAAACATAACAGTGTAACCTGTAGCCTCCATATTGATTAAAAGATGACTGCAAACCTTATTTGTAGCAGCCTAAACTAAAGACTTTTAACTTCCGCCACTTATCCAGAAAACTTTTCTTTGCCACAGGGGATAACAAATACTACTGGGCTTGGAAATAGGGGAAATGACATCATAAAATCAAAGAGGTAAATCAAAAGGTTTTTCTGTACCATAAAGGTGTAACAACTGTTAAACAAAAATATCAGGACAATTATGAACTCTTAATAAAAATCATGGGTAGATTTTCCTTTCACCTGTGAAATGCAATCTATTTATGAGACATCTGCTTAATTTTCACACCCGTACCACAAAGTAAGGTTATGTTGAGAACAGTTTTGACATGCTTCATTTTATTCTTACAGTCTTGTGAAAATATTATTAACATCTTCCCAGAGTATAATTATGTGAAAATGAAAGATGGTTTCAAGTTTTAAGCTTTTGTTTTTCTTTTAAATGAATAATAATAGATCTGAAATAAATATCAACGTTCATGCATCCAATTAACAAGAAAGTAGGTTGTGAAGACCAGAGAGACTCCTTTTGATGGTTATACAGGCTGGGGCTGGAAGACATATATAAAACAGGTAGCACTTTTTCAGAGACACATAAACAAGCATAACCTGAATTACCCAAAGCAAAGAATCACACTTTGGATCAGCGTGAACACGAATGTCTCTGAGCCTTGTGGGAAAAAAGAAAAATGATTTTTGTCTCTTTTTGTCTGTTTTGTCCCTTGTACTCACTACACATATTTGTGCTGTGTCATAAAATTCTAGAAATTATAGAAGACACTGCAAATATATAAGGACAAAATTCGGTGACTCTTTAACACAACTTAAAGTGGGGGAGTCAGGTGGGCAAGTACACATATAATTTAAACTGGCACTCTAGGTGGTGGTAGACCAGATGATTTGTATCAACTGTTCTACTGATAGCCTACAAAAAAATATGTCTTAGAAATTTTATGAGGCTAGGGAAACAGCTCAATGATACAGTGCTTGCCTATCATCTGGGAGGCAAAAATAAATTATTGAGGTAATAAAAAGTACTAAAAAGATTCAAGAAAATTTTTTGCAAGACTCTAAAACCAGCATCTAGATTTGCTGTTCCACAGGCCACGGGGGTTTCTGGGTAGTCAAAAAACTAAGATCATAACCTTGAACATTAAAGAGAAAAGCTTGAAGTCATCCAGGATCCCCAGTCAGCCTTGTGAATCTAACATCTGCAATGTTGGAACCACAAGGACAGTTGCTCTCTAGAAAGGCAACTTCTAATAAGCTCATTCATTGAAATGACCCAAGAGACACTAGCTTGTGATTTTTGTCCAAGTACTCAGTAATAGAAAAGCAGACCACTTAAGAAAAAAAGCAACATCATTCTAGCTCACAAGTTTTTATTTTATACACATTATTTAAAAGCCATAACAATACAATTTTTGGAATGGCATTCAGTACAAGAGAGCATGTACAGGCCTAACATGGCAGAGCTTTGGTGGTACTGGTCTCGCAAGGGGTTTGAAAGTTTAGCAAACTGGGTCCTTGGTAGCTGTGCTTGTATTCAGCATGAAAGCCAAATTACAAAGAAACCATCATCTTTTGAAAATGGGAGGCCAGAGGGGGAAGAGAAGAAGAGAGAGAGAGGCAGATGCATAGAAACACAGCTTGCACAACATAAACTTGTGAGCAGAATTTTTCTTTGGCTATTGCATAAGAAGACCAGGACTGTAATTGGTAAATGACTGTTGGATCATTTGTGGAGTATTTTGAGAAATCACTCTGGCATCATTCACTTGAAAAAAACCCCAGTATGTTTATGAATTTTACTCCTCTAGACCTAGCTGTTTCTTATACTAAATACTGCAGAAAACTCACTGCATGCTACTAGCAAGGCGATCTTGGGAAGGCAAGGGGAAGTACCTCAGAGAAAACCGCCCTTTTTTGTGAGTTCAGTTTCAGGACATCCAGGACAGAAGTGAGCACCTGAGGGTTTCACAAATACCCAGCTGACCCAGAGGAAGGCAATACCCAACTCTAGATCTCTGCCTATCCTATCCAATGTAGGGTGGATTCCAGGAGAGCACTTAAAGCTGGGCAAGTTCAAATTCAGAGGCCAAAGGCCAGCAAAATAGTCAAACCTGGTCTATCCCCTTTCCCAAACACCTTATCACTAGAGAATCCTGGCTACTGGATTCTCTTGCTCCAGCATAGCACAGCACATTTGCTTTACAACAAAACATTGCGGAAAAACTAAAATGAACAGGGAATAAACAAAAACAAAAACAATTGTTTGAGCTGGAGTCCCATTGATTTTCTGAAGATAAAATATAATACACCTAGATGGATCTTAGATATTCTCAGAGATTAACGGGGTTGTGATCTTTCTAATTCCGTATCTATCTTTGATTTTAGGGAGAATTCTCATCCCTGTTACTGAAGCTGTGTGTCTCTTCTCTCTCAAAATGTATAGTGCTATGATTATGCATTTTTGTCTACTATCATTTACAACTTTCACCCAGTTGTTGAACCTTCAGATCTTTTAAGTTCACTACTTTGAGTATCTTTTTAAAATTTTTACATGTTTGTATTGCTATATCCTCAAGCTCAGAAAGTCTCTGTCTCTCCTTCTCTCTCTCTCTCTCTCTCTCTCTCTCTCTCTCTCTCTCTCTCTTTTGTAGACATTCATTATTTTGCTCTTCCAGCAATTCTACTTATTTCTTAAGATTTTTAAAATCTTTCTGTTTGTATTGAAGGAAAGGGCATCCAGAGACTGCCCTACCTGGCGATCCATCTCATATACAGACACCAAACCAGACACTATTGTGGATGCCAAGAAGTGCTTGCTGATAGGACCTGATATAGCTGTCTCCTGAGAGGCTCTTACAGAGCCTGACAAATGCAGAGGTGGTACTCACAGCCAACCATTGGATTGAGCACAGGGTCCTCAATAGAGGCTTTAGAGAAAAGACTGAAGGAGCTGAATGGGTTTACAACTCCATAGGAAGAACAACAATATTAACCAACCATATCCCCCCAGAGCTCCCAGGGACTAAACCACCAACCAAAGAGTACACATGGAGTGTCCCATAGCTCTAGCTGCATATGTAGCAGAGGATGGCTTTGTTGGGCATCAATGGGAGGAGAGGCCCTTGGTCCTATGAAGGCTTGATGGCCCAGTGTAGGGGAATTTGAGGGCCAGGAGGAGGTGGTGGGAATGAGTGAGAGAGTGAGTAGGTGGATAGGAATGAATGGGTGGGAAAGCACTCTCATTGAAGCAGGGGGAGGGGGAGGGGATAGGGGGTTTCTAGAGGGGAAATGGGAAAAAATCTCTCTGCTTATATTATGAATCTGTTCTTAAGTGTTGACTGCATGTCCCATTAAAGTCTTTGGCATATAAATAAGCTTTTCTTTATTTCAAAAGTGATTTCTTCCATATATTTTGATCACATTCTTTATCCACCCCTCAGTTCCTTCCAGATCTTCACCACCTCTCTACCCATCCAATTTCACGTTCCTTCCCTTGCTTGATGTTTCAAAAAGTGGGGGAAACAGAAAACAAAAACAAAAACAAAAAAAAACCCAAAGCAAAATAAAAACCCTACTGAAAAATTACCTCCAAAAATATGAAGTCCATTTTATGTTGGCCAATTATTTTTAGGCAGGGGCTCTGCCTGGAGTGAAGTTAATATACACAGTGGCACTACATTGGATAAAATTAATTTTCACTTTTTAAGTAGGTAGCAGTTGCAAAAAGCTTCTTGTTTAGGGGTAAGACTGTGTCAACTTCCTATTCTTAGTGCTGGGTTTTTCCCCCCGAGATTGAACCTGCGAAGGTTTTGTGCATTCTGTCAGAGTTACTCTAAATTCATATGTCTCTTTAACCTGTTGTGAGGTGACTCAGTCACATAGGAATGAACAAGGTATGTACTCACTGATAAGTTGATATTAGCCCAAAAGTTTGGAATACCCAAGATTCAATTAACAGACTATGTGATGCCTAAAAAGAAGGAAGACCAAAATGTGGATGCTTCAGTGCTTTTTAGAAGGATGAACAAAATACAAGAGGAAATATAGAGACAAAGTGTGGAGCAGAGACTGAAGGAAAGGCCATCCAGAGATTGTCCCACCTGGGAATACATCCAGATTCCAGTCACCAAACCAGATGTTCTTATGGATGCCGGGAAGTGTTTGCTGATGGAAGTCTGGTATGACTGTCTCTTGAGAGGCTCTGCCAGAACCTGACAAACACAGAGGCAGAAGCTCACAGGCAACCACTGGACTGAGCTCGGGGATCCCCGATGGAGGATTTAGAGAAGGGACTGAACTCAGTCTCTTACAGCAATACCCCTTCATGGACTCTGTATTGCTATTGATTATAGGTTCCTGCCCTGTTTGAGTTACTGTTCTAACTTCCTTCATTCCTTATTGTGGATGGATATCATAAATGTAATTGTTAACTGGAGAGATCCTCAGAGCACTAACAGTTCTTTGAGAGGACTGATACTCAATTCCCAGCAACGACATGGTAGTTTACAACCATCTATAATGAAATATGATATCCTCTTCTGGCATGCAGCTATACATCCAGACAGGGCACTCATATACATCAAATAAATGAATAAATAAATCTTTCTTAAAAACTAATTGTTCAGTTTAATTCATAAAACACTTTAGAAAAAGGAAATTCTAACTATATCACTGCTGACCTAGAATGTTCCTATTTTCCCACTTCTGCATTTAAAATAAACAATATTTTTCTGGTTCTTGGACCTCCTAAGTGTGACACGAGAACATGGATCATCATGAAATGAAAGCTACCACACCAGCATTTAATTGTCTTGTACCTTACCTTTAAAATGTTTTAAAATGTTATCAATTCTATATTTTACGTGCATAAATGTTTGTTTAGAGGTATGTATTGCATAATATATATGGAGTGTTCATAAAAGTCAGAAGAAGTCATAAGATCCTCTAGGTCCAGAGTCACAGATGATTGTGAGCCTCCATGTTAGTGCTGGAAATTGAATCCAGGTTGTGAGTAAGAACAACCAGGCCTCTTACCCATTGAATCATATCTCCAGCCCCTTGTTTAATATCTTTAATAAAACTACAAAGCTGGAAGGCCCTGATATGTTCCATTGTTTATTAAGAAAGAAAAGCCATTGGTCATTGGAAACACACATGACATAAGCGATGTCTACACTGTGCCATGATTCCTTCTTGCTTCGCTTTCACCTTATAAGAAAACATCAGATATTGAGGATAGCACTTATCAGATCTGAATTTCTTGAATCTAACAACACTGTTCCAAAGTTAAGACTATATCCTCTTCATGCCCAGATTATATTCCCAAAGGAGGCTAAAAATTATTCTTAAATCTATATATTTCTAGCTTCACCTGAAATACTTCTGAGAATTGTTTTTGAGCTAATGCTACTAAAATTATGGTCCAGGCATCACAATCTGCCAAGTATGTGTTACTTTTAGAGTCCACACCTACTCTGTTGTTGAAATGCAAAAAAAACCTCCAAATTAATTGGAAAATCCTTCCTTATCAGTAAAACACCTACATTTGATCACAAACCATCCTATTTTGCCATTGTGACAAATCCAGGTTTCTTAAAGAATAAACCTGCAACACAAGAGCTGAAGATGTTTCTGCTGATCATACCAGAAACAGCATTGACATAAATGTTGTCAGTTACCAATATTTCTAGAAGTTATTTATTTAACTAAGTGTATTATTCATTGCTCAACAAAGAACACTAACATAGGGCATGATGTTCTTCAGTGAATGCATTCATATAGTGTGAGAATAAGATTCTCAAAAAAATTGACTCTGCATGAAGCCCAAGTAATGAAGCCAGCTCTGGGCTACTATTCTAGAAGTAAACGAATTGTTTTGCCATTCATGAACCAGCAGCATCTATGATTCCAGTTGAGCTTGAAGAAAAGGAAATTCTTGAAGTTCACCCCATATATATTAAATAAAAAATTCTGAAATTCCTGAACATCCCTGGGATTATTTTGTATGTTAAAAATTATCCAGTTTTGTAGATTCAGAACAGAGAAATGGTGGGGGGGTGATTGGGGAATAGTTGGGGGGAGAGGACTTATGGGACGTATGGTGGAGGGGAACTGGGAAAGGGGAAAGCCTTTGGAATGTAAACAAAGAATAGAGAAAATTAAAAAAAAAGAACTCAAAAAAATTATAGAGTCAAATCACTAAGTATTCAGAGACAACCCATCACATCTATCTCTGCTCATATAATTACTTTCAATTGTCATTTCTTAAATTAATGAATTTTCCATATTCATTCATAGTCCATTGTGACATCTTAGGATTTAAGTTTTCTAAATAGTAATTCAAGAAAATTAACCTCAAGTAAAATCTTAACATATGTATAATGAAAAACAGGAATGAAATTTCAAAAAAAAAATGTGGTCCTAGACTTTCAGGGAGAAAAGGCAGATTCATACACTCTGATAACTCAGGAGGAAGCAGCCATGACAACATGATTAAATCAGCCACACATTAGGTGGAGAAGAAAACATGTTCATTTCTTTCTGCAAAATCGGCTAGAAACCATAGGTTTAATTGAGATGTGATATAATTCTGAGGACAAAGGTGTGGTGGAGCAGAATACAGGGTGTATAAGAGAGATATTAGCGAATGTGCTTGGGGAGGAAATCAAGGAGTGCTCTGGACAAGGATCCTGGCATTTTGTGATCACAGCTCTGGGGTGATGAGAGAGAACGTTTTAAAATTAAAATCTTGAAAGTTCAATTTAGACAACGTAATAAGATGTTGGAGTATGGATTTTATTTACAGCTTGGGAGAGGGTTTCCTAGTTATCACAAGAGAAAAAGATGACAAAAGCTATAACAAAAGGCAATGAGAGTTATAGTGTGTAAGGGATCTAAAGGCAGATGGCAGGTAAGCTGATTTAGACGTTCTTACTAGACATATGGTAAAAGACTGACATGGAAAATGAAAGGATAACAAGATTTAACAGATGGAACAGATGTTAAGAAAAAGGTGAAGCCAAGAAAAAAACTACTAGCTGATTCCTAAAGAGTAGCTGGGGTGAATTATCTATCTATCTATCTATCTATCTATCTATCTATCTATCTATCTATCTATCATCTATCTATACATACATACACATATATAGAAAGGGACTACATAATACATAAGTTATATATTACAGAAAGACTGAGAGAGACTGAGAGAGAGAGAGAGAGAGAGAGAGAGAGAGAGAGAGAGAGAGAGAGAGAGAAAGAGAAAGAGTAAAAGAGATGAGTCCCAGTTGGCATCAAATTTAAGATCTTCCTGACATAGGCCTCATGAGTGCTATAGGTATAATCTACTATGACTAGTGACTCAGAAATGTTTGAAATTTACTTATCTTCTCTGCAGAGGATGGAAACTAAAGCTTAGAATGTATGTGTGAGCATATATGTATATATATATACATATATATAAGGCAATTTCTCATCATATATATATATATATATATATATATATATTGTCTTTTTTCCTTTTCTGATAAAATGCTTATCTAAAGCAACTTGACAATAAAAAATAGTTTATCAATCTTATAGGTCACACTTTATCATCTATGGAAACAGGAGCCTGGGGTCAGGCTTTGAAACAGAGACCATGGAAAAACCTGCTGGTGTCCTTCCCCCCTTTTTTCTCACTTAGAATTCTTTACCTTTTTATTTAATTTTATTTTTTTACATATTCACTTTACACTCTGCTCACTGTCCCCTTCTTGGTCACCCCCACAATTCATTCTCCATCCTCTTACCCCCATTCCCTTCTCCTCTGAATCGGTGGCCCCCACCAGGTATTTCCTCACCCTGGCACTTTAAGGCTCTCTGAGGCTAGGAGCTTCCTATCCCATTGAAGTCAGACAAAGTAGCCCAGATAGAAGAACATATGCCACTTATGGGCAACAGCTTTTGGGACACCCACTGCTCCAGTTGGGGATACACATGAAGACCAAGCTGCACATCTGCTATACATGTGTGGGAAATCCTAGGTCCAGCCTATGAATGTTCTTTGGCTTGTGGTTCAGACTCTGATAGCCTCAAGGATCCAGGTGAGCTGACTCTGTTGGTCTTCATGTGAAGTTCCTATTCTCCTTTGGGGCCTGCAATCCTTCCTCATATTCTTCCTTAAGAGCCCCCAAGCTCCTTACACTCCTCAGCTGTCGTTTTGTGTTTCTGTTTAAGTAAGCTGCTGGGTGGAGCTTCTCAGAGGAAACCCTGGTCCTGTCTGTAAGCACAAGAAAGTAGTACTGTTAGGGATTGGTGCTTGCCCATGGGATGGGTCTCAAGTTCAGCTGGTTATTGGTTGGCCATTCTCTAAATCCCCTCTCCTTTCCCAGGGACTGCAGTTTTCAGACAGGAACTCTTCAGGTTCCATGTCCCTAGTGTAGTAAGTCACAACTGAGATCATCCACGTTGATTCTTGGGTGTTTCCCTTTTCCCAGGCTATGCCTCATTTTGGAGCTGCCTCCCAACTCCTCACCCCTGTCAGTTGCAGATGTCCATTCATTTTCATAACCATCTAACCATCTTGCCTCCCCTTCACCACACCTGACCCTGAATCACATATTCCCTTCCTCACTACTCCTCCCTCCAAATCTCTCCCTCCATCTGCTTCTTATGACTATTTTATTCCCCCTTCTAGTGAGATTCAAGCCTCCTCTCTTGGGCCTTCCTTCTTGTTTAGCTTGTTGAGTCTGTAGAATGGACATGGTACCTGTATTTTAGGGCTAATATCCACTAATAAATGAGTACATACCATGGATATCCTTTTCAGACTGGGTTCTGTTACTCAGTATGATATTCTAAAGGTTTATTCATTTGCCTGAAAATTCATGATTTCCTTGTTTTTAAAGGCTGAGTAGTATTCCATCATGTAGATGTACCATATTTTTTAACCATTCTTAATTGAGAGACATCTAGGTTGTTCACAGTTTCTGGCTATTATAAATAAAGCTGCTATGAACATAGTTGAGCAAGTTACTGTGGGGGATGTTGAGGCATCTTTTGGATGTATGCCCAGGAATGCTATAGCTGGGTTTTGAGGCAAAACTATTTCCACTTTTCTGAGAAACCATCAAATTGATTTCCAAAGTGGTTGTACAAGTTTGTACTCCAACCATCAATGAATATGTGTTTCCCTTGCTCCACATTCTCACCTGCACATTCTAACATTCTATCTCTTGAGTTTATTGTTATTATTATTATTATTATTATCATTTATTATTATTATTGGCCATTCTGGTGGATGGAAGATGGAACCTCAAAAGTGTTTTGATTTGCATTTCTCTAATGTCTAAGGACTTTGAAGATGCCTTTAAGTTCTTCTAGGCCATTTGAGATTCCTCTGATGAGAATCCTCTGTTTAGTTCTGTACCACATTTTTTTGTGATTACTTTGGGTGGAAAACTTAACATTTATTCTTTGACATGGACTTAATAATTGCTCTCAACCACTCAAACAGTAAATAAGCCTATGCATTAACAGATTTCCACCTAAGAGTAATTTATAATTTTTCTTTTTTTCTTTTTTTCTATATTCTTTGTTTACATTCTGAAGGCTTTCCCCTTTCCCAGTTTCCCCTTCACCCTATGTCCCATAAGTCCTCTTCCCCCCACCCCCCACCCCCACCCCTCACCCCCGCGCTACCTTCTGCCTATTCCCCCATTACCTGCCTTTTTACTGTTCTGGTACTCTCCTAAAAACCTGGATCCAGTCTTTTCAGGACCAGGATCCTCTCCTTCCTTCTTCTTGGGAATCTTTTCATTTGCTAATTATGCCTTGAGTATTCAGAGTCTCTGGGCTCATTAATATCCACTTATCAGTGATTGCATTTCATGTGTATTCTTTTGTGATTAGGTTAACTCCCAACCCTACATCTGACAGGGGGCTAATATCCAATATATACAAAGAACTCAAGAAGTTAGACCCCAAAGAACCAAATAACCCTATCAAAAAATGGGGTACAAAGCTAAACAATTTTCACCTGAAGAAATTCGGATGGCCGAAAAGCACCTTAAGAGATGTTCAACATCATTAGTCATCAGGGAAATGCAAATCAAAACAACCCTGAGATTCCACCTCACACCAGTCAGAATGGCTAGGATTAAAAACTCAAGAGACAACAGGTGCTGGCGAGGATGTGGAGAAAGAGGAACACTCCTACACTGTTGGTGGGACTGCAAGATGGTACAATTGCTCTGGAAATCAGTCTGGTGGTTCCTCAGAAAATTGGGCATGTCACTTCCAAAGGACCCTGTCATACCACTCCTGGGCATATACCCAGAGGATTCCCCTGCATACAACAAAGACATATGCTCCACCATGTTCATAGCAGCCTTATTTATAATAGCCAGAAGTTGGAAGGAGCCCAGATGTCCCTCAAAGGTGGAATGGATACAGAAAATGTGGTATATTTATACAATGGAATACTACTCAGCAATTAAAAATAATGAATTCGTGCAATTTGTAGGCACATGGTTGGATCTGTACCACATTTTAATGGAGTTATTTGGGTTGTTGAGGTCTAACTTCCAGAGTTCTTGGCAAATTTTGGATATTAGCACTGCATTAGATGTAGAGCTAGCAAAATTTCTTTTCCAATCCATAAGCTACCAATTTATCCTATTGACAGTGTCCTTCATCTTATAGAAGCTTTGTAGTTTCATGAGATCCCATTTATCAAATGTTGGTCTTAGAGCCTGAGCCATTGATGTTCTGTTCAGGAAATTGTCTCCTATACTAATGTGTTCAAGGGTATTTCCCACTTAATCTTCTATGAGATTTAGTGTATCTGGTTTTATGTACTTAAACCACTTGCCCATGAGTTTCTTGAAGGGTGATAAGTATGGATCTATTTTCATTCTTCTACATGTAGACATCCAGTTAGACCAATACCATTTGTTGAAGATGTTTTCATTTTTCCATTGAATGTTTTTGGCTTCTTTATAAAAAATCAAGTGTCCATAAGTACATAAACTTTGGGGTCTTTTATACAATTCCAGTGACCATCTTATCTGTTTCTGTATCAATACCTTGCAGGTTTTAGCACTATTGCTCTGTAATGTAGCTTGAGGTCAGGGATAGTGGTTCCTCCTGAAGTTCTTTTATTGTTCAGGATTGTTTGGGATATGCTGGTTTTATTTTTCCATATGAAATTGAAAATTGCTTTTATGGCTCTTAAAAAGTTGTGTTGGAATTCAGATGGGATTGCTCCTTGGTAAAATAGGCATTTTCACTGTTAATGCTACCAATCTATGAGCATGAGAGATCTTTCATTCTTCTTATATCTTCTTCAATTTCTTTAGGGACTTCGACTTATTGTAATACAGGTCCTTCACTTGCTTAGTTAGAGTTACACCAAGATATTTTATATTATTATTGGCTATTGTAAAGGATGTTGTTTCCCTAATTTTTTTCTCCACTTGTTTATCACGTGTATATAGATATTCTCCACTCGTACTGATTTTTTGAGTTAATTTTATAAACAGCCACTTTGCCGAATGTATTTATCAGCTGTAGGAGTTCACACATAGAATTTTGGGGGTCACTTATGTATACTATCATATCATTCACAAATAGTGACACTGTGACTTCCTCTTTTGTAATTTATATCTCATTGAAATCCTTTAGTCGTATCACTCTGGCTAGCACTTCAAGTACTGTATTGAATAGACATGGAGAGAGTGGACAGCCTTGTCCCTGATTTTAGTGGAAATGCTTTAAGTGTTTCTCATTTTAGTTTGATGTTAGCTATCAGCTTGCTTTATATTACTTTGATTATGTTTAGGTATGTATACTGAATCCCTAATTTCTTTAATACCTTTAACATGAAAGGGTGTTGGACTTTATCAAAGGCTTTTTCAGCATCTAAATGAGATAATCATATGATTTTTTTCTTTCAGTATGTTCATATGTTAGATTACATTGATGGATTTTCATATTTTGAGCCATCCCTGCATCCCTGGAATGAAACATTATGTATGATGTCTTTGATATGTTTCTGGAATCAGTTTGAGTATTTTATGGAGTATTTTTGCATCAAGGTTCATAAGAAAACTCCATCTGAAATTCTATTTCTTTTTTGAGTCTTTGTCTGATTTAGCTATCAGGGTGATTGTGGCCTCATAGAATGAGTTTGGCAGTGTTCCTTCTGTTTCTATTCTGTGGAATAGTTTGAGGAATATTGGTATTGGCTCTTCTTTGAAAGTCTGGTAGAATTCTGCACTAAAACCATCTGACCCTGGGCTTCATTTTCGGCTGTGCGACGCTCCTTTATTTCTTTAGGGGTTATGGGCTGTTTAAGTCATTTATCTGATCTTGATTTAATGGTGTATGTCTAGAAAATCATCCATTTTGTTAAGACTTTCCAATTTTGTTGAGTACAAGTTTTTGAAGTAAGACCTAATGATTTTTTTGAGTTTTCTCAGTGTCAGTTGTTATGTCTCCCTTTTCATTACTGATTTCATTTATTTGGATAGTGTCTCTCAGTCTCCTGGTAAGTTTGGCTAAGGGTTTGTCTATATTGTAGATTTTCTCAAAGAATCAGGTGTTGGTTTCATTGATTCTTTGTATTGTTTTCTTTGTTTCTGATTGATTTCAGCCTTTAATTTCTTTCTTTATTTCTTCCATGATGCAGAGATCATTGAGTAGAGAGTTTGTTCAATTTCTGAGTGTGTAGGCTTTCCAGTGTTTCTGTTGTCTCTGAAGTCAAGTTTTTATCCATGGTGGTATGATAAGATACAAGGTAATATTTCAGTTTTCTTATATCTGTTAAGAATTGCTTTGTGACTGAGTCGACTTTGGAGAAGGATCCATGGGGTGCTGAGAAAAAGATATATTCTTTTGTGCTTTTTAACTCCATTTGATTCATAATATCTGTTAGTTTCATTATTTCTCTGTTTAGTTTTTGTCTAGATGTCCTGTCAGTGGTGAGAGGAGAATGTTAAAGTCTAGTATTGTATGGAGTTTAGTGTGCAATTTAAGCCTTAGCAATGTTTCTTTTACAAATATGGATGCCCTTGTGTTTGAAGCATAAATGTTCATAATTGAGATATCATCTTCGTAGATTTGTCTTTTGGTATGAAGTGCCCTTCCATGTACCTTTTGATTAATTTAGGTTGAAAGTTTATTTTATTAGATATTAGAATGCCTACTCCAGGGTGCTGTATCATTTGCCCAGACATTTTTTTCTATCCCTTTACTCTGAGATAATATCTATCATCATTGTTGAAGTGTGCTTCTTATATGCAACAGAATGATGGGCCCTGTTTTTGTATCCATTCTGTTAGTCTGTGCCTTTTTATTGGTGAATTGAGTCCATTTATGTTGAGAAATATTAATGACAGGTGATTGTTAATTTCCTGTTATTTTTATATTATTGATGGTAATGGTGGTTGTGGTGTTTGTGTGTGTTTATGTGTGTGTTGTGTGTGTGTGTGTGTGTGTGTGTGTGTGTGCGCACACACACACACACACACACACACACACACACATTTGCATGTTTTCCTTGTTTTGGCTGTTATGAGTTAATTTATTTTCTTGAACGCAATTATCCTTCTTTGTTGGAGTTTTCCTTCTAGTATTTTATGTAGGTTTGGATATATGGATATATATTATTTCAGTTTGGATTTGTCTTGAAATATCTAGTTTTCTCTATCTACAGTGAATGAGAGTTTTGTTAGGTATATTAGTTTAGGTTGCCACCTGTGTTATTTTTCTAGAGGTTGCAAGATATCTATCCAGGCCCTTCTAGTTTTTAAAGACTCTGTTTGGGTGTCTGGTGTAATTATGGTATAGAGTCTGGGTATAATTATGATAGATATGCATTTGTATGCTACCTGGCCTTTCCTCCTAAATTCTTTTAATGTTCTTTCTTTCTTCTGTAGATTTCATATTTTGATTATTATGTGCCAGGGAGATTTTCTTTTTGGGGCAAGTCTAATTGGTGTTCTCCAAGCTTCATGTATGTTTATGTGCATCTCTTTCTTTAGGTTGGAATTTTTCCCCATAATTTTGCTAATATATTCCGGAACTTGGAGCTAGTACTTTTCACCTTCTTTCATTCTTCTATTATTCTTAGGTTAGGTGTTTTCATGGTATACCAAATTTCCTGTATGTTTTGCATCAGGAATATTTTTTGACTGATGTATCAATTTCTTTATTGCATCTCCTATGCATAAGAATCTCTCTTTCACCTCCTCCATTCTGTTGGTGATGCTTGCACCTATTTGTTCCTGTTCTCTTCCCTATATTTTCCATCCCCAGGATTTTCTAAGTTTCTGGTACTTTGAGAGCATCAACAAGATAGATAAACCCTTAGCCAGACTAACCAGAGGGCACAGAGACAGTATCCAAATTAACAAAATCAGAAATGAGAAGTGAGATATAACAGAAAATGAGGAAATTCAAAAAATCATTAGATCATAATACAAAAACCTATACTCAACACAACTGGAAAATTTGGATGAAATGGACAATTTTCTAGACAGATACCAAATACCAAAGTTAAGTTTGTGTTTTCTTTCTTGCCTTTATTTCCATTTTCAGGTCTTGCACAGTTTTATTAATTTTCATCATCTATTTAATTATATTTTCCTACATGTCTTTAAGAGATTTGTTTCCTCTTTAAAGACCTCTGTCTGTTTGATAATATTTTCCTCTATTTCTTTAAAGGATTTATCCATTTCCTCTTTAAAGGCCTCTATCATTTTTACAAGGTTAGATTTATAGTTCTTTTCTAGTGTTTTTGGTTGTTTTAAGATATCCAGGGCTTATTGTAATGGCATAGCTGTGCTCTGGAGGTGTTATATTGACCTGGCTTTTGTTGATTGTGTTCTCTTGAGAGCCTTTAGCCATCTGTGTGATTTTGTTCCCTGGATATTCTTGTCATAGTAAGTATTTGGACAGGGAGTGAACCTTGGTGCTTCTGGTTTGTCAGGTCTCTGATGGGTATCCATGGGCTTTATTTTTCTGGAGCTGCAGTTCTGTATGGTTTTGGAGCCTCAGATCCAATGCAAGTAGATAGAGAGTTGGCAGGAAAATGGATGGTTCCCTATGCTAGCAGACTGTACAAGACAGCTTTGCTTGGCCCAGAGGGCTCAGCCAGCAGGGAAGGTGAGTGGGGGAAGGGGAGTTAACCTGTATGGTTCAGGAGACTCAGGGCTGGTGTAGGTGTGGGAAGAGACAGTGGGACAATCTTACTTAGCTTTCTTTCTTTTTTTATTGAATATCATCTTCATTTACATCACCAATGGTAAAACCTTTCCCAATATCCCCTCTCCCCTAAGACCCCTGAATCCCTCCCCTTCCTACTTCCCTCTGCCTCCATATATATGCCTCTCCACCTAACACACTCCCTCCGCCCGCCTCGGTTTCCCTTTGTTCTGACCTCTGTTGAGCCTTTACCTGACCAAGGACCATTCCTCCCACTGATGCCCAACAAGGCCTTATCTGCCACATTTTTGGCTGGAACCATGTGTGCCCCTTGGTTGATGGTTCAGTCCCTGGGAGTCTTGGGGTATCTGGGTGCCAAAAATCATTGCTCTTCCCATGGGGCTGTAAACCCCTTCAGCTCCTCTGGACCATCCTCCAGTTCCTTCATTGGGGAACCCATGCCCAGTACAATAGTCGGTTGTTAGCATCTGCCTCTGTATTTGTAAGGCTCTGGAAGGGCCCCTCTGGAGACAACCATGGCATGCTCCTTTTGGGAAATACTTCTTGTCATCCATAGTAGTATCAGGGTTTGTTGACTATTTATAGGATGAATCCCCAGGTAGGGCAATCTCTGGGTGGCCTTTACTTCAGTCTCTGCTCCACACATTGTCTCCTTTTTTGCTCCTGTGGCTATTTTGTTCCCTTTCTTAGAGGAACCAAAGCACCCTCACTTATGTCCTCCTTCTTGAGCTTGGTGAATTGTAATGTTTATTTTAAGGTTTTGGGCTAACATCTGCTTATTAGTGAGTGCATACCATGTGTGTTCTTTTTATTTTATTTTATTTTATTTTATTTTATTTTATTTTATTTTATTTTATTTTATTTTATTTTATTTGGTTTGGTTTTTTTGAGACAGGGTTTCTCTGTGTAGCCCTGGCTGTCCTGGAACTCACTCTGTAGACCAGGCTGACCTCAAACTCAGAAATCTGCCTGCCTCTGCCTCTGCCTCCCAAGTGCTGGGATTAAAGGCATGTGCCACCAACGCCCAACACCATGTGTGTTCTTATGTGAACTTTTTCCCATTTGCTCAAGGTTGGAGAGAAAAGTGGAGGAATGACACCACCCACAGTGGGCTAGAATCTTCCATATCATTCATTATCTGAGAAAACGTTCCACAGAGATGCTCAAAGATGGCCAATTTGATTGGGACCATTTCTCAGTTGAGGTTCTTTCTACCCAAGTTACTCTAGATTTCTGTTAAGTCGAGAGCTGGATTTATCTATGACAAAAGACAGTCAAGCAAAAGCTCCAAATTCTTAATTTAGCTGCAACCCAGAGAATTGCTTCAGGAGAAAATTTTTATTTTTATTTTGTTTGTTTGTTTTTTGTTTTGTTTTTTTTTGTTTTGTTTTTTTGTTTTTTGTTTTGTTTTGTTTTGTTTTTGCTAAAACTACAGTAAGGTGCTTTAGAAGTAGTCTGGTAACTATAAATGTGCAGCATTCCTGATGAATCAGAAGTGATTTCAGTAGTCAAAAAAATCCTAAAATATTGGATCTTGTTAAGTGAGGCTAAGTGAAAAACATGAATGATTTATAGTGTTTCTGGATTCAAAAAATATCCATCACCATACAAGTGCAGGGACAAAAGCCTATGGTGAGAATTCCTGAAAGGAATTCTGACACTGGCAATTCATGATTTGGGAGAAGGTTGAGGCTTCATGTCGTTCAATGGAAGAACAACTTCAATTCTCTAAGAACGAAAGATGATGGGTGATTTAAGAAAAGGTGGCTCCTGGAAACCAAATGTTCCAATGAACACTATATTGAAATACAATGATTGGAAGACATTATTTGAACATCTAATAATGTGAGATTAATGCCTCCAATTGTTCCACGTAGGAAAGCACAAGTAAGTGAGGGAAATACATAGAACTCTAGACACTAGGAGTAAGAGTTCTTTTCATATAACAACTAAGGAATGCCTTGACTGTTTTTGAATTGTAGTCTCTTGATCATCACTACAATAAATAGGCGAAAGGAAGGGACCTGCAGAAGGCTAAGCCACAAAGTCTCAACCTTGTATCCAAAGTTGAAGACAAAAGGTCTAGCCTTAGGTTAGTAAAGATTGTACGCAGAAAAGCACACTCATCTCTCCCCATCTTCTCCTAAGTAGCTATATGCTGGCAAGTTATCAGTTTTCAGCAACTTTGGTGAAAATTGGCCAGCCTGCTGTGAAATTTGCTATAACCACATACTACTCTTTCTAATGTAACCTTTGAGAAAATTTACTCTAATTCCAGAGACTCTAAAGCTCTCATTTTGTCAAATTGCCTGACATTTCTGAATCCTGGCCAAAAAACATCACTTAGAAAACTGTATAGACAGAGAAGAAGATGACAGTGTCCCCTGAAGTAAGCATAGTCCAGGCAACTTTCTATCTACATAGCTTTGTAATGCCTGTTCTCAGCATCCCCACCCCCACCCCATCTACTCCAATTGGTCTAGTTTCTTCCTTCACCATGATCTTCTGGCAAAGAAAAAACTAGCATGTGCTTTGTGGAGAGTTACTAAAACTTTGACTTCTTCTTTAGAATTATTTCTTATCTTATTTAAGATGTCTGCTGACACTTTAATTTTTTTCCTTTCTGAATTAATGCCATTCTATAGGAATAGCCAGTTCAATCACTGCGTAAAATGAACTTCAGACTTATATCATATTTCATTTACTTCCAGTGAATGTGAACATGTGTCAGGTTCTTAATGCTTCTGGTTCTTTATTATGTATTATATCAAATGGAGGAACAATATCCATTGTGAACATTCTATGATGATATGGCTAGCCACTGGCATGTGGAGACTGAAAGCAATGGGCAATATGATGTCTTTCATTCTTCCATTGTTACCTTTTCAATGTAAGATACAATTCCCTTCTCCTGCCATTTTCCATCTCATGTAGCAAAATCATGGAATAGTGAGAATCCAAAGGGAAAACAATAGTAGTGTTGAATTCAAATTCAAGGTATCATGTTCCCTGCCATCTCAGCACTATCTCATATGTTCTGTTCATATGTGTTTACATTTTGACCCATGTGTCTATATCCATAGACATATAGTCAGTACCTAAAATAATTATTTATTGTTTACTGAGTCAGTGACTCATCCGCTAGTACTTAAAGTTTATCATTTTATAATTGTAAACTCTGTTCCTGGGTTTTTTGCTTTGTTTTGGTTTGTTTTTGTGCTTTTAATAGGACATGATACTTCTTTGAAGACTTGAGCCGCAGACAATTGTGTTACGTTGAGCAAAACATGCAGATTTCCAATCAATCAGCTTTTCTTTTACAGATCAAAAGAATATCTCTTAGCAGAATTAGAAAGAACAAATTAAATGATAGTTATGAAATGAACTTCAAAACATATTTGTATGTACAAGCATCTCTTAGATTTCTCCACCAGGACACCTGTAGTGAGTATGCTTGAATTCCAACTCATGGTACCGAACATTTCTCATCCCTCAATATATAACTCACAACTGTGAGATACATGACCTGCTGAGCTTCATCCAGCAGATCAATCATACCCTTTAAACCCCAAACCTATATGCTTGCTTAATATGTGCTGTTTCTATTACTTTCAAATCCCCATCTTCATTATCAAACCTAGGGATTACCATATGCTTTTATTAATACCTATTCTATGCTCATTTTCTATGATACCTTCATTTTGCTAAGAAGAAAAAATACTTAGAGCATTTTCATATTAGAATAGAGAAAAAGAACTAAATCAAAGAAATAAATAATAATGATGATGACAAGGAATCAACAGGAAGTAAGGGAGCATATCAAGAATTCACTGTGTGTGTATATGTCATGTCCCCTTCTTTTTGTTATTATTATTTTATTTTATTAGATATATTCTTTATTTACATTTCAAATGATTTCCCATTTCCTGGTCCCCCCTAAAGTCACATAAGCTATCTCCCTTCCACTGTACCCCAATCAACTCCCTCCTACTTCCCTGTCCTGGTATTCCCATACACTGCGACATTAAGCCTTTCCAGGACCAGAGAACTCTATTCCCTTTGATGACCAACAAGGTCATCCTCTGCTGCCTATGCATCTGGAGCCATGGGTAATACCATGTGTACTATCTGGTTAATGTCTTTGTCCCTGGGAGCTCTGGGAGTACTGAGTGGCTCATATTGTTGTTCTTCCTACAGCGCTAAAAAACCCTTCAGCTACTTGGGTCCTTTCTCTAGCTCCCCCATTGAGGATCCTATGCTCAGTTCAATGACTGGCTGAGAGTATGTCCCCCTCTGTATTTGTCATGCACTAGCAGAGCCTTCTAGGTGACAGCAATATCTGGCTCCAGTCAGCAAGCCCTTGTGGGCATCGATAATAGTGTCTGGGTTTTGTAACTGTATATCAGATGGATCACTAGGTAGGGTAATCTCTGGATGGTCTTTCCCTCAGTTTCTGTTCCACACTTTGTCTCTGCATCTCCTTCTATGGGTATTTTGTACCCCCTTCTAGCTCTTTCCATTTCTACTTGGTTGATTTCAGCCAAGAGTTTGATGGCTTTCTGCCTTCTACTCTTCTTGGTGTATTAGCTTCTTTCTGCTCTAAAGCTTTCAAGTGTGTGGTTAAGCTGCTAGTGTACACTCTCTCCAGCTTCATTTTGGAGGCACTCAGAGCTATGAGTTTTCCCCTTAGCACTGCTTTCACTGTGTACCATAAATTTGTGTATGTTGTGCCTTCATTTTCATTAAATTCTAAAATGTCTTTGATTTCTTTCCTTATTTCTTGCTTGACCAAAGTAACATTGAGCAGAGCATTGTTCAGCTTCCATGTGTATGTGGGCTTTCTGTTGGTTTTGTTGCTGTTGCAGACCACCCTTACTCCATAGTGATCTGATAGGAGGCATGGGATTAGTTCAATCTTCTTATATCTGATGAGGTCTGTTTTTATTAATTTATTTTTTATTGAATATCATCTACATTTACATTGCCAATGGTAAAACCTTTCCCAATATCCACCCTCCCCTAAGACCCCCCGAGCCCCTCCCCTTCCTCCTTCTCTCTGCCTCCACATATATGCTCTCCACCCAACACACTCCCTCCCCCCCAACTCAGTTCCCTTTGGGCCTCTGTTGAGCCTTTACCTGACCAAGGACCATTCTTCCCACTGATGCCCAACAAGGCCTTCATCTGCCACATTTTTGGCTGGAACCATGTGTGCCCCTTGGTTGATGGTTCAGTCCCTGGGAGTCTTGGGCATCTGGGTGACCAAAATCATTGTTTATCCTATGGGGCTGTGAACCCCTTCATCTTCTCTGGACCATTCTCCAGCCCCTCCATTGGGGACCCCATGCCCAGTCCAATAATTGGTTGCTAGAATCTGCCTCTGTATTTGTAAGGCTCTGGCAGGGCCCATCCAGAGACAACCATGGCCTGATCCTTTTGATATATACATCTTGTCATCCATAATAGTGTCAGGGTTTGTTGACTGTTTGTAGGATGAATCCCCAGGTAGGGCAGTCTCTGGATGACCTTTACTTCAGTCTCTGCTCCACACATTGTCTCCCTTATTGCTCCTGTGGCTACTTTGTTCCCTTTCTTAGAGTAGCCAAAGCACCCTCACTTAAGTCCTCCTTCTTCTTGAGCTTGGTGAATTGTAACTTGTTTATTTTGAGCTTTTGGGCTAACATCCACTTATTAGTGAGTATATACCATGTGTGTTCTTTTGTCATTTGGTTGCCTTGCTCAGGATGACACTTTCTAGTCCCATTCATTTGCCTAAGAATTTCATGAATCCATTGTTTTTAATAGCTGAATAGTACTCCATTGTGTATATATACCATAGTTTCTATATCCATTCCTCTGTTGAGGGACATCTGGGTTCTTTCCATCTTCTGGCTATTATAAATAAGGCAGCTATAAACATAGTGGAGCATGTTTCCTTATTACATATAGAAGCAGCTTCTGTGTATATGACCAGGAGTGGTATAGCTGGGTCTGCGGGTAGGACTATGTCTAATTTTCTAAGGAATCACCAAACTGATCTTCAGAGTAGTTTTACCAGCTTGCAATCCCACCATCAATGGAGAAGTGTTCCTTTTCCCCCACATCATCTCCAGCAACTGCTGTCCCCTGAGTTTTTCATCTTAGCCATTCTGACTGGTGTAAGGTGGAATCCAGATACACTGAAGCTTATAGAGGAGAACATGGGGATGAATCTTGAACATGTGAGCACAGGGGAAATTTTCCTGAACAGAACGCCAATGGCTTATGCTCTAAGAACAAGAATTGACAAATGGGACCTCACAAAACTGCAAAACTTCTGTAAGTCAAAGGGCACAGTCAATAGGACAAAAAGGCAACCAACAAATTGGGAAAAGATATTTACCAACCCTAAAGGGCTAATATCCAATGTATACAAAGAACTCAAGAAGTTAGTCTCCAGAGAGTCAAATAACCCTATTAAAAATGGGGTACAGAGCTAAACTGGGAATTCTCAACTGAGGAAACTCAAATGTATCTAAAGCACCTAAAGAAATGTTCAACATCCTTAGTTATTAGGGAAATGCAAATCAAAACAACATTGAGTTCTGCTTTGTGACCAAATATATGGTCAATTTTTTAAAGAAGGTTCCATGAGGTGCTGAGGAAAAGGTATATTCTTTTGATTTAGGATGAATTGTTCTGAAGATATCTATTAAATCCATTTGGTCCAAAACTGTTAGTTTCCCTGTGTCTCCGTTTAGTTTGTGTTCTCCTGATCTGTTCATTGAGGAGAGTGGGGTGTTGAAGTCACCCACAATTATTGTGTGAGGTACAGTGTGTGCTTTAAGCTTTAGTAAAGTTTCTTTTACAAATGAGGGTACCCTTGTTTTTGGAGTATAGATGTTCAGAATTGAGAGTTCTTCTTGGTAGATTTTTCCTTTGGTGAGTATAAAGTTTCCTTCCATGACTCTTTTGATGACTTTTGGTTGAAAGTCTTTTTTTTGGATATTAGAATAGCTGCTCCAGCTTGTTTCCTAGGACCATTTCCTTGGAAACCTGTTTTCCAGGCTTTTACTCTGAGGTAGTGTTTGTCTTTGACACTAAGGTGTGTTTCCTGTATGCAGCAAAATGTTGCTTCTTGTTTACATATCCAGTCTGTTAGTCTATGTCTTTTTATTGGGGAATTGAGCCCATTGATGTTAAGAGAAATTAAGGAATCATGATTGTTGCTTCCTGTTATTTTTGATGTAATTTTTATGTTTATATGGTTATCTTCTTTTGGGTTTTTTGACAGATTATTAATTTCTTGCTTTCTCTAGGGTGTAGTTTCCCTCCTTCTGTTGGTGTTTTCCATTCATTTCCTTTGAAGGGCTGAATTTGTTAAAAGGTATTGTGTAAATTTGTTTTTGTCATGGAATACCCTGGTTTCTCCATCTATGGTAATTGAGAAATTTGCTGGATATAGCTGTCTGGGTTGGCATTTGTGTTCCCTTAGGGTATGTATGACATCTGCCCAGGCTCTTCTGGCTTTCATAATCTCTAGTGAGAAGTATGGTGTAATTCTGATAGGTCTACCTTTATATGTTACTTGACCTTTTTCCCTTACTACTTTTAATATTCTTTCTTTCTTTAGTACATTTGGCGTTTTAATTATTATGTGATTGGAGGAATTTCTTTTCTGGTCAAATATATTTGGAGTTCTGTAGGCTTCTTGTATGTTCATGGGCACATTGTTTTAGGTTAGGAAAGGTTTTTTTTTTCTATAATTTTGTTGAAGACATTTACTGGCCCATTAAGTTGGAAATCTTCACTCTCTTCTATATCTATAATCCTTAGATTTGGTCTTCTCATTTTGTCATGGATTTCCTGGATGTTTTGGGTCAGGGGCTTTTTGCATTTTGCATTTTCTTTAACTGTTGTGCCAATGCTTTCTATAGTATCTTCTGCCTCTGAGATTCTCCCTTCTATCTCTTGTATTCTGTTGTTGATGCTTGCATCGAAGACTCCTGGTTTCTTTCCTGGTTTTCTATGTCCAGTGTTGTCTCCCTTTGTGATTTCTTTATTGTTTCTACCTCAATTTTTAGATCCTGGATGCTTTTGGTCAATTCCTTCACCTGTTTTGTTGTGTTTTCCTGTAGTTTTTTAAGGGCTTCTCCGTGTTTACTTGTGTTCTCCTGTATTTCTTTAGGGGAGTTATTTATGTCCTTCTGGAAGCCCTCAATCAGCATCATGAACTGTGATTTTAAATCCAAATCTTGCTTTCCTGTTTTTTGGGGGGATATCCAGGACTTGCTATTGTGGGTGAATTGGGTTCTGATGGTGCCATGTTGCCTTAATTTCTGTTAGTAAGGTTCCTACATTTTTCTTTTGCCATCTGCTTATCTCTGGTGTTAGTTGATCCTGCTGTCTCTGGCTGGTGCTTTCCATCCTGTGTGCCTGCGAGTCTGTCTCAGTACCCCTGGGTGACTGGCTCTCCCCTGGCACAGAGTGCTGTGGAGCTGACTAGCTCCTGGGTGCAGGTGGGGCCCTGGTGGTCCAAGTCCCAAGTGATCTTATACTTGGGTGTTCCCTTCGTTCCTCACTGTAACAGCTCGTTTAATTGCAGGAGTGAAGATGTTGTCCTCACCTCTAACTGTGGGACACCCTGCAGAGCAGATGTCCCCTGGCAGGGTAGGTGCACAGTGGCTATGGTGCTTCCCAGTTCCTGGGTGCAAGTAGGGCATGGTGAACTGAATCCCAAGTGATCTTACACTTGGGTGTTCTCTAAGTTCCTGACTGCTCCTGTCAAATCATGTACCCTTCTAATTCAAGTGAGAGCATCACTTCACTTATCTCCTCTAATAATCATATGTAAAAGGGACAGGTATCCTGTAATATAAAGATAGATACTGATAAATCTAGAACAGTGTGGGACACCTTCTTACTCATTGGGCACTAACTAACCAAAAGCATCTGCTATCAATTTTGTCTCCAGTTTGAACATATACTTGGAGTAAAGTTCCATTAAGATTTCAGAATTTATCCCCAGGCACTAATCCACAGACCTCACTGACCCATGGTGCATTCTCCATTTCTCAGATGAAGATATGCAAGCACCCACAGGTACTAATGTACATTCATAATTCCAAGTTAATTTTTCTGATTCCATAATCTACATCTATCTTAAAATATTTCATCCCCATGGGTATCTCTATCCCATTTCAAGTAGACAGTTTTAAGTATGTATCATTTAAAATCCAATGTTTTTCTATTATACCTACTAATTTCTGACACAATTATGCTAAGCCTGTTTCATTAGAAAAATTACTCATTTTACAACAAATTTAGCTGGGTCTCTGGTGTCTGTGTTCCATCTTTTTGATATCATTCAGTTCAGTAACAAAATCCTCTCATAGAAGTCATTCTGAGTGCGGATCAATTTGCTATCTCTGTCCTTATCTATAACTTGCCTGCAGTATTTGTTTCCAAATTAGCTAAGAATATTAAGGAGAACCTGCCAGTTGGAGAAAAGTGCCAGCTAGTTAACATCTTTAGCAAATTGGTGCAAAAGCCTGTAGGAAAAGAGATCCAAATTCTGCTGAAATGCAGAATTAACAGTCTGAGAACTGCACTTGTCATGTACCTGTGGCCATGTGATTATCTGCAGGTTGAAGCTGACAGAGTAATTGTAGCAAGCTGAATTTTCTCAACCCAGGTCTTGCAAAGATTTCTCAAAGGCAGCTGCACAAGTTGGTCTGACATCTGTAACTATCCTGTGAAATCACCTGCGCTCACCTGGGGACCCATTGGATGCACAGATGATGCTCATTAGATGAACTTAATATTCTCCTTAATTGGGCATTTCAGTATTTCATTAATTCCAAAGAAGAACTTATTTTCCAGGGTACATAATTAGGATTCACAAATATTGCTACCTTTATCATGGCTATGTACCATTTGTGAATGCAGACTCTTAAAAAGTTCTGTGAAAATATGGGATTTCAGTGATGCTAATGACACCTTACATTATAATAATTGTGAAAGAAGCATCTAAGGCATACAAAATTAACATTTCTACTACTTTTCTCAATTAAATGTCATAATGTTGCTTTGCAAATGTATTAGGAAGTTATATTGGTACACTAATCACAACACAATTACAGTTTTGAATTTTGAAAATGACATGAAGTGAATGATCATTAATCATGTTTTATTTTTCTGTTTTTTTTTCTACTAATGTGACAACTTCTTCAAATTCTGCTTCTTTATACTACCAATGCCTTCAAGGCACAAGCCTCTAGAAAAGTAGATCTCAACCATCCTAATGTTGTTACTCTTCATGTTGTGGTGACCCCAAACCATGAAATTATTGTTATTACTACTCCATAACTGTAATTTTGCTAGTGTTATGAAAAAGAAATGTAGATATTGATATGCAGATGGTCTTTCAACCCTTGTGAAAGGGTCTTTCAACCCACAAATGGGTCAGAACACACAGGTTGAGAATGAGTGTTCTATAAAGTATTTTCAAGAGGTTCTGTTCAAAAGTCAAGATGCAGAGGATTTGTAAGATCCAGAAAAGGAGTAGAAATGCCTCATCCTATGTTCATGCAATAGGAGGTATCCTTGATTTTTCACTGAACCTTAGGGTTTTTAATTTTAAACATGTGATAACTATTGTGTTGTGTTAGTTTAGTTTATTGTAGATATTAAAGCAAAGAGTTAAAAGTGCCTACTGGAGAACTGATAGACGACAAGGTTTCCTGTCAGTAGCTATCACTAACAAAGGCTATGGAGAACAATATCAGATCTGGTAGAAGGAAGCTTTTCCAACACAGGCCATGTTTTTGTTGTTTTTGTTGTTACTGTAACATGTTATACTAGACCCAGAGTCTTCAAATAAAACAGATTTGTTGCCTTAAAATTCTAGATATCAGAAGTCCCTAGGATGAAGAGAAATACAAAGGGAGAATTCATAACCATGTTCCTGAGGCTTCCTTGCCTCCTTATTTCATATATTCTATCGTTATAAAGATTCACACAGCTTCTTCAGTGGCCTGTATGCCTTCCCACCCATTTCTCTGTCTGTGTCTCTGTCTCTGTCTTTTTCTTTCTCTGTCTGTCTCTCTGTCTCTCTGTCTCTCTCTCTTCAGTCACTGAGATGGCCAGGAAATCCCATTTCAAGGTTCTTCATCTATATCTCTGCTATATCAGAAACTAATTTTACTGATTTCATAGACAAGAATATGGACATATTTGAAGGTCTATTTTTTTTGTACAGGAACCAAAACCTGGGATGAGACTTGGTATACAACACTTAACTGTCACTGAAAAAGAGAGTTATTTTTTTCTGTAAAGATTATGCAATTCTTGGAATTAGGTAGGATTTGAATGGATGAGAATAAAAATTATAAAAAGCCATATTTGATCTGTTGTTATAGAGCATAGTCAAAAGATACCCTAGAACCCACTTTCCCTTTGACTTCATTCAGTACTTAAATGGATCATTTTAGTCAGCAGGGGGTGTCTTTACTGATATGTAGATTTGGGAAGACTTTCAAGGAGAATAATCAATAGGTTTACTATAATCAGGAAGTTTCAACATATGTGGGTACAAAGTCCACACCTGTATCCAAAAAGCACATGGTATAATTCAAGGATAAGTGTGCCACATGTACTGCAACGTAAATATTAATATATCATGCTAAGAAAATCAAATACCTGAGGGATTTATCTGGATTTCTAGATGCTCAACCTGATTTCAAATGGAAAATGATTTTGATAGCTCATGCAGTTGTTTTAAGAGGCTCTTAGCAGTTTCCTGTGAGACCAAAAGTATTCTACATATTCTAAACCTGCACTCCTTTAGTTTTTTGCTGGCCTTATGTAACTATCTGGCAAATGGAATGTTGCTGGGATATGGGATGATATGTTTGCTGAATGAACTATAATGATGAAGTGAATATGTTGATTGTGAAGGTCAGTTACTCTCCAACACTCTACAGGCCCAGAAGTCCTGGTAACTGCAGTGTGACAGTAGCATGCAGAGCTAGCTTCAGGACAGCAAACAAAAATTGTAGAATTTTGAAGGATAACTATTTCTTCATGTAATAAAATCAAAAGACTGTTTCCTCAATCTCACAGTCAAAGAAACAGAAAGAGAGGATATATCTAGAAAAAAATGTATTTTATAGATGAACCTAGACACATCCTTCCCCAGCTGATCTAGCTGTCTAGTTAGGGGCATGAATTTACCCCCTGGTAAAGTATATAAGATAGATTGACTCTAGATCTTTGTAAATCTCAATGGTGTCTTTGTTAAAGATTAAAAATAAGTCCAACTTCCATATGATTTTCATTACTGTCTTTGAAATAAAAGTTAGACATGCCTATTTCAGATTTTTCCAAGATTTAATGAGCACAAAATCTATCAGTGTTAAGGCCTGCTCCCTTTAACATAACTGTAACCATTTTGTATTTGGTCTCCATTTTGCTCATGAGGTGAAAATAAATTCAGACTCTCAGACTTTACTTCACAAAAGTCATTATTCATACCTGACACTGAAAAATTCTCCTAGAGGGTCATAAGACACAATGGTTGTATTACTTAATGCTCTGTTATCCCAATACTTTGAAAAACCCCTAATTATACCCTGGCTTACCTCACTTCGGACCAATCAGCTTAAAGGTCAGCTGATAACACTGTCTAGTTGGCCAAAATGTAATATTGCTTTCTTCTTCTTGCCTGCACTTGGTTTTCCTATAAAAAGCATGCCCGAAAAGCAAGTTACCATAGTAGCTACTGGCTCCCAAGTCTGAGCTATGTTAATAATGGATCAGTTTTGGGGGTGAGCATTCAATAAAAAATCTTTTTCTGAGATCAGTGTTTGGGTGGTCTGTGAGATGATTCCTGAACCTCAACAATCACAAAGTGATTGTTGGAGAGAAGATTTGAGGTAGTTAGAAGGAGAAAGTGTCCACTACTATCAAACACCTTGAAGAGAATGTTTGAGGTAGTTAGGAGCAAGTTTCCACTGTATCAAATACCTTGAAGAGAATATATGAAGTAGAAAAAGAACCCAAAAGACAAAGAAAAGGAAGAAGCATAACAATTTCAAGGTAAAACACACCTTGTTCTCTGGGGTTTATATTTTGGTTTATGTTTTTATTGTTTCCTTGTTATTCTCATTTGTCCTGTGTACATAGTCATGCTCTCCATAGTGGCCACTCTGCCACTGACTGCTTGAAGGAGTGTGGTTCTACTGACTCCAGTTGGTTTCATCAACTGACTTAGAGAGGGAAGCATAAGTGCCAGTGATCTATAGACACAAATATAAAATCAAAACAAAGATGCTTACCTCAAAGAGAGTTAAGAGACAAGGAATCTGTGAAGAAGAAAAGGCATAATACTTGTCTCCCTCCCTCCCAGGACAACTAACTGTGCAGTACACCACAAGCTTTTGTGGACCTCAGTCAGTTCATTTAAATGTATGGAAATACAACACGATATTTACATGTTCTAATTTGTAGAAGACCACATTTCCTCTGCTTATAAACAAGTCTGTGATTAAAGAAAAAGAATTCTACCATCTCCTCACCAATAAGAGGGACAGCTCCCAATGATAGCTGTGGGAAGGTCTTCAGGAACATCCAGAAGAAGGTGTTTTCATGACAGAAGACAGCTACAGGCTGTTAATGATTCTGAAGACACTTCAGGGTATGGTGGGGTGTGGTGGGTGTGGTTTGGTGGGGAGTAGTGGCATGGCACATGATATAGAGGTAGCAGAAAGAGCAAAGATAATGAAAAGTCAGAGGAAGGAGACGTAAGTAGGAGTCAAGAAAAAATGTTAGAACCAAAATAAAATGAAATAGATCTCACCAACTGACTCACTAGAGGAGAGAGTAAGTGAAGGTGATCTATAGACACTGCCCAATAGAAATATAAAAGTAAATGAAAAAGTAAACTAACAGTCTCCTAGATTTAGAAAATATTACCACGGGCTGTTTGCCAAGCATGTCCTCATGAAAGGAAAGAGGAGTGAATAGTGTGGTAAACACACACACACACACACACACACACACACACAGAGAGAGAGAGAGAGAGAGAGAGAGAGAGAGAGAGAGATGCCTCTTAAATTTCCCTCTATTTGACAAAAATAAAGGAAATTAAAATGAAAAATAAAAGAGAATAAAGATGCTTCTCTCCATACCATAATCAATTTTCTGAAAATTAATTGCAAGAAAAATGTCAAACCTTAACCTAAAATTGGCATTTTACATAAAAATTAGCTTAAAATGAAGCACAGATGAGCATATAAAATGGAAATTGATTTTAGCAGAAACCACAAGGTTTGATGAAGTAGTTTTAGGCACGATAAAAGTAATATACATAAAAAAAATGATATCTCATCAAAATGAAATTTTCTTGCTCTTTGAAAGATATTATTCAAAGAATAAAATATCCAAGACATTTTTTGGGAAAAAGTACTTATGAAGTACATATCAGATAGAAAATTTGTATCTATAACATTTAAAGAACTTTTCACATTACTAAAATAAAGAACCCAATCAAAAAATAGGCAGAATGCTGAGTGTGTTTGTAGAGGCCTATAAGCCCAAGAGCTGGAGAGTACAAGAACAAAGATCAACAGTTCAAAGCTACAGATGAGTGAGCAGAAGGCCAGTAGGGACTACATGAGTCCCTGTTTCAAAAAATATATATTAGAAAAAAGGATAGATTCATAAAGGGTTGATATTATACCTTAGTGTTAGAGCATATGAGGCACTGAGAAATGGAAAATGTTGAGAGGAAGAAAGAGAAAGGGGAGATAAACTTTAGACTGAAGCATGATTTTATCAAAAAGAGAAACAAAGCATGCACTAAAACATCAGCTTCTGAAGAAATGCAAACCAAAGCTATCCCAAGATGTATCTCTGTCACACTGGATAACATAAAATATACCTCCTCCAGTAAGAGGTACACACAATGAATAGCCCCAGTCCCAGTGCTGGTAAGAATGGAAAATTGTAGGACTCCTCATCACCACCGGCTCTATGGTCTTATAGAAAGTTCAGCTTCCCTCACAATATGAATCCAGCACCCTTAATTATCTGTCCAAGAGGGAGGGAAAATAATGTTCCCTGACCACAGAAAAACCTGTGTGTGTTTGTATCACTCTCCCTCCTGTGCTGCTGCCCCCACTTCTTCCCAACTTCATGATCTCTATTCTTTAGTTATTATTATTATTTTACACACACACACACACACACACACACACACACACATACACACTTGTAAATAACAACTTTTGACTGCTTTTTTTGCATTGTTTGTATGCATATGAGTCTAGAGCTATCTTCATGAGATTGTTCAGGCAGCTCAGCCCTAGACAAGGCAGATTCTCATTAATTACCTTTAGCTCTTTGTCTATGGGTGGAGCGTTGTGAGATTTTGCCCATCCACGCTGACATGCCAATTAGTATTGTCATATTTTCAAGTTGTTATTAAGGAACCACATTATTGAAAATTCATGGGCATAGTTTTCCTGTCCTAAATAGTCTGCATTATTTCGCAGCAGACATCCTGGATCTTTGGCTCTTACAACTTTTCCATCCCATGTTTCACATGTTACTTCAGCCTTTTGTGGAGGGGTTGTTGTAAATCTATCTATTGGTTATGGAAAACCAAAAATCAGGCTCAGTTGTCCCTGTAGTTTGACAGGTTATGGCTTTCTGTAATGATCTCTAAATTGTAAAATGCAGCTTCTTTGATGAGGAGTGAAAACATTTATCTGTGCAGATAAGGATAAGTACTTAGGATGAAGCTAGAAATTATACTGATTCAGGAAAGTTTTCTTTTATAGTAACAGTTTTCATCAATAATTTCATTTCAACCTCTCACTGGTCCTGGAATTTCTGCATATTGCCAGTGACCTAATCAAAGTGTATATAATTCTCCTTTGTTATACAGTACATAAATGCCTCCCAAAACCTTATCCTAGGTCTCTTTTATTTGCTTCACACTCATTCGGCTTGCCCACACAGTCATCAAAACATGCTCTACCTCTACTTTTCCTTGACTTGTCTGTTTGATTTTTCTGCAGATCTGATTTTGCTGTAGCTTAAATTTATGAAAACACTGAAATGTGAGCCACTTTTTCTTTACTTTTTATTAATCATTCCAATCCATTTGTTTACATCTTAAATAATATCTCCTTCTCAGTTACCCCTCTACAAGCCCTCATCCCATATCTTCCCTCTCCCTGACTCTCTTTGTTTCAATGACAGTGCTTCCCTACCCACCCACTCCTGCCCCACTGCTCCAGCATCCCCCTACACTGGGACATCAAACCTCTACAGGGCCAAGGGCCTCTGCTCCCATTGATGTCAAACACAGCCATCCTCTGCTATATATGTATGTGGAACCATGGATCCCTTCCTCTATACTCCTTAGTTGGTGGTCTAGTCCCTGGGAGCACTGGGTGGTCCAGCCACTGGTCCATACATTAAAGAATTCCTTGGCACAAACGTATGCTTCCCTACTCGAAAATCCTTATTGGTTCTTATTGCTCTCAGAGCTAAGGAAGAAGGTTCAAAAGGAATCAGAGACCTCTAAACCTGAGGCCAGAAAAGAAGCCTCAATGTTCCTAACATGAATTTTGAGGAATGTGGTTGAGGTATGGGAGGGTGATGAAAGTCTAATACCTCTGGAAAAAAAAGAGAACAGTTATGATATTTTAAATGTGCAGGAACACTGCAGACTTTCTGCAATGGACTACAAGTATCCTTAAGCTGGAGTAGGTTCCCAGTTATGACGCAGGTCCTAGTTAAGGGTGGATTGCACAATCTGGCTAAGAGTCATATGAGAATAAATCCCACATTTTGCCACAATGATTATTGGGCTGACTGGGCTGAGAAAAGCACTATGGAGCACATGAGGGGCCCTGGAGCTGGGCCTAAGCTTCTTGGCAGACAAAGAGTACAGACTGCTGTCTTAAGATTTGATTTCAGCCATGTGTGAAAATCCTTTTGACCTCTGTGTAAAGATATACTTTAAAGAACCCTCTAGGCTGGCCCTGATATTCACAGTCACAGGGTGAATCATCCTACGTACTTAGAGTAAAGATCTTAAAGCCAAAAGGAAAAGGCTCAGACTCTTGCCTTCTACTGCATTCTGTTAAAAAGGCTTACTTTTATTCTGTTCTTCTGTATGGCTATTTTGAAATGAATGTGACATTGACTTGCATTTTGCAAGCACATACTCTATACCCCATTCTGAGTGATGTATAGTGTGATTGTATGAATGAATGACACTCATTGACTGTAAATTGTTTAGTTTTGCTGAAGAGGAAGACAAACTAATGTGTCACACTAGGCAAGAGTTGAGAGTATCTTCATATATCTGCAGAAAACACAAAGGAAGCAGGCTTCAGAGAAGGTATTGTCATTGGAGCCTTACCTTGTCAGGAAAGATAATTTCAAGAAGGCATTTACAAAGTGCAAATGTCTTATATTAGTGATTTTGTATCAGTTTTCAGTGTTCATTGTAGGGAAGATAATATGAAAATTAAATTGCACTATTTTGGCACTCAGATAGCTGGGTGGATTTTTTGTTGCTGTGATAAGCAAGTTAAGGAAAAGGGTTTATTTTAACTCTTGATTTAGAGTTAAGGCAAGAGGAAGTTGAAGAAGCTGGTCATATTGGGTATCCCCACACAAATTAGCATAATCAAGATAATCTCGAGCTTCCCAGGTGCTCAGACCCAGTCTGCAGAACCAGGGTGGACCCTGAACTCCCTGCAGCCAGCAACATCTTCCCAGCTGTTTCCCATCCAGCCAGCTGTGGAGCCAGCCTCAGCCAGCTTCCCAGGTGCTCAGACCCAGCCTGTGGAACCAGGGCGGCGGACCCGAACTCCCTGCAGCCAGCGCCATCTTCCCAGCTGTTTCCCATCCAGCCGGTGGCGGAGCCAGCCTCAGCCATCTCCCCAGGTACTCAGACCCAGCCTGTGGAACCAGGTACCCGAGATATCCCAAGTTTAAGACCTTCGGGGACTCAGGCCTGGAGCAGGAGCTGCGCACCAAGTAGTGGTTTAGGGGACACCAGCCAAACCTGGGCTCTGTGCCCACAGGGCAGATCCCAAACTCCCTGCAGCCAGCGCCATCTTCCCAGCTGTTTCCCATCCAGCCGGCTGAGCCAGCCTCAGCCAGCTTCCCAGCAGCTTTGGACCAGCAGGCGGAACCAGGTAACTGAGATATCCCAACTTTAAGACCTCTGGGGAATCAGGACACCAGACAGCAAACCCTGAGCAGGAGCAGTGCTGAGCAGCTGTCCAACAGGCAGAACCAAGTACCTGGGATATCCTGAGTTTAAGACCTCAGGGGACTCAGGCCACCTGTCAGCAATCTGTGAGCAGGAGCCCTGCAGGGTAGTGGTTCAGGTGTCCCAGTCGTGGGGAAATAGCCTTACTAGCCCACAGGAGGGTCAAGCACCAGCTAGTAACTACAGGACCAACTAACACCAGAGTTAACCAGATGGCAAAAGGCAAAGGTAAGATCGTTACTAACAGAAATCAAGGCAGTATGGCAGCATTCGAACCCAGTTCCCTGACAGCAATAAATCTTGGATACCCCGAAAGACCAGAAAAACGAGACTCAGATCTAAAATCACTGGTCAGGATACTGATAGAGGAACACTTAGATAAATTTCTTAAAGTAATACATGAGAAAATAGATCAAAAGCTAGAAGCCTTTACAAGGCAAACACAAATAAATCTCGGATATCCCAACACACCAGAAAAACAAGACTCAGATCTAAAATCACTGGTAAGGATGCTGATAGAGGATCACTTAGATAAATTTCTTAAAGTAATAGAGGAGAAAATAGATCAAAAGCTAGAAGCCCATACAAGGCAAACACAAAAATCACTTAAAGAAATCCAGGAGAATATAGAGCAAAAAATGAATCCCAATAAGGGGGAAAAACAAAAATCACTTAAAGAAATACAAGAGAACATGGGTCAACAAGTAGAAGTCATAAAAGAGGAAACACAAAAATCCCTTAAAGAATTACAGGAAAACAAAAACAAGCAATTGAAAGATCTGAGCAAAACCATACAGAATCTAAAAACAGAAGTAGAAACAACAAAAAAATTGCAAAGGGAGACAACATTGGAGATAGAAAACCTTGGGAAGAAATCAGGAGTCATAGATGCAAATGTCAACAACAGGATACAAGAGATAGAAGACAGAATCTCAGATGCTGAAGATACCATAGGAACCATGGATTCAACAATTAAAGAAAATGCAAAATGCAAAAAGCTGGTAACCCAAAACATTCAGGAAATCCAGGACACAATGAGAAGACCAAACCTAAGGATTATAGGGATAGATGAGAATGAAGATCTACAACTTAAAGGGCCAGCAAATATCTTCTACAAAATTATGGAAGAAAACTTCCCCAACCTAAAGAGAGAGATGCCCATGAATATACAAGAAGCCTATAGAACCCCACATAGACTGGGCCAGAAAAGAAATACTTCCCATCACATAATAATCAAAACCCCAAATGTACTAAACAAAGAAAGAATATTAAAGGCAGTAAGAGAAAAAGGACAAGTAACATACAAAGGAAGACCTATCAGAATTACACCAGACTTCTCACCTGAGACCATGAAAGCTAGAAGATCCTAGGCAGACCTTGTGCAGACTCTAGAGAACACAAACTACAGCCAAAACTACTATACCCAGCAAAACTCTCAATTGCCATAGATGGAGAAACCAAGGTATTCAATGACAAAACCAAATTTGCACGATATCTATCTACAAACCCAGCCCTACAAAAGATAATAGGGGAAAAATACCAACACAAGGAGGGAAACTACACCCCAGAAGAAACAAGATAGAAACCCCCTCTTGCGTAGAAGAGAGGAAATCATCAAACTAAGGGCTGAAATCAATCAAGTAGAAACAAAGAGAACCATACAAAGAATCAACAAAACCAAGAGCTGGTTCTTCAAGAAAATCAAAAAGATAGATAAACCCTTAGCTAGACTAACCAAAGGGCACAGTGACAGTATCCAAATTAACAAAATTAGAAATGAAAAGGGGGAACAACAAAAACTGAGGAAATTCAAAAGATCATCAGATCCTACTACAAAGGCCTATACTCAAAACAACTGGAGAATCTGGAGGAAATGGACAATTTCCTACCAAATACCAAAATTAAATCAGCATCAAGTAGATCAGCTAAACAGTCCCATAACCCCTAATGAAATAGAAGGGTTCATAGAAAGTCTCCCAACCAAAAAAAGTGCGGGACCAGATGGTTTTAGTGCAGAATTCTACCAGACCTTCAAAGAAGACTTAACACCAATACTCTTCAAACTATTCCACAAAATAGAGACAGAAGGGACACTGCCCAACTCATTCTTCGTAACCACAATTACGTTGATACCTAAACCACAAAAAGATCCAACAAAGAGAGAAACTACAGGCCAATTTCTCTGATGAATATCGATGCAAAAATACTAAATAAAATTCTTGCCAACCGAATCCAAGAGCATATCAAAACGATCATTCACCATGATCAAGTAGGCTTCATTCCAGGGATGCAGGGATGGTTCAATATACAGAAATCCATCAATGTAATCCACTACATAAACAAACTAAAAGAAAAAAAACACATGGTCATCTCATTAGATGCTGAAAAAGCATTCGACAAAATTCAGCATCCTTTCATGCTAAAAGTCTTAGAAAGAGCAGGAATTCAAGGCCCATACCAGTAGCCAACATCAAAATAAATGGAGAGAAACTTGAAGCAATCCCACTAAAATCAGGGACTAGACAAGTCTGCCCTCTCTCTCCATATCTTTTCAATATAGTACTTGAAGTTCTAGCGAGAGCAATTAGACAACATAAGGAAGTCACAGGGATACAAATTGGAAAGGAAGAAGTCAAAGTATCATTATTTGCAGACGATATGATAGTTTACTTAAGTGACCCAAAAAACTCCACCAGAGAACTTCTATAGCTGATAAACAACTTCAGCAAAGTGGCTGGTTATAAAATTAACTCAAGCAAATCAGTAGCCTTCTTATACTCAAAGGACAAGCAGGCTGAGAAAGAAGTTAGGGAAATAACACCCTTCACAATAGCCACAAACAACATAAAGTACCTTGGTGTAACTCTAACCAAACAAGCGAAAGATCTGTATGACAGGAACTTCAAGTCCTTGAAGAAAGAAATCGAAGAAGACCTCAGAAGATGGAAAAATATTTCTTGCTCCTGGATTGGCAGGATCAATATAGTAAAAATGGCCATCTTGCCAAAAGCAATCTACAGATTCAATGCAATCCCCATCAAAATCCCAACTCAATTCTTCATAGATCTAGAAAGAGCAATTCTCAAATTTATCTGGAGCAACAAAAAACCCAGGATAGCTAAAACTATTCTCAACAATAAAAGGACTTCTGTGTGAATCAATATCCCTGACCTCAAGCAGTACTACAGAGCAATTGTGTTAAAAACTGCATGGTATTGGTACAGCAACAGGCAAGTAGATCAATGGAATAGGATTGAAGATCCAGAAATGAACCCACAGACATATGGTCACTTGATCTTTGATAAAGGAGCCACAACCATCCAGTGGAAAAAAGATAGCCTTTTCAACAAATGGTGCTGATTCACCTGGAGGTCAACATGCAGAAGAATGTGAATTGACCCACTCTTATCTCCTTGTACTAAGATCAACTCCAAGTGGATCAAGGACCTCCACATAAAACCAGACACACTGAAACTATTAGAAAAGAAACTTGGGAAGACCCTCGAGGACATGAGCACAGAGCCAATAGCTTATGCTCTAAGATCAAGAATTGACAAAAGGGACCTCATAAAATAACAAAGTTTATGTAAGGCAAAGAACACTGTCAGAAGGACAAAACGGCAACCAACAAAGTGGGAAATGATCTTCACCAACCCCACATCCGACAGAGGGCTAATATCCAATATATACAAAGAACTCAAGAAGTTAGACCCCAAAGAACCAAATAACCCTATGAAAAAATGGGGTACAGAGCTAAACAAAGAATTTTCACCAGAACAAATTCGGATGGCCGAGAAACACCTTAAGAGATGTTGAACATCATTAGTCATCAGGGAAATGCAAATCAAAACAACCCTGAGATTCTACCTCATACCAGTCAGAATTTCTAAGATTAAAAACTCAAGAGACAACAAGTGCTGGTGAGGATGTGGAGAAAGAGGAACACTCCTCCACTGTTGGTGGGATTACAAAATGGTAAAACCTCTCTGGAAATCAGTTTGGCGGTTCCTCAGAAAATTGGGCATGTCACTTCCAGAGGATCCTGGCATACCACTCCTGGGCATATACCCAGAGGATTCCCCTGCATACAATAAAGACACATGCTCCTCTATGTTTATAGCAGCCTTCTTTGTAATAGCCAGAAATTGGATGGAGCCCAGATATCCCTCAAAAGAGGAATGGATACAGAAAATGTGGTATATTTATACAATGGAGTATTACTCAGCAATTAAAAATAATGAACTCATGTAATTTGTAGGTAAATGGTTAGATCTGGAAACTATCATCCTAAGTGAGCAAACCCAATCACAAAAAAATACACATGAAATGCAATCACTGATAAGTGGATATTAATGAACCCAGAAGCCCTAAATACTCAAGGCACAATTAGCAAGCCAAATGACTCCTAAGAAGAAGAAAGGAGAGGACCCTGGGCCTTTAAAGATTGGATCCAGTTTAGTAGACCCAGAACAGAGAAATTTTGGGGAGGGGGATGATTGGGGAATAGTTGGGGGGGGAGAGGAATTATGGGATGTATGGTGGTGGGGAACTGGGAAAGGGGAAAGCCTTTCAAATGTAAACATAGAATATAGAAAATACAACAAATTTAAAAAAAGATAATTTCACAGACATCCCCAGAAGCCTATCACCTAGGAATGCTACATGCCATCAAGTTTGCTATTAATCATAAGTTTACATCACCATACATTATATTCTATAACAGGGTCAGCCTGCTCTATTCTCTGTTGAAATATGTACACAGAACAAGACTCCCCATGTAGTAAGACAGCTGCAGTGGACAACTATGGAACTTTAACTGTAGTATGTGAACTACTGGGTCTCCACCCTGTCAACCCACACTGAATATTTGGTTTTTCATCTTCTATAATCACATGATACAATTCCTTATAATCAATTTCTTTGCCTGCACTGGGCTTTCATAAACCTGGGCCTGACAATGGTCAATCATAGAATGGTATCCTGGCTAGTGTAATGTCAGCTTTTCAGAAATTAGAGTCATCTGAGAGAAAGGATCCTCCACTGAGAAAATGTCACCATAAGATTGGGTTGTAGGCAAGTCTTTAGGGAATTTACTGATTGATATGGGAGCAACCAGACTATTTGGAGTAGTGGCAAGCCCTGGGCTAGTGGTCCTTAGTTCCATAAGAAAGTGAGCAGAGCAAGTGATAAACAGCAAGCTGACCTGGTAAGCTGCACCCCTCAATGGCCCCTGCATCATTTTCAGCCTCCAAGTCCCTGCTCTGCTTGAACTGCTTCCATGATTTCCCTCAATGATGGACGGTTAACTAGACATGTAAGTGAAATAAACCCTGTTTTCTTTTGCTGGTATTTCATCACAAGAATAGAAATGCTAACTAAGAGGGGTGTAGGCTCATGGGTCCCTGCCCCTACCCAGATCAGCTAATGAAAACTGATGAATTTAAGGAACAACCATTGTCTTTGGTTGTATGCAACAATGTTGTTGTGTTGTCGTGAGCCTACCAGGCTCCAATTGGTAGGTCCAACCCAGGGTCCTACAGATGGTCCTTGTTAAAAGAAAGTGGATCACAAAATGTAATAAGGCATGAATGTAGGCTAGAGGGGGATATAAGAGATAGTGGGAGTGAAAGGAATCGAAGTGCACACTTGTGTGAAAATATCAGAGTAGATTTATTCAGTAAAACTCCCTTAACATATTTATACATGTCCTAATCATTGTGTTTCTCTAGAATCCTCTGTGGCATGTGAGTGCACACTTCTACACCATAAAGGCAAGAGAAATCTCTACCTTCTATTCAGTTGACCTAAGGAGCTATGATGCTGCTGTACAGGCGAGAGATGTGGACAATCTGTTCATAAAGAGCTTCACCTCACAAGAATGAACCTTCCAGAAGCTGAGCTCCCATGCTTTCAGGACTCTGGCCAAGATTTTTATTCAGCCCACTACAATTGTGGCTTTTGTTGCTTCCGGTAATTGTCCTGGCAATATGAATTGTGCATTTAGTTAGAAGTGGATGATTCCACTACTAATCAATTTTTAAATTGTTCATTTCTAGGGCAATTTGTGTATATGACACATGTAGAAAAGAATCTATAAACCAAGTTGAATAAAAGCCTAAGCTACAGAATAATGCACACACTTTGATTGCTTTAAAAAAGCCCCAAACTTGCTAAAAGCAAACAACGGATTGCTTGAAGATGCCTGTACTGCTGGTAGGGGAAGGAGAACAAAGAAAATAGGAATAATTGAGACAAAATGTATGATAGTGGTTCTCTCTGTGGGGGAGAAAGGAAGAGAAAGCAGGAAGCTGTAGAAGTAAGGAAAGTTCAGCCGGTTCTTCATCTTATTATCATACATTTCATTAAACATGTGCATGTATGTATGTGTGTGTGTACATACAAAATTTGAACACAAAAATGCAAAATGAATACATGATCACAAATTTACGTTGTGATTTCATATCAGAAACTGTTTACAGTCTGAAAGAGGAGAGTAAATGAAATAAAAAGTAGGTCTTTTATTCCCCTAATTTCTCCAAACAGTGGCTGCTTGCATGGGTTGGTAAAATGTTTAATTTTCTAAAGGTAATATCCACCCTTTGTCTGAAAATATAAATTATCAAACTAGCACAAAACCAACATATCATAAATAAATTTTGAGCCACATGAAGAAATCAGATTTTTGTAAGTATACTTTTAAACACACTGTACTCTGAAGCTATGCATCTCAAAAGATGGCTTCTCCTTTAATAGCAAATTTTCCAATTATTTGAACTTGGAATGGTCTTTTAAAATAGGAAATGTTATAGAAAGCAAATGAGAGAAGACAGGACTGGAGTATTATATTTTAAATGTTCCTGGTCAATTTGAGAATGATGCGAGAATGTTGTCAAAAGAGTTGGTCGGAGAAAACTTGGGATGAGCTTGAAAGAGGACAGGAGCTTGTGTTAGTAGTTTTTCATTTAAAATGTATAAAACCAGCCAAAAAAATTTCCTTGTCACTACCTAATGCAGAGGTCTCTATTCTAGACCACCCAATCTAGAATTCCAAGCATAGCCATCAACCACACTCAGCTGCTAAGCATCCCTAGATGTGTCTTGGGAATTCTTACATTGTAGAAATTGAATATGGTTTTCCATCAGTAAATTAAGACACTAGGAAATTCTTCATTATAAGACTTTTTTAAATGACTATATATGAAAATGTCTTTAAAAATATGATAGAGTTCTTAATGTCTAATTGAATTGTTTACAGGTATGATGTATATTCTAGGGCTAAACAAGATTTGAAATACAGGAGATTCTAGTAGAAAGCATAGTGTGGTAAGGATCTTAGTCTGTGTTCTCCAATAAATAGGAGAAAGAGAGAGGGAGAGGTGAGGAAACAGAAAAGGAGAAGGAGAACGTGAGGGGGAGGATAGGGAAGAGAATCTGCTTCCAATGATAGAGCAGATAAGGAGAGGTAATGGTCTGATTCCAATTAGAGACCAAAGACCTAGAAGAAGGCAGCAAATGTTCCAGCTGAAGACCAAATCTAAAGGTAACAGAAGACAGAAGACTGATATTTCAGCCTAGAAACAGGCATATCAAACTGGCAAATAGCAAGCCAGTTTATCAGTCCTCCATTCTATTCCAGTATCCAGTGAACTGAATGAGTTCCACTCACATTGAAGAAGGCAAAAATGTTTTACTTTATCTACAAATTCCAATGCTAATATAACTGAAGGCATCTTCACAGAGATGCACAGGGTATCTGAGAATGCTGTTGCCCTATCTAGGTAATATATGATCCCAACCATCACAGTGGGTTATTGCTCAGAAACATACAGAATAGTTCATATGCCTGGGAGCAGATATCATATGCTATGAAAAAGTTTCTAGTTTGGCATTAAGTGGGTACCCTTAATATACCTTTTACTTGACCAACTCTCTCCTCTGTATTGGTTTAGATAATTGTAAACTCTTCTAAGCACCTCAGCTGTATTCTGTGCTTTGCCCCATGATGTATACAGAATTAAAATAGTCCCTCAATCTGCTTCTTCTTCTGTCTGGGATGACTCTACAAGGTCATCTGAAGAGCCAAGATGCACCCTTTTATCAAACATTCTTTGGAAAGAAAGGGAAGCAATCATATTACAGAGGGTAACAAAAAGCGATTAAAATCTGTGTTGAATAAAAATATTCATTGGAAATAACACATAGGATAAACTTGTTGTTTAAATTGGACCTCTTATCATGTCTCAAATAAATGAGCCTGTGGATAAAGATGATTGTTTTGCCTGTTATCGTTGATTTTCTTGTTCTAACACTGCATTGTTCCTGAGGCTGTGGACAGACAGAAAGGGTAAGGGGAAAATACACTAATCCAAGGCTGACTTTTAGATAGGGTTTTGCTCCTAGCAGCAACTTTGCATTTATCCTGTGGCATTTTTGTCCCAAGCAGTAAGCCTCTATTTTCCCAAAATGTAGTTCATTTCCTCTCTCAAATGGAGGATCCCTCTGTATCGTCACAGAGAACAGCAGAGGCAGGGGTACTCATTCTTATCTTAGTCAATCAACAACATAGTCATGTCCATGCTTGTGAACAGAGACAATGATTTGGTATAGAAGAGGGCCATAGATATCTTTAGACCAATGAGTAAAGAAAGGGAAGGGGATACCAGGTAGCAAATCCCAATAGAAGTCCAAACCTTATTAGAGTTGAGAGTCTCCCCATCTCAGGGGTGAGCCTTTCTATTACCAAGAAGCCTGTAATGCTTGGCAACACACTTTGACTTTGTGGTGAACCATTTTTCACTATGTTTATTTTCTAATTGATGGAGAAGAAGCCATCTGCTAGCTGGTACCTTTACTTTTGTTTCACTGTCAAAACACTAAAGAGAAGACAGATTTATGTTGGCTCGTGTTTCATAGGGTCAATCCATAGTCAGGTAGCTTCATGTGATTCAGCAGAAAAATCATTGGTGGCAGGAATATTTTGTGGAGCAGCTTCTTAACACTTGAGTGGGGAAATAGGAAAGGGCCAGTGAAAGTAGAGCCCCAAGGACATGCTCACAGTTCACCCTATCCAACTAAACCTAGCTCCTTACATCTCACCACCTCCAAATAAGATCCTCAAATTGTGAACTTATGATACCAATCTCTTTGTTTAGTCACAAACATACCAGGAATCTTTTACTAATCTAAAGGTCTTGGTATTTCTCAATCCAGCCAAGCTGATAATAAATATTAACTACTGTAGGCTCAAAAATACTTTAATACAGCAGTAAACCTGCTTCAAAAACTTTATTTAGATCTTAATCAGAACTTCTTTCTTATTCTAGAATATCACCTTAAAGAATTACATGTGGTCGTAAGCCCTTACTGGTAAACCCCTGTTGAACAGTAAAGAATCCTGATCATAAATGGATAAATAGAAAGATAGTAGGGTGGTGACATTGAAGAATGAGGGCACGTTAAGTGGGTGAAGGAATGGGATGACAAACAGGTGTATCAGGATAGTATGGAAGGAAGAAGTGATGGCTAAGAGAAGGTTGGAAGAATAAGATGGAAGATTAATTGGAGATGAGTCTGGTATGTGCAGAGCTGTGCTCACAGAACCTGTGGTAGCTGCCAAAGGCATCATGCTGCCTGTAGTATGAACCAACACAGGGCACTTGGGAAAAGGAGTTTATACATATTATTTTAAGGAATCTTGCGAAATACACTTTCTCCAAATCTGAATAATTAAAAGCCTTTATTGTGTGTGTGTCTGTCTTTGTGTGTATATTTGTGGGTCCATTTATATGTGTTAGTACTTACATATCAGTGTGTTTTTCTGAAAGTCAGAGGAAAACTGTGAATGTCAACCTCAAGTTTCACATCCCTTGAAATATATTTTTAGTTGTTCAATGCTATGTCTTATGCTATTGTTATGACTTTGAAAATTAAGTAGAAGATATGAAACTATTCTATGTCTACTGCAAAACCCATGATCTTTGATTTCACCCATCTCCAACCACACAAGAGATAACCTATTGATTAAAGAAACAATATGTTCTATTAAGAATGGAACTATTGTGTATCCTCTTCTGGCAGAAATTTGATGCATTGCTCCTGTCTTGTGAGGAAGAGGGCTGTTTCTTCTCACAAAATAGAATCACCCCTAATTTGAGGCTATTTTATTACATTCTGCTGCTGAAGGTTTGGTGGCTTATTATTGATTTCTACTTACAAACAGGAATACATTATATTTAACCTCTAAAACTCATTTTATCTCTTTGTCATTTCAGTTGGGTAGGTATTATTAGCATCTCTATGAGAGGTTCAGGATGTATTTACAGCCAGTAAGTATCACAATTAGAAACATTCAAATTTTATCTTTCCCTAGAGTACATGGCCTAATGACTGCTTCCTGAAGAGGTGAGGTATGAGTCAAAAAGTCATTGGATAGACCTAAGAGAAAAGGAGATCCCACTAAGATACTTTCATTGTATCTTATCTCTCTGGAGATACTCCTTCAATTGGTAAGTTTATGATAGATTGCCAAAATTGCTACTGTGTGTCACTTAGATCATGAGAAGGTTATTTATCTAAGGGAAACATTACTTTTATGTCTTACTAATATGTCTACACAGATAAGCACTAGCCACTTCTTACCTTCTTGACTGCCATTGCCAAGGTTCTGAAAAACTCTTGTCTGAAAGAACTGAAACTGATCTTACCAACTGAAACAGAAACTGGAAACAATCTAGATACTCCTCAACCAAAGAATTGATAAGAAATATGTGGTACATTGATGCAATGCAATATTACTCGGCTATTTGAAATGAGGACATCATGAAATTTGCAAGCAAATGGATAGAACTAGAAAATATCATCCTGAGTGAGATAACCAGACTCAAAAAACTTTTAAGTACTTAATTATAAATGGATATTAGCCATAAAGTATAGCACAACCAAGCTATAATATATAGACCCAAAAATGCTGAGTAACAAGGAGAGCCCAAGGGAATATACTTGAATCTCACTCAGAAGAGGAAATAAAATAGATACCTGATGTAGATGGAGGGAGGAAACAGAGTGGGGAAGGGGTAGGAAGAAGAAGAGGGGTGGGGATTAGGAATGGGTAGGGAAAAGTCTGAAAGAGAGAACAGAAGTAAGTGGGGGCATCTCTGGGGTGGATGTGGCTTCTAGGAATCTATGAAGGTGATCCTAGATGAGAACCCTACTAGATGGCTATATGAAACCTGAAGAGGCCACTACCTGTAGCCAGTTGGGAGTACTAGTGGAGGAAGGGGGTACCAATCTACCCACAAAACCTTCTACACAAAATTTGTCTTGCCTACAAGAAGTGCATGGATAAAAATGGAGCAGAGATCGATGAAATGGCAAACCACCGACTGGCTTGAGACAAACCCCATAAGAAGGGACCAGCTGCTAACTCTATTAACGATATGTGTCTGCTATGCTTGCAGACAGGAACCTAGCGTAATTGTCTTCTGAGAAGCTTCATCCAGAAACTTATGGAAACAGATGAAGAAATCTATAACCAAACAGGGAGTCTTGTTGAGGAGGAAAAAATTAAGGGAACATGAGGGATCAAGAACACCACAAGAAGAGCTACAGAGTAAATTAACCTGGGTCCATGAAGACTCATGGAGACACAACTACCTTGCATGAGCTGGATATAGGCCCCTTCCACAAATGTAGCAAATGTGCCCCCTGTTCTCCAAGTGTGTCACCTAACAATTAGAGCAGGAGAGGGGGGCTGTCTCTGACTGTTATTGCCTTACTTTAGATCCCTTTCCCATATCCAAGCTACCTCATCTGGCCTCAGAAAGGATGAACTTATTCCTGCTGCAAATTGATGTATGAAGGTGGTTTGTTGCACATGGTAGGGGTGCTCCCCTTCTCTAAGGAAAAGGGAATGGGAGCATGGGGGAGAGGGTGGGAGGGTAGGTCAAGGAGGATAGGAGGGAAGCATCAATAAAGTTATGAAGTTAATAAATAAATAAATAAATAAATAAATAAATGAGAAAAATGGCTCTTGGCACTTTGTCATATCTGCAGGCTTATTCTTCTCTCATCATATGCTGTCCTAATCTAAACATGAGGAAAACATGTCTAGAGGGGAGTCTCTGTAGATAAGAGTATTTGGTAATCTTGTAGAAGAACTGAGTTTAATTCCCAGGACCATGCCAGATAGCCTACAACTCTCTGTCACTCTAGCAACAGGGCATCACACCTCCTGTTCTGGCCTCAGAAGATATCTGTACTCACACACTTACATTTTCCACAATGTAAATATGGACCTGTAACTCCAATTAAAATTAAGGTTTATTGTGAACCAAGTATTGACTCATTCCTCTTGATTATCCTTAATAATTGAACAGTAAACATACACAATAGTCAACTGAAAATAATCATGGTATCAGCATTGGTGCTGAGGCCAATCTGAAAAGTCAAATTTAGGATGAGCACAACATAGAAATTTCTCTTTGTTACTACTAACTGTGAAGCAGATATGTAGGATTAGTGGGATATTTGTAGGATATTCATAGCTGGCATAAAAACAACCAGTTTTCCTGATACCCATGACTAATGTATTCTTGACATAATAGTCTAGAAATAAGTACAAAAAGTTTTCTTTAAAACCTCATTGCTTTTAGTGAGACAGGTAGATGAGAATCAACCAAAAACAATCCCTGTCACACATAGAAAGGGATCCCACCCCCATACCAGTCTAAGATGAGTCCTCATCCTTTCTCTCCTCTGGAGGAATAAGTGAGACACACTGAACATTTTTCCTGAATATTTCCCTGAAGAGAAAATAAAAAGTAGTGAAGCCCACCACAGTGTCCCTAAGTGATCAGAATGGAAAGACCCTCAACCAGCACATTTCAAGTTTAATTGGTCGTGAACCCTTTTGAATTTGAATGACTCTTTCATGAGCCAAAGGTCACCACACATGAGGAACTATATTAAAGCGTCACAGCATTCAGAAAGTTGGCAACAAGCACTGTTATGAAATACAAGAGAGGAAAGGATCCCTTTCCTGTCCAAACACAGGAATTTCGCTGGACACATTCTCTAAAATGGCCTCTCCTGTCTCTTCAGCATAAATTGTGTGTGGCCCTAAACTACAGGTTAACTCCAAACAAAAGAACCCTCAATTTTTATATTTTTAATTTACAACTTCTATTTATTCTGGGTTATATAACCACTTCTACAGCAGAACATGTCTGGGGCTCTCTGCACAATGATCACTCATATTTAATTCAAAAACATTTCCCTCTTTCTCTATTTTTATTAATTTTTAAAGTAAATTATTTCATTTATTTACATGACAAATGTTGCCCTTCTACTCAGTTTCCCCTGCAAGTTCGACCTCCCATAGTTCTTCACTCCATCCCTGACCCCTTCACCTCTAAGAGGGTGCTCACCCTCCCCCTTGACCCTCAAGTATTCAACTCTGTTCTTCCTGGCTATTTTTATTAGCACCCTACTGCAGCATATGCAATTTCTTTTTATTCTTTGCATAAAGCCACATCAACTTAACCTTGTATACATTCACAACTCTTACACATTATTTTTACTTTTTTGTGGGTTTCTGTCACAGGATTATGTGAACATATGAAGATGAAACACCTTAGTTGAAGGATAAAGCAAATGTGCTCTGAATTTCCATCTTTGGGAGACTGTATATAACACTCCCAGAGTCTGTAACACCCGAAGTCCTCCCTGATAGTCAGAATACACTAATAATTTATTACCTGCACAGTTCCACTGCAAAATCTATATGGGAAGGAGAAAATGTATTTTTCTGCTTTAGGAGCAAGAAAATCAATCTGTAGCTGCTTGACGGATTCTGATCTTGTGATTTAGGTGTCCTTAATCAGAGAAGTCTCAAGAGCAGAGCCCATCAGAATAATAAAGAAGGAGCTTGGAGAAATGGAAAACTTGCCAGCACAGATCTCCACCTGCTGTGTTGGGTAGAATATGTGACTTCACACCTGTGAGTCCTATAGTCACTCAGCCATTTATGGTTGTGATGCTTGTTCCTAGGTTGTAGAGCATTCTGACGATATTGGAGGATTCTGCAAGGTTAGCAGAAAAAGACTGAATTCACAGCAGCAGTTGGTTTGAAGTCTCTCTGGGGTCTCCTCTGTATATTGAGACTTCTTTAGAATTGATGCCTTCAAAGACAAACTCTTTTTTCTTATTTGCTGGTTTCAGTCACAGATCCCTGGGGAACTTGGAAGAAGTTCTATCGATAACTTGCTTTTTCCTCCATATGAAACTCCAGGTATCTGAATAATTTCTCCTTAGTGGAATAAAGTTTATGATATGAACTTGGAAAGATATTGAAAAAGTCTAACCTTACAGTCATCAAAATTAGTCTTGGTCATGATAGAAAGGCAATATATGGGGTAAGAGTATTGAGGAAAAAAAAGAAACAAACTTGGATCATGCAACTTGGCTAAAAATCAACCCAGACCATCAAGAATACATATCTGTATATACCTACCTCTTTTTTGGCTTCTTAACCCTTATTAAGTTCATCAATGTAGTTCACACTCATCAAGTTATTTTAAAAATAAATAAGTGCATAGTTTAAATAATGCTATATAAAATAACTTCTATAGTATATTTAAAATAGATTTATTACAAATATCATAATAAAAAATTCTTCAAGCCAAGATCTTCTAGTGGCTTGTTTTGCCACAGCATGTAATAAAAGTAAGGAGAGGTTCAATCTTTCTAGAGTGACATGGCACTGTGACTTCTGAAACTGCTCTATTACTAAGGTCTTTGTAAACAGGGCATAGAAAATAAATAAAAATGAACAAGTACTTGTTCTACTTCAGATTAAAAACGTTCTTAAGCATCTACAAACACTGAAAAAATGACTTTTCAGGATTTCTGTTATTTTCTGAGGAAAATATAAAAATACTCTACAGGAATAAGCTAGGTGCGTGCACTCTAGAATTCCATCTGTTTCTAGAAACTAGGCAGGAGCAGAAATGAATGAATGAGGCCTATCTAGATGCAACTTCTTTATATTTGAAAATTCCTGACAGATCCCCAGGGCTCATGTCCATGAATAAAGGACCATGATGGGTATGATATCAAATGATGGATAGACTACCCACCGAAAGACTAAAAATAATTAGTAATAAGAAAGTGCTAGTGGAAACTTGAACATTATTTAAGTAATGCTAGAATCACTATCCTACTCTATAGTTATAGTATACAAACAGCATGATACTAGAACAAAACAGTCATGTAGATAAATGGAATAAATAAAAGACATGAATATAAGCCCATGAAATTAGGAACACCTTTTTATTGAATATATTCTTCATTTACATTTCAAATGTTATAACCCTTCCCTGTTTCACCCCTCTCCAAAAACCCCCAACCCATCCTCCCACCCCTTGCCTCCAAGAATATACCCCTCCACCCAACCTACTCCCATTTGTCCCCTCCTTGATTTTCTCACACTGGGGCATCTATTGAACCTTCACAAGACCAAGGACCTCTCCTCCCTATGCCCTACAAAGCATTCCTCTGCCACTGTTTTGGCTCGAACCAGGTGTACCCCTTGGTTGATGGCTTAGACCCTGGGAGCCCTGGGGCTTCTGATTGACCAACATCATTGTTCTCCCCATGGGGCTGCAATCCCCTACCCCAGCTCCTCCAGTCTGCCCTCCAACTCCTCCATTAGGAACTCCACACTCAGTTCAATGGTTGGCTGCTAGCATCTGCCTCTGTATTTGTAAGGCTTAGGCAGGGCCGCTCCGGAGACAACCATAACAGGCTCCTTTCAGTACACACATCTTCTCATCCATAGTAGTTTCAGGGCTTGGTGATGGTTTATAGGATGAATCACCAGGTAGGACAGTTTCTAGATGACCTTTACTTCAGTCTCTGCTCCACACTTTGTCTCCACAATTTCTCCTGTGAGTATTTTGTTCCCTTCTCAGAAGAACCAAAGCACGCCCACTTTGGTCTTCCTTCTTTTTGAGCTTCCTTTGGTCCTATGAATTGTAACTTGTTTGTTTATTTTGAGCTTTTGGGCTAATATCCACTTATCAGTGAGCGCATACCATGTGTGTTCTTTTGTGATTGGGTTACCTCACTCAGGATGACACTTTCTAGTTCCATCCATTTGCCTAAGAATTTCATGAATTCATTGCTTTTAATAGCTGAATACTACTCCATTGTGTATATATACCACATTTTTCTGTAGCCACTCCTCTGTTGAAGGACATCTGTGTTCTTTCCAGCTTTTGGCTATTATAAATAAGGCTGCTGTGAACATAGTGGAGCATGTGTCCTTATTGCATGTTGGAGCATCTTCTGGGTATATTCCTAGGAGTGGTATAGCTGGACCCTCAGGTAGTACTCTGTCCAATTTTCTGAGGAGCTGCCAAACTGATTTCCAGAGTGTTTTTATCAGCTTGCAATCCCACCAGGAATGGAGAAGTGTTCCTCTTTCTCCACATTCTCTCCAGCATCTGCCGTCCCCTGAGTATCTTAGCCACTCTGACTGTGTGAGGTAGAGTCTCAGGGTTGTTTTGATTTGCATTTCCCTGATAACTAAGGGTGTTTAACATTTCTGTAAGTGCTTCAGAGCCATTCAAGTTTCCTCAGTTGAGAATTCTATGTTTAGCTCTGTACCCCGTATTTAATAGGGCTAACTGTAGTCTAACTTCTTGAGTTGTTTGTATACATTGAACATTAGCCCTCAATCTGATATAGGATTGGTAAAGAGCTTTTCCCAATCTGTTGGTTGCCATTTTGTCCTATTGACAGTGTCCTTTGCCTTACAGGAGTTTTGCAGTTTTATGAGGTCCCATTTTTCCATTCTTGTTCTTAGAGTGTAAGCCATTGGTGTTCTATTCAGGAAAATTTCCCCTATGCCCATGTGTTCAAGGTTCTTCCCCACTTTCTCCTCTATAAGTTTCAGTGTATCTGGTTTTATGTGGAGGTCTTTGATCCACTTGGACTTGAGCTTTGTACAAGGAGATAATAATGGGTCAATTAGCATTTTCTGCATGCTGACCTCCAGTTGATCCAGCACCACTTGTTAAATAAAAATGCTGTCATTTTTTTCACTGGATGTTTTTAGTACCTGTGTCAAATATCAAGAGACCACCATAGGTGTGTAGGATCATTTCTGGTTCTTCAATTTTATTCCATTGATCTTCCTACCTGTCTCTGTGCCAATACCATACAGTTTTCATCACTATTGCTCTGTAGTAGAGCTTTTGGTCAGGAATGGTGATTCCCCCAGAAGATCTTGTGTTGTGGAGAATAGTTTTGTTACCCTGGGTTTTTTGTTATTCCAAATGAATTTCCAAATGAATTGCTCTTTCTAGCTCTATGAAGAATTGATTTGGAATTTTGATGGGGATTGCATTGAATCTGTAGATTGCTTTTGGAAAGATTGCCATTTTTACTATATTCATCCTGCCAATCCATGAGCATGGGAGATCTTTTCATCTTCTGGGATCTTCTATGATTTCTTCCTTCAAGGCTTGAAGTTCTTGTCATACAGATCTTTCACTTACTTGGTTAGAGTCACACCTAGGTATGTAATATTATTTGTGACTATTATAAAGGGTTTAATTTCCCTAATTTCTTTCTAAGCTTGTTTATCCTATGAGTAGAAGACAGCTACTGATTTGTTCAAGTTCATTTTCTATCCAGCCACTTTGCTAAAGTTGTTTTATCAGCTTTAGGAATTCTCTGGTGCAGTTGTTGGGATAGCTTAAGTATTTGGTCATATCATCTGCAAATAATGATATCTTGACTTCTTCCTTTGCAAATTTTATACCATTGACCTCCTTTTTTGTCTAATTTCTCTGTCTAGGAAATCAAATACTATTTTGAATAGATAGGGAGAGAGAGAGAGTGGGCAGCCTTGTCTGGTCCCTGATTTTGGTGGTACTGCTTCAAGTTTCTCTCCATTTAATTTGATGTTGGCTACCAGTTTACACTATATTGTTTTCACTATGTTTAGGTATGGGCTTTAAATTCCTGATCTCTCTAAGACTTTTTTCATAAAGAGATGCTGAATTTTGTCAAAAGCCTTTTCAGCATTTAATGAAATGATCATGTGTCTTTTTTTCTTTGAGTTTGTTTGTGTTAGTGGATTACATTGATGGATTTCCATATGTTGAACCATCTCTGCATTCCTGGGATGAAGCCTACTTGACTGTGGTGAATTATTGTTTTGATGCATTCTTAGATTGGGTTGGCCAGAATTTTGTTGAAAATTTTTGCATCAATGTTCATAAGAGAAACTGGTCTGAATTCTGTTTCCTTCTTTGGTCTTTGTTTGGTTTAGATATAAGCATTATTGTGGCATCATAGAATGAATTGGGTAGTATTCCTTGAGTTTCTAATTTGTGGAATAGTTTGAAGAGTATCAGTATTAGCTCTTTATTGAAGATCAGAAAGAATTCTCCACTAAACCCATCTGGTCCTGAGCTTTTGTTGTTGTTGTTGTTGGGAGACTATTAACAACTGCTACTATTTCCTCAGGACTTAATGGACTATTAGATGGTTTATCTGATCCTGTTTTAACATTAGCACCTGGTATGTGTGTAAAAAATTTTCCATTTCATCCAGATTTTCCAATTTTGTTGAGTATAAGCTCTTATAGTAGGATCTGATTATTTTTTGAATTTCCACAGTTTCTGTTGTTATGCCTCCCTTTTCATTTCTGATTTTATTAGTTTGGATAGTACCTCTGAGCCCTCTGGTTAGTCTGGCTAAGGGTTTATCTATTTTGTTGATTTTCTCAAAGAACCATCTCCTGGTTTTATTGATTCTTTGTATAGTTCTTTTTGTTTGTATTTGATTGATTTTGGCCCTGAGTTTGATTATTTCCTGTTGTATACTACTCTTGGGTATATTTGCTTCTTTCTGTTCTAGAACTTTCAGGTTTATTGTCAAGCTGCTAGTGTAAGCTCTCTCCATTTTCTTTTTGGAGGCACTTAGAGCAATGAGTTTTCCTCTTAGCATTGCTTTCATTGTGTCCCATAAGTGTTGGTATGAAGTATCCTAATTTTCATTACATTCTGAACAGTCTTTAATTTCTTTCTTTTTTTCTTTCTTCCTTGACCAAGCTATCATTGAGTAGAGCATTGTTCAATGTTCATAAGTATGTGTGTTTTTCATTGTTTTTGTTTGAACTTAACACCAGCCTTAGGCCATGGTGATATGATAGTGTGCATGGAATTATTTCAATATTCCTGTATCCCTTGAGGCCTGTTTTGTGTACAATTTTATGGTCAATCTTGGAGAAGGTACCATGAGGTACTGAGAAGAAGGTATATTCTTTTGCTTGAGGATGGAATGTTCTATAAATATCTGTTAAAACCGTTTAGTCTGTAATTTCTGTTAATTTCAATGTGTCTCTGTTTAGCTTCTGTTCCCATGATTTGTCCATTGTTGAGAGTGTGGTGTTAAAGTCTCCCACAATTATTGTATGGGGTGCAATGTGTGCTTTGAGCTTCAGTAAAGTTTCTTTTATGAATGTGGGTGCCATTGTGTTCGGGACATAGATGTTCACAATTGCGAGTTCATCTTGGTAGGTTTTACTTTGACCAATATGAAGTGTCCTTCCTTATCTTTTTTGACAACATTTGGTTGAAAGTCAATTTTATCCGATATAAGAATGGCCACTCCATCTTTCTTCTTGGGACCATTTGCTTGGAAAATATTTTTTCCAACATTTCACTCTGAGGTAGTGAGTGTCTTTCTCACTGAGGTGGGTTTCTTTTTTTTAATGTTAATTTTTTTTTATTTATTGAAAAGGGAAGTAAAGAGAAGTAAAAACACTTTATGATAAAATTAAAGATTTACATGGAAAATGTTTCAGATAAATACGTTAAAATTGACAATTATCATAGAAAATTAAGGAGTAAAGTGGTAGACATGTAAAACATTGCTAAATTAATTGAAATATGGAATAGAAACATTTTATGATAGAATTGAAGATTTACGTGGAAAATATTTCTGATAAAATTGGAGAAAAATGTAGAAAACCATGTTAGAATTGAAGATTATTATGGAAAATTTTATGTAGCTATATTAATGGTAGGCATAAAAGTATTCCTAAGTTGATTAAAAGTGGAATTGTAAACATTTTCTGATAAACTTGAAGATTTACATGGAAAATATTTCTGATAAAATTGTAGAAATATATAGAAAAACATGTTAAAATTAAAGATTATCATGGAAATTATATAGAAAAAATGATAGGCATAAAGATAATTCTAAGTTGATTGAAGGTGGAATTATAAATATTTTCAGATAACTTTGAAGATTTACATGGAAAATATTTCTTGTAAAATTTAAGAAATAGACAAACACATTAAAATTGACTAGTTCATGGAAAATTTTACATAAAGAAATTCTTTCTAAATTAATTGAAGGTGGAATTAGAAACATTTGTGAGATTGACCAGCAGTCTCCGTCTTGCCAGTAGCCAGAGCCAGGGCTGCTAGGCAGAACATCTCCACGGCCAACAGGCTGTGCACCAATGCAGCTGGGAGCTGCTATATGGGAGGTCTCCATCCTGCCACTGCCAGGCCACTGGTAGAGAGGCCCAGGTAGGCAGACTTAATCTGTGACTATCATCGCTCGGGTGGGAACCTGCCAGGCTCTCACCAGTGGCCAGTGCCAGGGCGGCTCAGTGGGATATCTCTGTGGCCACTGGGCAGTGCACCAACACGGCTGAGGGGCTTCCTGCCCTGTGGTCCTCCCAGGCCCTTATACTAGAGGTCTCCATCTTGCCGCCGGGTCTCTGGTAGAAAGGCTCAGGAATCCAGACATAATCTGTTATTACCATAGCTTGGGTGGGAACCTGCCAGGCTCTTGCCAGTGGCTAGTGCCAGGGCAGCTCGGCAGCACATCTCCGTGGCCACTAGGCCATGCATCAACGTGGCTGGGGGCTGCCTGCCCTGCAGTCCTCCTGGGGCCCTTGCAGCAGTGGTCAGTCTCCATCTTGTTGCCAGGCCACCTCTGGAGAGGCCCAGGTAGGCAAACTTAATCTGTGACTACAATTGCTCGGGTGGAAATCAGCCAGGCTCGCACCAGTAGCCAGTGCCAGGGTAGCTCAGTAGAACATCTCCACAAACATCAGGCCGTGCAACAACGCGGTTGGGAGCTACTTGCCCCGTGGTCCTCCCAGGACCTTACACCAGCAGTCTCCATCTGGCCACCGGATCACCAGTAGAGAGGCTCAGGTATCCAGACTTAATCTGTGACTACCATCACTCGGGTGGAAACCTGCCAGGCTCTCACCAGTGGCCAGTGGCAGAGCAGCTTTGTGGAACATCTCCACGGCCACCAGGCTGTGCACCAGTGCAGCTGGGAGCTGCCTGCCCTGCAGTCCTCCCAAACACTTGCAGCAGCGGTATCCATCTTGCCGCTAGATCACTAGTAGAGAGGGCCAGATACACAGACTTATCAGGGACTACCATCACACGGGTGGAAACCTGCCAGACTCTCGCCAGTGGCCAGTGCCCAGGCGACTCGGTAGGACATCTTCACAGCTACCTGGCCATGTACCAACTCGGTTGGGAACCACCTACCTTGAGGTCCGCTCAGCACTCGCAGCAGTGGTCTCCATCTTGCAGCCTGGGCATCAGTAGAGAACCAACAGGCAGGCCCAGCCTCACAGGAGGTTCAAAAACAAGCCAATGACAACAAGGCCAACTAACACCAGAGATAACCAGATGGCAAAAGGCAAATGTAGAAATGTTACTAACAGAAATTAAGGCAGCATGGCAGCATCTGAACCCAGTTCGCTGACAACAGGAAGTCCTGGATACCTCAAAACACCAGAAAAAAAGATTTGGATCTAAAATCACTGGTCAGGATGATGATAGTGGAGCACATAGATAAATCTCTTAAAGAAATACAGGAGAAAATGGATCAAAAGTTAGAAGCCCTTACAAGGCAAACACAAAAATGACTTAAAGAAATTCAAGAGAATATGGATTAAAAAATAGAAGCCAATAAGGAGGAAATACAAAAATCACTTAAAGAAATATAAGAGAATGTAGGTCAACAAGTAGAAGTTATGAAAGAGAAAACACAAAAAAATCTCTTAAAGAATTACATGAAAAAACAAACAAGCAAGCAAAAGATCTGAGAAAAACCATCCAGGATCTAAAAACAGAAGAAGAAACAACTGAGAAATCACAAAGGGAGACAACTTTGGAGATAGAAAACCTTGGGAAGAAATCAGGGGCCATAGATGCAAATATCAACAATAAAATACAAGAGATAGAAGAAAGAATCTCAGATGCTGAAGATACCATAGGAACCATTGATTCAACAGTTAAAGAAAATGCTAAATGCAAAAAGCTTGTAACCCAAAACATCCAGGAAATCCAGGACACAATGAGAAGAACAAACCTAAGGATTATAGTTATAGATGAGTGTGAAGATTTACAATCTAAAGGACCAGCAAATATCTTCTACAAAATTGTAGAAGAAAACTTTCCCAACCTAAAGAGAGAAATGCCCATGAATATACAAGAAGCCTACAGAACTCCAAACAGACAGGACCAGAACAGAAATACCTCCTGTCACATAATAATCAAAACCCTAAATGTACTAAAAAAAAGAAAGAATATTAAGGGCAGTAAGAGAAAAAGGCCAAGTAACATATAAAGGAAGACCTATCAGAATTACACCAGACTTCTCACCTGAGAACATGAAAGCTAGAAGATCCTGGGAAGATATCATGCAGACTCTAAGAGAACACAAATTTCAGCCAAAATTACTATACCCAGCAAAACTAAATTGCCATAGATGGAGAAACCAAGGTATTCCATGACAAAACCAAATTTGTATGATATCTTTCCACAAACATACCCCTACAAAGGATAATAGGGGGAAAACACAAACACAAGGAGGGAAACTACACACAGGAAGAAGTAAGATAGAAACCTCCCCTCAGGACCCTGGGCCTGTAAAGATTGGATCCAGTATTGTAGACCCAGAACAGAGAAATCGTGGGGGGGGGGATGAGTGGGGAATAGCAGGGGGGGAGGAATTATGGGACATATGGTGGGAGGTAATTGGGAAAGGAGAAAACCTTTGGGATGTAAACATAGAATATAGAAAATAAAAAAAATTAAGAAAAAAAAAAGAAACCTCCTCTCATCAAACCCAAAAGCAGATAACCTCTCAAATATAAAAAATAATTTCAAATATGTGAAGAGGTAATAATTACTATTCTTTAATATCTCTTAACATCAATGGATTCAATTCCCCAATAAAAAGAGATAGACTAACAGACTGAATACGGAAACAGGACCCTACATTTTGCTGCATACAGGAAACACATCTCAGTGTTAAAGACAAACACTACCTTAGAGTAAAAGGCTGGAAGACAATTTTACAAGCAAATGTTCTCAGTAAAAAAGCCTGAGTAGCCATTCTGATATCAGAAAAAATTGACCTCAACCTAAAGTCATCAAAAGAGACCCAGAAGGTCACTTCTTGCTGGTCAAAGGGAAAATCCACCAAAAAGAACTCTCAATACTGAACATCTATGCTCCAAATGCAAGAGCACCCTCATTCATAAAACAAACTTTACTAAACCTTAAAGCATACATTGCACCTAACACAATAATTGAGGGAGACTTCAGCATTCCACTCTCCTCAATGACAAAATCAGGAAAGCAGAAACTAAACAGGGACAGAGTGAAACTAATTGAAACTTTGGACCAATTGGACTTAACAGATATATATAAAACATTTCATCCTAAAGCAAAAGAATATACCTTTTTCTCAGCACCTCATGGTACCTTCTCCAAAATCGATCATATAATTGGTCACAAGACAAATGTCAACAAATACAAGAAGATCGAACTAATCCCATGCCTCCTATCAGATCACTATGGAGTAAGAGTGGTCTTCAATAGCAACAAAAACAAATGAAAGCCCAAATACACATGGAAACTGAACTCTACTCAATGATACTTTGATCAAGGAAGAAATAAAGAAAGAAATCAAAGACTTTTTAGAATTTAATGAAAATAAAGGTACAACCTACCCAAATCTATGGAACATAATGAAAGCAGTGCTAAGAGGAAAACTCAAAGCCCTGAGAGACTCCAAAAAGAAACTGGAAAGAGCATACACTAGCAGCTTAACAGCACACCTGGAAGCCCTGGAACAAAAAGAAGCTAATTCACCCAGGAGGAGTAGAAGACAGGAAATTATTAAACTAATGGCTGAAATCAATCAAGCAGAAACAAAGCGAACCATACAAAGAATCAACAAAACAAGGAGCTGGTTCTTTGAGAAAATCAACAAGATAGAAAAACTCTTAGCCAGACTAACCAAAGGGCACAGAGACAGTATCCAAATTAACAAAAGTAGAAATGAAAAGGGAGATATAACAACAGAAACTGAGGAAATTCAAAACATCATCAGATCCTACTACCAAAGCCTATACTCAACACAACTGGAGAATCTGGAGGAAATGGACAATTTCCTAGACAGATACCAAATACCAAAATTAAATCAGGATCAAGTACATCAGCTAAACAGTCCCATAACCCCTAGAGAAATAGAAGGGTTTATAGAAAGTCCCCTAACCAAAAAAAGTACGGGAACAGATGGTTTTATTGCAGAATTCTATCAGACCTTAAAAGAAAACCTAACACCAATACTCTTCAAACTATTCCACAAAATAGAAACAGAAGGAACACTGTCCAACTCGTTCTACGAAGCCATGATTATGCTGATACCGAAACCACACAAAGATCCTACAAAGAAAGAGAACTACAGGCCAATTTCCCTTATGAATATCGATGCAAAAATACTAAATAAAATTTTTGCCATCTGAATCCAAGAACACATCAAAATGATCATTTACCGTGATCAAGTAGGCTTCATCCCAGGGATGGAAGGATGGTTCAATATATGGAAATCCATCAATGTAATCCACTACATAAACAAACTAAAAGAAAAAAACCACATGATCATCTCGTTAGCTGCTGAAAACGCTTTTGACAAAATTCAGCATCCTTTCATGCTAAAAGTCCTAGAAAGAACAGGAATTCAAGGCCCATACCTAAATAGAGTAAAAGCAAACTAGTAGCCAACATCAAAATAAATGCAGAGAAACTTGAAGCAATCTCATTAAAATCAGGGTCTAGACAAGGCTGCCCTCTCCATATCTAGAAAGAGCAATTCTCAAATTCAGCTGGAATAGCAAAAAACCCAGTGTACCTAAAACTATTCTCAACAATAAAAGGACTTCTGGGGGAAATCAATATTCCTCACCTCAAGCAGTACTACAGAGCAATTGGGTTAAAAACTACATGGTATTAGTACAGCGACAGGCAAATAGATCAATGGAATAGAATTGAAGACCCAGAAATGAACCCACAGACTTATGGTCACTTGAACTTTGAGAAAAGAGCTACAACCATTCAGTGGGAAAAAGATAGCCTTTTCAGCAAATGGTGCTGGTTCAACTGGAGGCCAACATGCATAAGAATGTGAATTAACCCACTCTTATCTCCTTGTACTAAGATCAACTCCAAGTGTATCAAGGACCTCCACATAAAACCAGACACACTGAAACTAATAGAAAAGAAACTGGGGAAGACCCTGGAGGACATGGGCAGAGGGGGAAAGTTTCTGACGAGAACACCAATAGCTTATGCTCTAAGATCAAGAATTGACAAACGGGACCTCATAAAATTACAAAGTTTCTGTAAGGCAAAGGACCCGGTCCTAAGGACAAAACACCATCAACCAATTGGGAAAAGATCTCCACCAACCCTACATCTGACAGAGGGCTAATATCCAATATGTACAAAGCACTCCAGAGTTAGACCCCAAAGAAACAAATAACTCTATCAAAAAATGGGGTACAGACCTAAACAAAGAATTTTCACCAGAAGAAATTCGATAGCTGAGAAGCACCTTAAGAGATGTTCAACATCATTAGTCATCAGGGAAATGCAAATCATAACAACCCTGAAATTCCACCACACACCAGTCAGAATGACTAAGATTAAAACTCAAGAGACAACAGGTGCTGGCCAAGATGTGGAGAAAGAGGAACACTCTTACACTGTTGGTGGGATTGCAAGATGGTACAACCACTCTGGAAATCAGTCTGGTGGTTCCTCAGAAAGTTGGGCATGACACTTCCAGAGGACCCTGCTAACTACTGCTTGGCATATACCCAGAGGATTCCCCTGCATACAATAAAGACACATGCTTCACTATGATCATAGCAGCCTTATTTATAATAGCCAGAAGTTGGAAGGAGCCCAGATGTCCCTCAAAAGAGGAATGGATACAGAAAATGTGGTATATTTATACAATGGAATACTACTCAGCAATTAAAAATAATGGATTTATGCAATTTGTAGGCAAATGGTTGGATCTGGAAAATGTCATCCTAAGTGAGTTAACCCAATCACAAAAGAATACACATAAAATGCAATCACTGGTAAGTGAATATTAATGAGCCCAGAAGCTCTGTATACTCAAGGCATAATTAGCAAGTGAAAAGATTCCAAGAAGAAGGAAGGAGAGGACCCTGGTCCTGAAAAGACTGGTCCCAGTTTTTTAGGAGAGTAACAGAACAGAAAAAAAGGCTGGGGGGGGTTAATGGGGGAATAGGCGGGAGACAGGGGGGGGACTCATGGGACATAGGGTGAAGGGGAAACTGGGAAAGGGGAAAGCCTTCGGAATGTAAACAAAGAATATAGAAAATTTAAAAAAATTAAAAATACAAAAAAAAACCCTCAAGAAACAACAGGTGTGGCAAGGATGTGGAGAAAGAGTAACACTCCTACACTGTTGGTAAGATTGCGAGATGGTACAGCCGCTCTGGAAATCAGTCTGGTGGTTCCTCAGAAAATTGGACATGACACTTCCAGAGGACCCTGTCATACCACTCCTGGGCATATACTCAGAGAATTCCCCTGCATACAATAAAGACACATGCTCCACTATGTTCATAACAGCCTTATTTGTAATAGCCAGAAGTTGGAAGGAGCCCAGATGTCTTTCAAAGGAGGAATGGATACAGAAAATGTGGTATATTTATACAGTGGAATACTACTCAGCAATTAAAAATAATGGATTTATGCAATTTGTAGGCAAATGGCTGGATCTGGAAAATATCATCCTAAGTAAGTTTACCCAGTCACAAATGAATACACATGAAATGCAATCACTGATAAGTGGATATTAATGAGCCCTGAAGCTCTGAATACTCAAGGCATAATTAGCAAGTGAAAAGATTCCCAAGAAGAAGGAAGGAGAGGACCCTGGTCCTGAAAAGACTGGATCCAGTTTTGTAGGAGAGTATCAGAATAGAGAAATGGCAGGGGGGGAAGGGGGGTAATTGGGAAATAGGCAGGGGGCGGGCAGAGGGGAGAGAACTTATGGGACATATGGTGAGGGGAAAACTGGGAAAGGGGAAAGCCTTTGGAATGTAAACAAAGAATACAGAAAATTAAAAAAAAACAAACACTTGTGATAAAATCAAAGATTTACATTAAAAACATTTCTGATAAAATAGAGAAAGTATAAAGAAAGACAAATTAAAATTGAAGATTATCATGAAAAATAATGCAGATAAAATAGTAGACATGAAAGAAATTACTAAATTAATGAAAAGGGAAATTGCAAACATTTTCTGATAAAATTAAAGATTTACATGAGAAATATTCGGTTAGACTATGTTTTTTTATTGGGGAGTTGAGTCCATTGTTGTTAAGAGATATTAGGGAATAGTGATTGTTGCTTCCTATTATTTTTTATTTTATATTATGCTTGTGTGGGTATCTTCTTTTGGGTTTGTTGGAAGATTACTTTCTTGATTTTTCTAGGGTGTAGTTTCTTTCCTTGTGTTGGCATTGTCCATCAATTATCCTTTGTAGGACTGGATTTGTGGACAGATATTGTGAAAATTTGCTTTTATCATGGACTATCTTGATTTCTCCATCTATATTGATTGAGAGTTTTGCTGGGTAAAGTAACCTGGGCTACATTTGTGTTCTCTTAGGGTCTGTATGAGGTCTGCCCAGGTTCTTCTAGCTTTCTTCATCTCCAGTGAGATGTCTGGTGCGATTCTGATAGATTTGCCTTCTTAAGTTACTTGCCCTTTTTCCCTTACTGCTTTTAATATTCTTTCTTTGTTTAGTGCATTTGTTGTTTTGATTATTATGTGTTGGGAGGAGTTTCTGCTCTGGTCCTGTCTGTTTGGAGTTCTGTAGGCTTCTTGTATGTTCATGGGCATCTTTTTCTTTCAGTTAGGGAAGTTTTCTTCTATAATTTTGTTGAAGATAGATATTTGCTGACCCTTTAATTTGGAAATCTTCCCTCTCTTCTATACCTGTAATCCTTAGGTTTGGTCTTCTCATCGTGTCCTGGATTTCCTGGATGTTTTGGGTTACATTGACTGATGAGTCAGTGTTTTCTATGTAATCTTCAGCACCTGAGAGTTTTTCTTCTATCTCTTGTATTCTGTTTTTGATGCTTGTATCTATGACTCCTGAATTCTTTCCAAGGTTTTCTATCTCCAGAGATATCTCACTTTGTGATTTCGCTATTGTTTCTATTTCCATTTTTGGATCCTGGGTAGTTCTGTTCACTTCCTTCACTTGTTTGTGTTTTCCTGAAACTCTTTAAGTATCTGTAAGGGTTTCTACCTGTTGACCAATATCGTCCTGTATTTCTTTAATGGATTTTTGTGTTTTCTCTTTAAGGGCTTCTACCTGTTGACCCATGTTCTCCTGTATTTCTTTATGGACTTATTTATGTCCTTATTGAAGTCCTCTGTCAGCATCATGAGACGTGGTTTTAAATCCAGCTCTTGCTTTTCTGGTGTGTTTGGGGTATCCAGGATTTGCTGTTGTGGGAGAACTGAGTTCTGATGGTGCCATGTTGCCTTAGTTTCTGTTGGAAATGATCTTGCTTTTGCTTTTTGCCATCTAGCTTTCTCTAGTAATAGCTGGTCTTCTTGTCTCTGATTTGGCTTATCTATCCTCCAAGCCTGTGTATCTGTTCTCCTGGGATTCCTGTTCTCTATGTGCACACAGGTTGTAGGATCTCCTGGTAGACCATCTCTCCTGTGCGCCCATGCCTTTTCACACTCCAAATGCCATGAGTTTGGCTGGTTCTCAAATACCCCAAGTGTTGCTTGTTCTCAAATGCCCTGAGTGGCTGGTTCTCTAGGAAGTATCAGGAGATGGTGTCTTCACTGTGGCAGACCTGGCTAGATTCTGCCACAGCAGAAAAAGCTGGTGACAGTGGACAGGGGAAAAGGATCTGAAGGTGGAACACTTCATTTTTATGTGCCAAAATTACACAGTGACAAAAAGATAACATCTTCCAAAAATAATGCTGGAAAAACAATGAAGTGACATCCTGCACAAAACCTGTATCATATGATTTAAAAATGTTTCTTCTTTTCATGTCATGGTTACAAATTTGTTATGATTTACAAGTAGATTAGATATACTGACTTGTATGTTGACTTAATTGGCCTCATGCTGTAATCTATGTAGCTGTAAGAAAATTTGTCTAAGTTTAATCAACTGACTAAAAGTAGTAACTAGTACATTGCTTAATACCAGTAGAAAGGACTGGAGAATCAAATTTGATACTTTACACACAAAAACACTAAATATGCTTTAAAATACTACTCAAAAAATTTATACAACCTAAACATAACCATAAGTCATACAAAGCTATGTTGTTTCTTGGATATTATAGAAAAGTCATACACACTAGATATTTGCTGGTTTAAACATCAAAAAGTTTGGATCAGTAAAACCCATCCTTTTAAGTAAACTGAAAATAGTTGATTCAATTTATATTCACCAATGAAAAGTGATCAGAAGAATGCATAAACAATTTCATAGTATAAAACAAAGTAGCTATTGATTTACAAAACCAAATATTAAAATAGTTTACATTTTTTACCTCCTAAGTAACATTAAACTAAGTATACAACTGGGCTGGAGAGATGTCTCAGTGGTTAAGAGCACTGACTGCTCTTCCAGAGGTCCTGATTCAATTCCCATCATTCATATGGTGGCTCACAACTATCTGTAATGGGATCTGATGCCCTCTTCAGGTAGGTCTAAAAAACAGCATACAAAGAAAAGAAAAGAAGAGAAAAAAGAAAAGAAATGACTACAACTATCTTCAACTCCATAACTAATGATGTAATTTTAGGATTTTTAAAAAGGGCCATAAAGAATTCTACATCTCCAGAATACGGTTCCCAATTTATCTCAGAGTTTGGGAGAGGTAGCAGGGCCATTGGTGTCTCTTTCTTTATGTTTGTTAAAATTACAAATTTTGAATTGCTATATATTACCCTATGTAGTTTTATTTAATATTGTCTTGCTCTCACATAATTTGTTTTTAAGTTGTTGAACAGAAAATCTTCATGAACAATAGGGGAAAAACACTTAACAGAACTGATGTGGCCCAGGCAGTTATTTATCCAGGTGTATTGTTATTCAATAAATACAAGATCAGTCCCAGTACAAGCTTACTGAATACAATTTACTGATTAGACATCAGAGAGCAAACTCTTGGCAGTGTTGTCTATGTATAGCAAGCCTTGAAAGTTCTGCTCAGAGTAAACTCAGGGACAGGAGAAATGTATTCCTAAGTAAGAAGCCCTGATCTGTAAAATTAACTAAAAATAATTTCATTTGTGTAGAACATAAAAATTTAATAGTAAATACCTAGTACCAAACCATGTATCTGTAAAAATTTAATATAATAAAATTGCATCTTTGGTAGAAGGAGATGAGAAAAGCCAAAGTAATAAGTTTTCACATAAATTTGGGTAATAAGGTGCTGTCTGAGATAGCCTTGTTTTTTAATATTGTTCAAGTCAAAGATTCCATGTTTTGAAGACATCAGAAGATAAGTATCAGAATTACAGTTTCAAAATTAATAATGGAGACAAGCAAATTGAAAATGATAGCATGAAACTGAAAATGAAATAATATCAAAGCTGTTTGAGTATGATATTGTTTGTAACCAATACCTCACATAATCCACTTAAAGGGAAGAAAGGTTGATTTCGGTTCTTTTCTCCTATCTCTCTCTCTCTCTCTCTCTCTCTCTCTCTCTCTCTCTCTGTGTGTGTGTGTGTGTGTGTGTGTGTGTGTGTGTGTGTGTGTTTTGGTCCATCACAAAATGGGCTTGTTTTGGGGATCCACAGCAGCACAGTGCATTGTCATGGGCAGGTGTAGTAGAGAAAACAGCTGAATACCATGGCCAAGTATGATAGAAAGAGCAACAGGGGCCCAAAATTCATTTAAAGGACATATCCTTTGAATTTTCACAAACCTTTCAATAGGACACTCCTTCTAAAGATTCTCCCCACTCCCTGTAACGTCACAGGCTACGAGCCAGGTTTAGATCAGTGGCCTTTAGGCACCATTCATCCCATTCATCCCACTGCTTCAATGAACACCACAATTAAAATTAGTTTTGGAATGGAAATGTTTATTTCAGCTTATATCTCTGAGATGGCAATCCAGCATTACAACAATCGGTATAGGAACTCAAGGCAGGAACTGAAGTAGAGATCTTAAAAGAATGCTGCTTACTTGTGTTTTCCATCTGATTCTTCAGGTCCCTTTCTTATAGAATGCAGGCCCACCACCAAAGTCTAGGGATGATACTGTGCACAATGAGCTGGACCTCATGCTGATGTCAATTAGCAAACAAACAAACAAACAAAAATAGTACTCCAGGCATTCACTTAGTCCAATCTGATAGAGGTTCTTCTTTAATTAAGGTTCATTTTCCAAGGCGTCTCAAGTTTGTGTCATATTCAGAAAAATTAACTAGCACAGAACTACAAAAACAGCAACAGAACTTTATGCTTTGCTACATATACAAGAGATATGTCTCTAAACCAAAACAAAACTACCGACTGACAGTTGTTTCATTCAAACAAATGGTCAAAGCTAAAATGAAGAGAAAAATTTAAAAGTGGAACACCAGTTACTAATCAAGCAAAAGCAGGAATCTTCATTATTTATTATTTTTCCTCCAACATAATAAATTCTCAGTTCTTCATTCTTGCTTACCAGAATTTCAGTTCATATTATATCCAGTTCAACTGTTCTACACATAACGGCACTACCCATAACAAGGAATGTGGTCCCTTGAACAAGAAACCTTAACAGCTTCTTCATAATTCTTCTTCACAATTAGATACTTTCTGAGACAGCTCTTCCATAGCATCTTTTACCTTTTCCAATGCTCAGTATTCCCCGATCTCATGCTCACTCTCTACCAAAGACTTGAGTATTTCTTTTACTGACAGTGCAGAAGGAATCCAAAGAAAATATTCATAACTGGCTAGCCAGTGACTCTGTCCATTTTCATTTCTCTCATGTTAGATTTGGGTGAGGGGATCTTATTTGAATTGAACTATGAGCAATTCTGTTTTAACTAACCTTTACATTTCATCATTGTCATCGAAGCAAACAACCAGACAAATTTTTATATATTTTCAGAATTGTAATATCTTATAAAACTCTGTTTTAAATGTTTTCATTTACTTTAGAAATGCAAAATGGAGGTGCCTGGGCAGAGATGTAGCTTAGCTTAGCTCTGCAGGAGATCTGGGCACAAACAGCTCAGCTTCGGGTGGAGACCACCACTGCCGGCTCTCCGGGCAGGCTGGCAGGGAGGGGCCATCTTGCCTCGAGACACAGCTCAGAAGTCTAGCAGCTGGAGTCAGGGTCTTGGACTGAGAGCTAGCTTAGTCCAGCACAGACAACGCTGCCAGGCTCTGGCCCGCACCCAGAGCCAGAAGAGATCTACAGATCCAGGTACCAACAGCTCAGCCAAGGTCACTGTCTCCTGGGGACAGGCGAGCTGTGCTTTCAGAGGGGCTGCCATCTACAATAAGACCAACTAACTCCAGAGATAAAGAGATGGCAAAAGGCAAATGTAGGAACATTATTAACAGAAATCAAGGCAATATGGCACCATCTGAACCCAATTCACCAACCACAGCAAGTCCTGGATACCCCAGCACACCAGAAAAACAAGAGTTAGATATAAAAGTACAGGTCATGATGCTCCTAGAGGAACACAAAAAAGACATAAACAAATCTCTTAAAGAAATGCAGGGGAACATCAATAGGGTAGAAGCTCTTACAATCCAAACATAAAAAACACTTAAAGAACTCCAGGAGAATATGGGCCATCAGACAGAAACCAATAAAGAGGAAATGAGAAAATCAGTTAAAGAAATGCAGGAGAACTTGAAACAACAGGCAGAAGTCATGAAAGAGGGAGCACAAAAATATATTAAAGAATTACATGAAAACACAAACAAATGAAGGAACTGAGCAAAACCATCCAAGATCTGAACACAGAGGTAGAAACAATTAAGAAATCACAAAAGGAGGCAACTTTGGAGATAGAAAACCTTGGGAAGAAATCAGGGGTCATATATGCAAACACCAACAACAGAATACAAGAGATAGAAATAAGAATCTCAGATGCTGAAGATAACATAGTAACCATTGACTCCACAGTCAAAGAAAACGCAAAATCCAAAAGTCTTGTAACCCAAAACAACCAGGAAATCCAGGACACAATGAGAAGACAAAACCTAAGGATTATAGGGATAGATGAGAGTGAAGATCTACAACTTAAAGGGCCAGCAAATATCTTTAACAAAATTATGGAAGAAAACTTCCCTAACTTAAAGAGAGAGATGCACATGAATATACAAGAAGCCTACAGAACTCCAAACAGACTGGACCAAAACAAAAACACCTCCCGTCACATAATAATCAAAACCCCAAATGTACTAAACAAAGAAAGAATATTAAAGGCAGTAAGAGAAAAAGGCCAAGTAACATATAAAGGAAGACCTATCAGAATCACACCAGACTTTTCTCCAGAAACCATGAAAGATAGAAGATCCTGGGTAGACCTCATGCAGACCCTAAGAGAATACAAATGTCAGCCAAGACTACTATACCCAGCAAAACTCTCAGTCAACATAGATGGAGAAATCAAAATATTCCATGACAGGACCAAATTTACACAATATCTTTCCACTAACACAGCTCTAAAAAGGATAATAGGAGGAAAACTCCAATGCAAGGAAGGTTACTGCACCCAAGAAAAAGCAAGACAGTAACCTTCATCCATCAAACTCAAAGGAAGATAACTACTCAAAAAAATAACATCAAAAATGTCAGGAAGTAATAATCTCTATTCCTTAATATCTCTTAACATCAATGGACTCAATTCCCCAATAAAAAGACATAGACTAACAGACTGGATACTGAAACAGGACCCTACATTTTGCTGCTTACAGGAAACACACCTCAGAATCAAAGACAAACACCACCTTAGAGTAAAAGGATGGAAGACAATTTTGCAAGCAAATGATCACAGGAAGCAAGCTGGAATAGCCATTTTAATATCAGATAAAATTGACTTTCAACCCAAAGTCATCAAAAGAGACACAGAAGGTCACTTCTTGCTAGTAAAAGGAAGAATCCACCAAGAAGAACTCACAATTCTAAACATCTACACTCCAAATGTAAGGGTACCCTCATTCGTAAAAGAAACTTTACTAAAGCTCAAAGCACACATTGCACCTAACACAATGATTGTGGGGGACCTCAATACTCCACTATCCACAGTGAACCGACCAGGAAAACAGAAACTAAACAGGGACACGGAGAAACTCATCGAAACTTTGGACCAATTGGATTTAACAGATATATATAGAACAATTCACCCTAAAGCAAAAGACTATACCTTTTTCTCAGCCCCTCATGGTACCTTCTCCAAAATTGAGCATATAATTGGACACAAGACAGATCTCAACAAATATAAAAGATCGAACTAATCCCATGCCTCTTATCAGATCACCATGGAGTAAGAGTGTTCTTCAATAGCAACAAAAACAACAGAAAATCCTCATACATGTGGAGGCTGAACAATATTCTACTCAATGATACATTAGTCCAGGAAGAAGTAAAGAACGTAATCAAAGATTTCTTAGAATTCAATGAAAATGAAGGCACAACATACCCAAATCTATGGGACACAATGAAAGCAGTGCTTAGAGGAAAACTCTTAGCCCTGAGTGTCTCCAACAAGAAACAGGAGAGAGCATATACTAGCAACTTAATGGCGCACTTGAAAGATCTGGAACAAAAATAAGCAATTTCACCCAGGAGGAGTAGAAGACAGGAAATCATCAAACTCAGGGCTGAAATCAATCAAGTTGAAACAAAGATAACCATACAAAGAATCAACACAATCTGGAGCTGGTTCTTTGAGAAAATCAACAAGATAGATAAACCCCTAGCCAGACTTACCAAAGGGCACAGAGACAGTATTCAAATTAACAAAATTAGAAATGAAAAGGGAGATATAACAACAGAAACTGAGGAAATTCAAAAAAATCATCAGATCCTACTACAAAAATCTATATTCAACACAACTGGAGAATCTGGAGGAAATGGACAATTTCCTAGACAGTTACCAAATACCAAAATTAAACCAGGATAAAATAGATCATATAAACAGACCCATAACCCCCAAAGAAATAGAAGGGGTCATAGACAGTCTTCCAACCAAAAAGAGCACAGGACCAGATGGTTTTAGTGCAGAATTCTACCAGACCTTCAAAGAAGTCCTGATACTGATACTCTTCAAACTATTCCACAAAATAGAAACAGAAGGAACACTACCCAACTCATGCTATGAAGCCACAATTACCCGGATAACAAAACCACACAAAGATCCAACTAAAAAAGAGAACTACAGGACAATTTCTCTTATGAATATAGATGCAAAAATGCTAAACAAAATACTTGCCAACCGAATCCAAGAACACATCAAAACGATCATTCACCATAATTAAGTTGGCTTCATCCCAGGGATGCAGGGATGGTTCAATATATGGAAATCCATCAACGTAATCCACTACATAAACAAACTCAAAGAAAAAAACCGCATGGTCATCTCATTGGATGCTGAAAAAGCATTTGACAAAATTCAGCATCCTTTCATGCTAAAGGTCTTAGAAAGAACAGGAATTCAAGGCCCATATCTAAACATAGTAAAAGCAATATACAGCAGACCAGTAGCCAACATCAAGGTAAACGGAGAAAAACTTGAAGCAATCCCACTAAAATCATGGACTAGACAAGGCTGCCCCCTCTTACCATATCTCTTCAATATAGTAATTGAGGTACTAGCTAGAGCAATTCGACAACAGAGGGAAGTCAAAGGGATATAAATTGGAAAGGAAGAAGTCAAACTATCACTATTTGCAGATGATATGATAGCATACTTAAGTGACCAAAAACCTCCACCAGAGAACTCCTGCAACTGATAAACAACTTCAGCAAAGTGGCTGGCTATAAAATCAACTCAAGCAAATCAGTAGCCTTCCTATAAGCGAAGGATAAGCAGGCCGAGAAAGAAATTAGGGAAATGACACCCTTCACAATAGCCACCAATGATATAAAGTATCTTGGAGTGACACTAACCAAACATGTGAAATATTTATATGACAAAAACTTCAGGTCCCTGAAGAGGGAAATTGAAGAAGACATCAGAAAATGGGAAAATCTTCCATGCTCGTGGGTTGGCAGGACTAATATAGTCAAAATGGCAATCTTGCCCAAAGCAATATACAGATTCAACGCAATCCCCATCAAAATCCCAACTCAGTTCTTCATAGAGTTAGAAAGAGCAATTCTCAAATTCATCTGGAATAACAAAAAACCCAGGATAGCTAAAACTATCATCAACAGCAAAAGAACTTCTGGGGAAACAATATCCCGGACCTCAGGCAATATTACAGAGCACTAGTATTAAAAACTGCATGGTATTGGTTCAGTGACAGGGAGGCGGATCAATGGAATAGGATTGAAGACCCAGAATTTAACCCACACATCTATGGCCAATTGATCTTCGACAAAGGAGCTGAAAACATCCAGTGGAAAAAAAGATAACCTTTTCAACAGATGGTGCTGGCTCAACTGGAGGTCAACATGCAGAAGAATGAGAATTGATCCACTCTTATCTCCTTGCACTAAGCTCAACTCCAAGTGGATCAAGGGCCTCCACATAAAACCAGACACACTGAAACTAATAGAAAAGGAACTGGGGAAAAACCCTTGAGGACATTGGCTCAGGGGAAAAATTCCTGAACAGAACACCAATTGCTTATGCTCTAAGAGCAAGAATAGACAATTGGGTCCTCATAAAATTACAAAGTTTCTATAAGGCAAAAGACACTGTCAAAAGGATAAATCGGCAACCAACAAATTGGGAAAAGATCTTCACCAACCCCACATCTGACAGAGGGCTAATTTCCAATGTATACAAAGAACTCAAGAGGTTAGACCCCAGAAAACCAAATAACCCTATCCAAAAATGGGGTACAGAGCTAAACAGAGACTTTTCACCTGAAGAAATTCGGATGGCTGAGAAACACCTTAAAAAATGTTCAACATCATTAGACATTAGGGAAATGCAAATTAAAACAACCCTGAGATTTCACTTCACACCAGTCAGAATGGCTAAGATTAAAAACTCAGAAGACATCAGGTGTTGGCGAGGATGTGGAGAAAGAGGAACACTCCTCCACTGCTGGTGGGAATGCAAGCTGGTACAACCACTCTGGAAATCAGTATGGCGGTTCCTCAGAAAACTGGAAGTGATACTTCTGGAGGACCCAGCCATACCACTCCTGGGAATATACCCAGAAGATTCACCAGCATGCAATAAGGATACATGCTCCACTATGTTCATAGCAGCCTTATATATAATAGTCAGAAGCTGGAAAGAACCCAGATGTCCCTCAACAGAGGAATGGATACAAAAAATGTGGTATATATACACAATGGAGTACTATTCAGCCATTAGAAACAATGAATTCATGAAATTCTTAGAGAAATGGATGGAGCTGGAGAACATCATACTAAGTGAGGTGACCCAGTCTCAAAAGAATACCCATGGTATACAGTCACTGATAAGTGGATATTAGCCTAGAAGCTTGGAACACCAAAGCCATAAATCACATATCAAGTGATGTCTCACAAGAAGAAAGGAGTGGACACTGGTGCTAGAATAGACCAAAACATCATTGTGGGGGAGTACAGGAACAGTGAGGTGGGAGGGGGTGGATGAGGGAGCAGGGGGAGGGAAAAGGGCATGTGGGACCTTTGGTGGTGGGGAACCAGAAAAAGGGAAATGAATTGTAAATATAGAATATATCCAATAAGTAAAAAAAAGAAATGCAAAATGATAAAACCCTTAATTGATTCTTCAGCTAATGACACATTGACTACTTATTTCTTTCTCTTCATGAAAAAAATCTTAAGTCTTCCTTTTTACTTTTTTATTCTTAGATTTGATATTTTGATAGAAATATAATAATTATACATATTTCTAGGGTGTTGTGTGTTGGATAGATAGATAGATAGATAGATAGATAGATAGATACATAGATACATAGATAGATAGATAGATAGATAGATAGATACATAGATACATAGATACATAGATACATAGATACATAGATAGATACATAGATAGATACATAGATAGATACATAGATAGATAGATACATAGATAGATAGATAGATAGATAGATAGATAGATAGATAGATAGATGAGATCTGTGATGATTAAATCTGGATTATTAGCATACTTATTACCTTAAGCATCCTACATTTCTTTGTAGTCAGAAATGAAAAGTCATAACCTACAGTGGTTTTGACATGCACATTATTCTGGACCAAATTTACCTGACTGCAACACTAGAGTTTGTTTCTTCTCACTGCAGTTGCTTTCTTTGTGGCCAAGCTACCCCCATCCTCCTCCTCCATGACATTCTTCAGCGTCTACTGACTAGAGTTTTATAAACTTTAGGAAGAACAACTCTATGAGAAACTGTATAAATGGTATTACCTTGTACTTATCTTTTCATGCCAAGTTTATTTCCTTTAACACAGTCTTTCAGACACATTCAAGTTGCATATGACAACATTTCAGTTTATTATGGCTAAATAATATTCCTGAATTTTCAGTTAACTGTCTGCAATGATAGTCACATATTCTGTCTAACACTCATACTGAAATACCATTGAACCTCAGGTTCAATGTTGGTTCAACCTTGTTCTGCACCATAGGGCAACAGAATACTATTGGTCTTTCTGATTTTACTGATAGACTATCATTCTTTGGCTCCCTGGAAGACAATAACAATCATGACTCTGTAAAGAGAAAGTATGTTCCCTTTCAAAGTTTTGTCATACTTGACCTGGGGAATTTTAAGTATGTAATTGTAAAAGTGAATTTTCCTGGCAAAGAGTATCTTTTTGCTCCTATTGGGTTTTGAAAGGTGTATTTGCCCAGTATTGCAGTAAATTCTAGAGGTACTTCTTGTGAAAACATATTGTTATTGAGGAAATCTATTCCAGATTTGTCCAGGCCTGAAATGCTTTCAGTTTGGATTCTCTCATATCACTAATTTTCTATCTTAGTTTCATTAAACAAAACATAAAACAACACTGATTCACGAGAAAATAGATAAAGTGAAAAATATCTACAAAGAAAAAAATCATTATCAATATATTTTTATGAAGAAACTCTAGCATTGCATAGTGTCCTGGACAAACAATGTCTCACATGTTCAAGGACAATAAATTTTTATGTGAGCATTTCATTGAGAAAGTTCAATAAAGCTCTGTGGTCTTCGCCCTGCTTACAGCGGAAGCTGCCACCTTGCCTCAGGGTACCACAGACAGCTAACAGTTAAAGCCAGGTACACTGACAAGAGTCCGAGGCTAACACTGCTTGGATCCTATCTCACCCGTCTCTTGCCTGCACCCAGAGCCAGAGCAGCTCAGTGGGTTATTTGTACGCCGACCTGGTCATGCACCAACTCACCTGGTGGTCTTTGGCTGGCTTAGAGCTGAGGCCACCATCTTTCCTCAGGGCATAACAGACAGCTAACAGCTACCACCAGGTATGCTGACTTAGTCCAAAGCTAACATCACTCGGGTCCTAACTTGTCAGGCTTTTGCCTGCACCCAGAGCCTGAGCAGCTCTGAGGGTCATCTGTACACCAACTCAGTCATGCACCAACCCAGTCGGGGGTCATCTGCCCTCCAGATTTAATCAGCACTTGGATAAGGTCCCTGCAGCATCCACCATTTGCGCTTCCTGAAGGAGCAGACTGGCAACACCAGGCTCAAAGAGGCAATCCCCCCCCTCAGAGTATAGCATTCCCTGGGGCAGGACACATTAGGGCTTCAAGGGCACCCAAGAGGAAGGTAGCATATCAGCAACCTGAGCCAGGGGGAACCCTGACATCCAGAGGTACATAATTAGCCTTACAGGCTCGTGGGAGGTTCAAACACCAGCCAGTGACAACAAGACCAACTAACACCAGAGAAAGCCAGATGGCAAAAGGCAAACATAGGAACGTTACTAACAGAAATCAAGGCAACATGGCAGCATCCAAACCCAATTATCTAATAACAGGAAGTCCTGAATACCCCAACACACCAGAAAAACAAGATTTGGATTTAAAATCACTGGTCATGATGCTGTTAGAGGAACACAAGAAGGACATAAATAAATCTCTTAAAGAAATACAGGAGCAAATAGATCAAAAGTTACAAACCCTTATGAGGGAAATACAAAAATCATTTAAAGAAATACAGGAGAAAATGGGCCAAAAGATAGAAGCCAATAGGGAAGAAGTGCAAAAATCACTTAAAAAAAGGCAGGAGAACTTGGGTCAACAGGTAGAAGTCATGAAAGAAGAAACACAAAAATCTCTCAAAGAGTTACATGAAAACACAAACAAGCAATGAAGGAACTGAGCAAAACTATCCAGGATCTAAAAACAGAAGTAGAAACAACTAAGAGATCACAAAGGAAAACAACTTTGGTGATAGAAAACCTTGGGAAAAAATCAGGGGCCATAGATGAAAATATTAACAGCAGAATACAAGAGATAGAAGAAAGAATCTCATATGCCGAGGATACCATAGGAACCATGGACTCAACAGACAAGGAAAATGCAAAATGCAAAAAGCTTGTAACCCCAAACATCCATGAAATCCAGGACACAATGAGAAGACCAAACCTAAGTATTATAGGTATAGAAGAGAGTGAAGATTTACAACTTAAAGGGCCAGCAAATATCTTCAACAAAATTGTGGAAGAAAACTTTCCTAACATAAAGAGAGAGCTGCCCATGAATATACAAGAAGCCTACAGAACTCCAAACAGACTGGATCAGAACAGAAATAACTCCCGTCACATAATAATCAAAACCCAAAATGTACTAAACAAAGAAAGAATATTATAGGCAGTAAGAGAAAACGGTCAAGTAACATAAAGGAAGACCTATAAGAATTACACCAGACTTCTCACCTGAGACCATAAAAGCTAGAAGATCCTGGGCAGACCTCATGCAGATTTTATAAGAACACAAATGCCAGCCAAAAACTACTATACCCAGCAAAACTCTCAATCACCATAGAGGGAGAAACCAAGGTATTCCAAGAAAAAAATAAATTTACACAATATCTTTCCACAAACCCAGCCCTACAAAGGATAATAGGGGGAAAACACCCACACAAGGAGGAAAACTACACCCTGGGAAAAGCAAGATAGCAACCTTTTTTCATCAAACCCAAAAGAAGAAAACCTATCGAATATAAAAAAATAACATCAAAAATGACAGGAAGCAATAATCACTATTCCTTAATATCTCTTAACATCAATGGACTCAATTCCCCAATAAAAAGATATAGACTAACAGACTGGATACATAAACAGAACCCTACATTTTGCTGCATACAGGAAACACATTTCACTGTCAAAGACAAACACTACCTTAGAGTAAAAGGCTGAAAGATAATTTCACAAGCAAATTGTAGCAGGAAACAAGCCGGAGTAGCCACTCTAATATCAGATAAAATTTACTTTCAACCTAAAGTCATCAAAAGAGACATGGAAGGACACTTCTTGCTGGTCAAAGGAAAAATCCACCAAGAAGAACTCTCAATTCTGAACATCTATGCTCCAAATACAAGGGCACCCTCATTCATAAAAGAAACTCTACTAAAGCTCAAAGCACACATTGCACCTAACACAATAATTGTGGGTGACTTCAACACTCCACTATCCTCAATGGACAGATCAGAAAAAAAGAAACTAAACAGGGACACAGTGAAATTAATTGAAGCTTTAGACCAATTGGATTTAACAAACATATGTAGAACATTTCATCCTAAAGCAAAAGAATATACTTTTTTCTCAGCACCTCATGGTACCTTCTCCAAAATTGACCTTATAATTGGTCACGAGACAGACCTCAACAAATATAAGAAGATCAAAATAATTCCATGCATCCTATCAGATCACTATGGAGTAAAAGTGGGCTTCAATAGCAACAAAAACAAATGAAAGCCCAAATACACATGGAAAATGAACAATACTCTACTCAATGATACCTTGGTCAAGGAAGAAATAAAGAAAGAAATAAAAGACTTTTTAGAATTCAATGAAAATGAAGGGACAACTTACTCAAATCTATGGGGCACAATGAAAGCAGTTCTAAGAGGATAATTCATAGCCCGGAGTGACTCCAAAAAGAAACTGGAGAAAGCATACACTAGCAGCTTAATCGCACACCTGAAAGCCCTGGAACAAAAAGAAGCTAATTCACCCAGGAGGAATAGAAGATAGGAAATCATCAAACTCAGGGCTGAAATCAAACAAGTAGAAACAAAGAGAACCATACAAAGAATCAACAAAACCAGGAGCTGGTTCTTTCAAAAATTCCACATGATAGATAAACTTCTAGCCAATCTAACCAAAGGACACAGAGACAGTATCCAAATTAACAAAATTAGAAATGAAAAGGGATATATAACAACAGAAACAGGAAATTCAAAAAATCATCAGATCCTACTACAAAAGTCTTTATTTAACACAACAGAAGAATCTGGAGGAAATGAACACTTTCCTAGAACAATACCAAATACGAAAATTAAATCAGGATCAAATAGATCAGCTAAACAGTCCCATAACCCCTAAAGAAATAGAAGGGGGACATAGAAAGTCTTCCAACCAAAAAAAGCACAGGACCACATGGTTTTAGTGCAGAATTCTATCAGACCTTCAAAGAAGACCTAACACCAATACTCTTCAAACTATTCCACAAAATAGAAACAGAAGGAACACTACCCAACTCGTTGTATGAAACCACAATTACGGTGATATCAAAACTACACAAAGATCCAACTAAGAAAGCGAACTTCAGGCCAATTTCCCTTATGAATACCGATGCAAAAATACTAAATAAAATTCTTGCAAACTGAATCCAAGAACATATCAAAATGATCATCCACCATGATCAAGTACACTTTATCCCAGGGATGCAGGGGTGGTTCAATATATGGAAATCCATCACTGCAATCCACTATATAAACAAACTCAAAGAAAAAAAATATGATCATTTCATTAGTTGCTGAAAAAGCATTTGACAAAATTCAGCAACGTTTCATGCTAAAAGTCTTAAACACGAATTAAAGGCCCATACCTAAACATAGTAAAAGCAATCTACAGCAAACCAGTAGCCAACATCAAAATAAATGGTGAAAACTGGAAGCAATCCCACTAAAATCAGGGACTAGACAAATCTGAACTCTCTCTCTCCATATCTTTTCATTATAGTACTTGAAATTCTAGACAGAGCAATTAGACAACATAAGGAAGTCAAAGGGATACAAATTGGAAAGGAAGAAGTCAAATTATCACTATTTGCAGATGATATGTTAGTATATTTAAGTGACCACAAAAAAACTTCACCAGAGAACTCCTACAACTGATAAACAACTTCAGCAAAGTGGCTGGTTATAAAATCAACTCAAGCAAATCAGTAGCCTTCCTATACTCAAAGGATAAGCAGGCTGAGAAAGAAGTTAGGGAAATAACACCCTTCACAATAGCCACAAACAATATAAAGTATCTTCGCATGACTCTAACCAAACAAGTGAAGATCTGTATGACAGAAACATCAAGTTGTTGAAGAAACAAATTGAGGAAGACCTCAGAAGATGGAAAAATATTTCATGCTCTTGGATTGGCAGAATCAATATAGTAAAAATGGCCATCTTGCCAAAAGCAATCTAGAGATTCAATGCAATCCCCATCAAAATCCCAAATTAATTCTTCATAGATCTAGAAAGAGCAATTCTCAAATTCATCTGGAATAACAAAAAGCCCAGGATAGCTAAAACTATTCTCAACAATAAAAGAACTTCTAGGAGAATCAATATCCCTGACCTCAAGCAGTACTACAGAGCAATTGTGTTTAAAAAAAACATATGGTATTAGTACAGTGACAGGCAATTAGATCAATGGAATAGAATTGAAGACCCAGAAATAAACCCACAGAATTATGGTCACTTGATCTTTGACAAAGGAGCTACAACCATCCAGTGGAAAAAGGATAGCCTCTTCTACAAATGGTGCTGGTTCAACTGGAGGTCAACATGCAGAGGAATGCGAATTGATCCACTCTTATCTCCTTGTACTAAGATTAACTCCAAGTGGATCAAGGACCTCCACTTTAAACCAGACACACTGAAACTAATAGAAAAGAAACTGGGGAAGACCCTGGAGAACATGGGCACAGTGGGAAAGTTCCTGAACAGAACACCAATAGCTTATGCTCTAAGATCAAGAATTGACAAATCGGACCTCATAAATTTGTAAAACAAAGGACACCTTCAGAAGGACAAATCAGCAACCAATTAATTGGGAAAAGATCTTCACCCACCCCACATCCAACAGAGGGCTATATCCAATATATACAAAGAACTCAAGAAGTTAGACCCTAGAAACCCAAAGAACCCTATTAAAAGATGGGGTACAGAGCCAAGCAATGAATTTTCCCCTGAAGAAATTCAGACGGCTGAGAAGCACATTAAGAGATGTTCAACATCATTAGTCATCAGGGAAATTCAAATCAAAACAACCCTGTGATTTCACCTCATACCAGTCAGAATGGCTAACATTAAAAGCTCAAGAGACAGCAGATGCTGGTGAGGATGTGGAGAAAGAGGAGCACTCCTCCACTGTTGATGGGATTGCAAGAAGGTACAATCACTCTGGAAGTCAGTATGGCAATTCCTCAGAAAACTGGGCATGACACTTCCAGAGGACCCTGTCATACCGCTCCTGGGCATATAGCCAGAGGATTCTCCTGCATGCAACAAAGACGCATGCTCCACTATGTTCATAGCAGCCTTATTTATAATAGCCAGAAACTGGAAAGAACTCAGATTTCCCTCAATGGAGGAATGAATACAGAAAATGTGGTATTTTATACAATGGAATACTACTCAGCAAGTAAAAACAATGAATTCATGAAATTTGTAGACAAATGGTTGGAACTGGAAAATATCATCCTAAGTGAGGTAACCCAATCTCAAAAGAATACACGTGAAATACAATCACTGATAAGTGGATATTAATTAACCCAGAAGCTTTGAACACTCAAGTCACTATTAGCAAATCATATGATTCCCAAGAAGAAGGAAGGAGAGGGCCCTGGTCCTGAAAAGACTTGATCCAGTATGGTAGGGGAGTACTAGAACAAAGAAATGGGAGGAATTTGAGAATTGCTCTTTCTAGATCTATGAAGAATTGAGTTGGGATTTTGATGGGGATCGCACTGAATCTGTATATTGCTTTTGGCAAGATGGCCATTTTTACTATATTGATCCTGCCAATCCAGGAGCAAGAAATATTTTTCCATCTTTTGAGGCCTTCTTTGATTTATTTTCTTCAAGGACTTGAAGTTCTTGTTGTACAGATCTTTCGCTTGTTTGGTTAGAGTTACGCCAAGATATTTTATGTTGTTTGTGGCTATTGTGAAGGGTGTTATTTCCCTAATTTCTTTCTCTGCCTGCTTGTCCTTTGAGTACAAGAAGGCCACTGACTTGCTTGAGTTAATTTTATAACCTGCCACTTTGCTGAAGTTGTTTATCAGCTGTAGAAGTTCTCTGGTGGAGTTTTTTGGGTCGCTTAGGTAAACTATCATATCGTCTGCAAATAATGATAGTTTCACTTCTTCCTTTCCAATTTGTATCCCTTTGACTTCCTTATGTTGTCTAATTGCTCTTGCTAGAACTTCAAGTACTATATTGAAAAGATATGGAGAGAGAGGGCAGCCGTGTCTAGTCCCTGATTTTAGTGGGAATGCTTCAAGTTTCTCTCCATTTATTTTGATGTTGGCTACTGGTTTGCTGTAGATTGCTTTTACTATGTTTAGGTATGGGCCTTGAATTCCTGCTCTTTCCAAGACTTTTAGCATGAAAGGATGCTGAATTTTGTCGAATGCTTTTTCAGCATCTAATGAGATGACCATGTGGTTTTTTTTTCTTTCAGTTTGTTTATGTAGTGGATTACATTGATGGATTTCTGTATATTGAACCATCCCTGCATCCCTGGGATGAAGCCTACTTGATCATGGTGGATGATCGTTAGCAAGAATTTTATTTAGTATTTTTGCATCTATATTCATAAGAGAAATTGGCCTGTAGTTCTCTTTCTTTGTTGGATCTTTTTGTGTTTTAGGTATTAGCATAATTGTGGCTTCGAAGAATGAGTTGGGCAGTGTCCCTTCTGTCTCTATTTTGTGGAATAGTTTGAAAAGTATTGGTGCTAAGTCTTCTTTGAAGGTCTGGTAGAATTCTGCACTAAAACCATCTGGTCCCGTACTTTTTTTGGTTGGGAGACTTTCTATAGCCCCTTCTATTTCTTTAGGGGTTATGGGACTATTTAGCTGATCTACTTGATGCTGATTTAATTTTGGTATTTGATATCTGTCTAGGAAATTGTCCATTTCCTCCAGATTCTCCAGTTGTTTTGAGTATAGACCTTTGTAGTAGGATCTGATGATCTTTCGAATTTCCTCAGTTTCTGTTGTTATGTCTCCCTTTTCATTTCTAATTCTGTTAATTTGTATACTGTCTCTGTGTCCTTTGGTTAGTCTGGCTAAGGGTTTATCTATCTTGTTGATTTTCTCAAAGAACCAGCTTCTGGTCTTGTTGATTCTTTGTATGGTTCTCTTTGTTTCTATTTGATTGATTTCAGCCCTGAGTTTGATGATTTCTTGTCTTCTACTCCTCCTGGGTGAATTAACTTGTTTTTCTTCCAGGGCTTTAAGGTGTGCCATTAAGTTGCTAGTGTATGCTCTCTCCAGTTTCTTTTGGATGCACTTAGACCTATGAGTTTTCCTCTTAGCACTGCTTTCATTGTGTCCCATAGATTTGGGTAGGTTGTACCTTCATTTTCATTGAATTCTAAAATGTCTTTGATTTCTTTTTTTATTTCTTCCTTGACCAAGGTGTCATTGAGTAGAGTATTGTTCAGTTTCCATGTGTATGTGGGCTTTCTGTGGATAGCTAAAACTATTCTCAACAATAAAAGGACTTCTGGGGGAATCAATATCCCTGACCTCAAGCAGTACTACAGAGCAATTGTGTTAAAAACAGCATGGTATTGGTATAGCAACAGGCAAGCAGATCAATGGAACATGATTGAAGACCCAGAAATTAACCCACAGACTTATGGTCACTTGATCTTTGATAAAGGAGCCACAACCATCCGGTGGAATAAAGATAGCCTTTTCAACAAATGGTGCTGGTTCAACTGGAGGTCAACATGCAGAAGAATGCGAATTGACCCACTCTTATCTCTTTGCACTAAGATCAACTCCAAGTGGATCAAGGACCTCCACATAAAACCATACACACTGAAACTAATAGATAAGAAACTTGGGAAGACCCTGGAGGACTTGGGCACAGGGGAAAAGTTCCTGAACAGAACACCAATAGCTTATGCTCTAAGATCAAGAATCGACAAATGGGACCTCATAAAATTACAAAGTTTCTGCAAAGCAAAGGACACTGTCAGAAGGACAAAATGGCAACCAACAAAGTCGGAAAATATCTTCACCAACTCCACATCCGACAGAGGGCTAATATCCAATATATACAAAGAACTCAAGAAGTTAGACCGCAAAGAAACAAATAACCCTATCAAAAAATGGGGCACAGAGCTAAACAAAGAATTTTCACCAGAAGAAATTCGGATGGCCGAGAAACACCTTAAAAGATGTTCAACATCATTAGTCATCAGGGAAATGCAAATCAAAACAACCCTGAGATTCCACCTCACACCAGTCAGAATGGCTAAGATTAAAAACTCAAGAGACAACAAGTGCTGGCGAGGATGTGGAGAAAGAGGAACACTCCTCCACTGTTGGTGGGATTGCAAAATGGTAAAACCGCTCTGGAAATCAGTTTGGCGGTTCCTCAGAAAATTGGGCATGTCACTTCCAGAGGACCCTGGCCTACCACTCCTGGGCATATACCCGGAGGATTCCCTTGCATGCATTAAAGACACATGCTCCACTATGTTTATAGCAGCCTTGTTTATAATAGCCAGAAATTGGAAGGAGCCCAAATATCCCTCAAAGGAGGAATGGATACAGAAAATGTGGTATATTTATACAATGGAATACTACTCAGCAATTAAAAATAATGAATTCATGCAATTTGTAGGTAAATGGTTAGACCTGGAAAATATCATCCTGAGTGAATTAACCCAATCACAAAAGAATGCACATGAAATGCAATCACTGATAAGTGGATATTAATGAGCCCAGAAGCCTTAAATACTCAAGACACAAATAGCAAGTCAAATGATTCCCAAGAAGAAGAAAGGAGAGGACCCTGGGCCTGTAAAGATTGCATCCAGTGTAGTAAAGAAACTGAGGGGGGAGGGGAAATGATTGGGGAACAGTTGGGGGGGAGAGGAACTATGGGAACTATGGTGGGTGGGAACTGGGAAAGGGGAAAGCCTTTGGAATGTAAACATAGAACATAGAAAATAAAAATTTAAAAAAATATATTATGTTATTAAAATAACTTTTGCATAGTTCATTTTAACAATAATACTCACTGACATATGAGTTATAATATATTTTTACCTTACATATTTTAAGATGAATAGCAACTCAGTATGGAAATAATAAAAATATCATATTGTGATTGTTTATTTTGAATGTGGCTTAATGTTTCCGATTGTCATTCTTGGATCTAATTGTATCCATAAATTCAGAAATTATTGAGGTTTTATTAATTAATGAAGACACAGATTCAGGATGATGAAAATATTTGCCAGGGTTAAAATAATTTAAGACAAGTCTAAAAATAAATCTCATTCCTATTAACTATGAAGCAGCAAAATCAAGGAAACAGGCTCCAAACTCATTATGTTTACAATTAATGCTCATTTTTAAAGTAAGATACACTTTGTATATATGTTAGGGTTTTAATTTAATTTAAAGAGAATCAGTATGTATGATTGAGAGAAAGAAATAAACAGCTAAAACTGTCAAAAAAAAAGAAATGGGAGAAGGTGTGATTGGGGATTGGGTGGAGGGAAGAGGACTTACGGGACATATGGTGAGGGGGGACTGGGAAAGGGGAAAGCCTTTGGATTGTAACCAAAGAATATAGAAAATAAAAAAATAAATAAAAAAGGAAAGTTCAATAAAAATGATGATTATGTGAACATTTCTTTAAGAAAGTTCAATAAAAATGATGCGATTATATTTTAAATAAAAAGAATAAGAATTTTCAAAAGAAAGTTCAATACAAATTCCATTATAAACCTATTCCAATCTTGAGTAAATATTCAAATAGCCAAAACAGAAAAGCAAACTAAATCCAGAGGAACTATACCCTAAATTCTAACACTCTGAAGAGGGTAGAATTCATGCATTTCAGTGCTTCAACAAATTTACATTATATATTAGGCAATACATTCAATAGGTAGTAGACATATTAGAATCACTCCAAGTTTGTGTTTTTTTTTTAAATAACTACAGTTGGTAACATACAGTGGGGCAAACACTTTATTCAAGTATGGAGATTCAAGTTGTATGATAACTATTTTATTTTTTTACATATTAAGTACCGAGTGCCAAAACACTGAAAACCTAGTTTAAAAATTCTATTCTAATACAAAGAATCTCTCTATTTCTAGTTTAGACTGGGATTGATCCAAACTATTTAGGAACAAAGTCATGTAAAAGGGAGATATGAATGAATACATAGAATATAAACTTTGGTGCCTCATGCTTCATTTTCTAGCACAGAGCTCCTCATACATCCCTGGGGCCTAACAGAACTATGGAAAATCAGGTAGGCCCCAGCCCAGGCCCGTTGCTAGCAATGCAGTCCATTTAGGGTCCATGCTGCAAACTGTTCCCTGTTCCAGGTGCTCTATTTTCTTTTCCACAACCCTTCCTGCTTTTCCAGAGGCTACTCTGGCAGCAGGAACCACAGAGAAGACAGCTATGTGAGCCTTCAGAAGCAAGATCAACACCAAAACCCCCAGAAACCACACAGGCCACAAAAACACCAGGGTCTTATCGTACTGGACCTGAATAATCATTAGTCACCAGAATCCTAAGCCACTCAAGCCACAGGCAAAAACGAGACAGAATCCAGTAGAAAAAATCCAAAACCACATATGCTACAAAGATAAACTTGTAAACATGCATCTAAACCTATAATAGAGGCAAAAAACCAGATGGCCATAGGTTATTGTAAGAACACAATCAACAATAGCCACGGTAATATAGCACTTTGAGAACCCAACTATCCTACTACAGCAAACCCTGGATATGCTAACACAGCTAAAGCACAAGGAAATGACCTCCAATACTATGAAGATAATAGAGGTCTTTAAGGGGAAAATGAATAATTCCCTTAAGAAATATAGGAAAATATAATCAAAGAGGTGAATAAAACTGTTCAAGACCTGAAAAATGGAAATAGAAGCAATAAAGAAAACATAAATTGAGGGAATCTTTAAGATGGAAAACCTAGGGAAGAGATCAGGATCTATAGACACAAGTATCACAAATAATATAAGAGTTGGAAGAAAGATTCTCAGACATACAAGATATGATAGAAAATCAAAAGAAAATGTTAAATCTAAAAAGTTTCTGACATATCATCCAGGAAATTTGGGACATTATGAAAAGACCAAATCTAATAATAATAGGAATAGAAGACAGAAAAGATCTCCAGCTCAAAGACCCAGAAAATATTTTCAACAAATCATAGAAAAACATTTCCCTGACCTAAGAGATGGGTATAAAATACTAGATCCTTACAGAACACAAAATAGATTGAACCAAAGAAAAACCTTCTACCACATAAGAATAAAAATATTAAATGTATAGAACAATAAATAATATTAAAACCCTCAAGTAACATAGATGGCAGTCCTATTAAAATTACAACCAACTTCTTAAGAGAGACTCAAAAATCCATATGAGTATGATGTCTTGCAGTCTGTTAGACACAACTGATACAAGCCCAGACTGTCATATCCAACAAAGCTTTCAATCACCACGTATGGAGAAAAATTATTCCGTGATAATACCAAATTTAAATAATATCTATGTACAAATTCAGTCCTATAGAAGATAGTAGAAGTAAAACTCCAACTCAAGAAAGTTAACTACACCCAAGAAAAATAAATAAATGAATAATTTCACACCAGAAAAAAACTAAAAAAGGGGGAATACTCACATAGAAACAAACACACACACACAGACACACACACACACACACACACACACACACAAACATATACTACCACCACCACCACCATTACAATAACTGGAATTAACAATCTTTACTCTTTAGTATCTCTCAACATCAATGGTTTTAATTCCTCAATAAAAAGACACAAACCATCAGAATGGATGTGAAAACACAATATAAGAAACATACCTTAATATCAAGGATAGATACTATCCCAAAGAAAGGGACTGGAAAAAGATCTTTCAAGCAAATGAACCCCAGAATCAAGCAGGAGTAGCCATTCTAATATCTAATAAGATGGATTTCAAACCAAAATTATTTAAAAGTGAAGGAGGATATTCCTTACTCATCAAAGGAACAACTCCACCAAGATGATGTCTCAATTCTGAATATCTATTTCACAATTGCAAGGGCACCTACATTTGTAAAAGAATCATTACTAAAGCTTAAATCATATATCAAACCCCAAAAACTAATATGGGAGACTTTCATATTCCACTCTTACCAATGGACAGGTCATCCAGACAGAAATTAAACAGAAACCTGTAGGATTCTATGAGGACCATGTGCAGTTGTCAGTCCTACAGATCAAACCTGCAATGAGTGTCTCCATGACACAGGACAACAGGATATCTGAGAGGAGTCCTGGTGAGAGACCAGTAATGTACTAAAGTGTAGCAGAAGGCAGAGGTCTCAAAACAAACCAATGACTCATTGCAGTGAACATTGGCAAATAAAGAAGTAGGACAGAAAAAGAGAAAAGCAAAGCAAAGCAAAGAAAACCAAAAAACGAATCTAAAAAAAAAAAAAAAGCCACACAATGGTGGCACACGCCTTGATTCCCAGCACTTGGGAGGCTGAGGCAGGCAGATTTCTGAGTACGAGGACAGCCTGGTCTACAGAGTGAGTTCCAGGACAACCAGGGATACACAGAGAAACCCTGTCGAAAAACCAAAAAAAAAAAAAAAAAAAAAAGGTAGGACACACTGTCACACAGTCCAACTTCTTTTGTAGGAGAGATTGCAAGGGCAGAAGGCAGGTACAAAGGGATGAGGAAGCCAATAACTATTTCTATCCTAATATCAGATATGATAAACTTCAAATCAAAACCAATCAGAAGAGATAAAGAGAGGGAGCTATCATGATCAAGTGAAAAATTAACCAAGAGGTCTAATCATCCAATCATCCTAAACCAATATGCACCAAATTCTAGCATACCCAATTTGAATAAAAAATTATAATGATAAATTTTAAAACACAGGTTAACATCAATCCATTAATGGTAGGTTATTTCAATATCCCACTTTCTCCATTTCTCTCCTCAGCATGAAAAACTGCATCCTGTAATTTCTTTATGTTCGGGTTGTAGAGTTTTTCAGTTTATTTTATGGAAAGATTTTTTCTTTCTTCTTCAATCATAGCCAATAGTTTTGCAGGGCATATTGGTCTCCGCTGGCTGTCAGTGCCTCCTAGGACATCAAGTGAATTGCTCTTGGCTTTTCTGGCTTTCAAAGTTTCTATTGAGAGATCAGCTGTTATTCTGACAGCTTTCCTTTTTTTAAAAAAAAAATATGTTTTGTGCTTTTGCTATTGCATCTTTCAATACACTTTCTTGGTTCTGTATAATTAATGTTTTAACTGTAATATGCTGTGGGGATTTCCTTTTCTGGTCTTTTCTGTTTGTTGTTCTCTGTGCTTCTTGTATTTATATGGACATGTCTTTCTTTAGTTTGGGGAAGGTTTTTAACTATGGTCTTGTGGAAGATCTGCTCTGTTATCGACTTGAGAATCTTGACTCTCATTTATGCCTATAATAAAAGGTAAGGAGTTTTGATGGTGTACAAAAATCTCTACAAACACACACACACACACACACACACACACACACACACACCATACCACACCACACAAATAAATAAATAAAAACAAAATAAAACGTAAGATACAATTACTTTTTTGTTCCATTAAAAATATTTTTAAATTACTTTTTGTTACTTTTACTTAAATTCTTTTGAGATGATATGCTTTAATCATATTTTCCCTCCACCTTCTCTTTCCAGCTCCTCCCAAAAATAAAACCCACCCAACTTTATATGTTCTCTCTCTGAAAAGCAGAACAAAAAAATAAAACAACAACAAAACAATTAAACAAAAAATTCTCCCCCAAAACAACAATAAAAAACTCCACATTAAAAAAAAAATCCATGATGTCCATTTTGTATTGATCAATAGCTCCTGCAAATGGGACATATTCTAGACTGCAGATAAATATACCAAGTGGCATTCCACTGGAGAAAATTGATTTTTGTTTTGCCAGAAGGTATGAATTCTAAATAGTTTCTTGTTTAGGGGATGCTAGTCTTTACATCAACCTCTCTTTCTCAGTGTTAGGACTTTGTCCAGTTTTAACCTATAGAAGTCCTGTGAGTGCTGTAACAGTGAATTCACTATTCCCTTGGAGTCATCTACCACCTCTGACTCTAACAACCTTTCTATCTCTTTTTTCACATGGGTTCCTGAGCAGTGAAGAGGGGTGAGTTAATAAAGACATCCCACTTAAGAATGAGTACTTCAAAGTCTCCTATTTTCTGTGCATTGTCCAGTTATAGTCTCAACATTAGTTACCATCTACTGCAAGAAGAAACTTTTCTACAGAGGGTTGTGTTATATACACTGATCTACGACTACACCAATATACCATCAGGAATCATTTTATTACTATATTCTTTTAGAATAAGAGTAGTAGGTTTCCTCCTGCAGCCCAATGTGGGTAAGCGTCAGGTTCATGGCCACTTTAGCAGTGTCAGACATAGATTATTCAGATTGAATGACACAAATTAAACGGAAAAGCTAAAATCTACATTGCATCAGTCAATGCTCTATTCCTGTGAAGATTTACCATGACCACACCAAGTCTCATAAAAGCATGCTTTAATTGGGCTTGCTTACCATTTCGGAGGTTTAATATATTTTTATAATGGTGGACAACACATGGCAGCACACAGGTAGAAGTCGTTCTGGAAAAGTTGTTGAGAGTTCTACGTCAGAATTTGCTGGCAGCAGGAGAAGAGCAGGAGAAAAAGATACTGGGCCTTGGTTGGGTATTTGAAACCTCAAAGCCAATGCCCCAGTGACTCATTTCCTCCAATAAGGTGCCACCTCCTAATCCTTCCCAAGCAATGCTACTGCCTCATGATCATGATTCACATCTATGAGCCTAATGAGGGGATTTCAATTCAAATAAACACACAAATATAGGAGAAATCAAAAGGCACTTTTCCAGTTTGATCTGGATTAACATTACTAAGGATTGTTATTTCCAGTTCCACCCATTTACCTGCAAATTGTATAATATTCTTTTCTTAATAGCTGAATAACATCTCGTTGTATAAATGTGCTGGTTTTTCATTGTCCACTCATGTGTTAATGGGCATCCAGCTATTTCCAATTTCGTGCTATAATCAGTAAAGCAGCAGTGAACATTGTTGTGCAAGTACCTCTAAAGTAAAGTGTAAAGTCCCTTGGGTTGCCCAAGAGTAATAAAGATGGATTTTGTGGTAGAGCAATTTTCACATTTTTAAAGAACTTCCACATTGATTTCCATAAGAACTTTGTCAGTTTGTACCACCACAAAAGTAAATATTTCCCTTTCTTTGTATCATCACTAGAATGTATAGTCACTTGTTTTATTGACTGTGTGTGCCCTCTCCTAGCCTTTTTGAGAGGGAGTTTCAAAACTCTGGCGCACTCAGACCAAGGTGAAGCCTATTGTTCTCCAAGGATAGCCATTTCCTGAGAGATACTACTTGCCATGCCACCTGACGCCAGCCTCCTGCGGTGCAAGCAGAACCAATTCTACAGATCTGTTTCCAGCCTCTGTTTCCTGCTTTTGGGGGAGGGGTCTTGCCCCACATATATATAATTTGAGACCTCCATTAAACTTTGAGCCTTGAACAGGAAATTTGTCTTGGCTTCATGTTCTCTTGTCACCCTGTTCTCTCATCCCAAGCTTTCCTTCCAGGGAACCCTGTAAACCTGCTGGTGGCTACAACTGTGGCCATTCTGACTGTGATAAGATGAAATCTCAATGTAGTTTTAATTTTCATTTTCCTTGTGGCTAAGATTGTTAAACATTTTAGCTATTTTTCAGTCACTTGTGTTTCATCTTTTGAGAACTCTGTTTAGTTCAATACCCCATTTTAATTGGGTTACTGATTTCTTGATATTAACTTTTTGGTTATTTATATTTTATATAATATCATTCTATTGGGTGAATAATTGTAAATGTCTTTTCCATTTTGTTGGATGCCATTTAGCTGGAATAATAGTATTCTTGGTTATACAGAAATGTTTGGCTTCATGAGACCTCATTTACTCATTTTTGTTTTTAATGCCTGTGCTACAGGTGTCCTTTTCAGAAAGTTCTTTCCTTACCAATGAATTCAAGACTATACCCTACTGTCTTCTCTGTCATATTTAAGGCAACTCTTTAATAGAAGATTCCTGAAGGCCATGTTCCATTTGGAGTTGAGTTTTATGCAGGGGGATAGATATGTATCTATTTTTATTCTTCTATATTCAGGTATCTAGTTGGCCCAACACCATTTTTGAAGTTGCTCCTTTTTCCACTGTGTATTTTTGGCTTCTTTGTCAAAAATCTGATGTCTGAGAAATTTTGCATCTATATTCATAACAGATATTTGTCTATAATTTTCTCTTATCTTTGGGTCTTTGTTTGCTTTTGGTATCAGGCTATGTTATTAAAATTAGAATTAGAATTGGAGTTAGAATTGTAAATTGGCATGTAGAATGCAAATAGATCCAAGTCAATCAAAGATCTCAACATAAAACCAGAAACACAGAACCTAATAGAGGAGAAAGTGAGAAGTAGACTTGAACACAATTGTACAAGAGACAACTTCCTGAACAGCACACCAACAGCACAGGCACTAAGAACAACAATTAATACATGGAACTTCATAAAACTGAAAATCTTTTGTAAGGCAAAGTACACCATCAACAGGGCAAAACAGCATCCTAGAGAATGGGAAAAGTTTTTCACCAACTCCTCATATGGCAGAAAGGTAATATCCAAAATATATAAAGAACTCAAGAAGCTAGACATCAACAAACCAAATAACCCATTTAAAAAAAATTGGTGTATAGATCTAAACAGAGAATTCTCAACAGAAGAGTCTCAAATGGCAGAGAAGTACTTGAAGAAGTGTTCACTATCCTTAGCCATCATTGGAATGCAAACCAAAACTGCTTTGAGATTCCATCTTACACCTTCAAGATTGGATAAGATCAAAAACATAAGTGACAGCTCATGTTGGCAAGAATGTGGAAGGACCTAAATGGCCCTCAACTGAAGAAAGGATAAACAAAATGTGGTACAATTACATAATGGCATATTGCCCAGCTGTTAAAATACATGGCATCATGAAATGTGTGGGCAAATAGAACTAGAAAAAAACCATTATGAGTGAAGAAGTAGCCTAGACCCAGAAAGAAAAAAATAATGCAGTCTCACTTTTAAGGGGACATTAGCAGTTCTGTAATGTGTGGGACCATGAAAGGTAGCCTGTATTCTGGTTTAAACCCCAGCAACCCAGCAGATAATTTTGCAAGGAACAGAAGGCCATTTGCCACACTCCCAGACACTAGGCTCCTGACACAAAGACTCTGCTCTCCATGATTCTTTGGCCATCAGTCTTGTAGGGCAATGCCCCAAGCCCCTGGAATTCTGTTTGGATTCCAGCCCCACAATTACCTGGCAGTAGCCAGGTAAGCCTGGACCATTATTAAAGGGGCTACTTGCCCCCTCTTTCCTCTCTTACTCTCTTACTTTTGCGTCTCTCTTGCCCTCTTGCTCCTCCTCTCTCCACATTCCCTTCCCCCACTCAAGGTGGCCATGGTAGGCCTCTACGTTTCACTCATCACAACTCTCCACGAACAATAAACACTTTAAAACCATGGACTGCTTCTTCTCATCTGAACCTGCCGTGCTGGGGTAATGGAGCAGGTCTTCCTCTAAAGAACCACATCTAGTCTCATGCAGGAGGCCTCCATGTGCTCCCAGACAGTTTTCACCAAGCCAACCTGCCCATCCGAGCAAGCCAAGGACTTTTGTTCCAGTGGGACCCCGCTGGAACTCTCCTCCCTGCCTTTTATCTTAGACCCCGTACTAGAGCTGGCCCGAGGGCGCCCCCCCTCCATTCTCAGCTCTTCTGTGACATCCAGCAGTGTCTGCAGTGTCAAGTGGCTTCGTGGAGGCCCAGGGACCCATGACCTGGCTTCAGATGGTTCCCTGGGACCTCAAACTCTGCTTTGCCCCCAACTCCACAGAGTGGGGTCCTGCAGCTTCCCATGGCCCATGGTGGTATGAGGTGAGCCGTCAAAGTTTCCTCTGGACTTGTTAAAGAGTACTCAAAAGTGGGGATGAATGGTTGTACCTGTGAAGGAAAACTAGTATGTGAATTTTAGCTTAGCTAATTTTATACAATTCTGGTTCCCTTCTGTTTTCCTTATAAAAATATTTAGAATTGCAAAGTCCTCTTGGTAGATTTTCCTTTAATAAATATATAGTGTTCCTTTCTATCTCTTCTGATTAGTTTTGTTTTGAAGATTGTTTTCAAAGACATTAAATTAACCACTCCTATTTGCTTCTTGGTTGCATTTGCTTGAAATAGTCTTTGCTATCTTTTTATCTGAAGGTAATATCTGATCCTGATGGCGATGTGTGTTTTCTGAATCAAATAGAAAGTTGGGTATTGTTTAAACAGATTTATTAATCTGTTAGTCTATGGCTTTGTTTTATTTTTCTCTTAAAATACACCCTGATCCCAATTTCTCCTCCCTCCACCTGCTCCCAAAATCTCTTGTCCCTTAGATAAACTCCTTGCCTATTTCCCTACAGAATGTCTTTTTATTGGGGAAGTGAGACAAATGCTACTGAGAGTTATTAATGAGCAGCATTTACAATTCCTAAAAAGTTTGTTGTAGTGACATGGCCTTCCTCTTTTGATTAATTGTTATGATATTATTTATACCTCTAGTACCCTTTGGTAGAATTAAATTTCTCTTCAGGTTGAGTTCTTCTAGTATTTTCTAGAACCTGGGTTATTGGACAGAAATTGCTTAAGTTTGGTTCTATCATGAAATTTTTTTTCTGTTGATTGTTTTTAATATTTCTTCTGAGTCTCGCCTGTAGCTGTGTTCTTTTAGCACTTGTTGAACATATAAAAAAGGCCCTTCCAAATTTTAGAGTCTGTTGAAAATTAGGATATTATTCTAATGGCCCTGCTCTTTGTTTATGATTTTTTTCCCTGAAGCTTTAAATTCATTCCTTTGTTCAATATTTTTCCTTTGATTGTTATGTATAATGTATGGGGGAGGTTCTTATTTGTCCTATTTGGATTTCTGTATGCATCTTGTATCTTGATGGACATTGTTCTTTGTAGATTTGGAATTTTTTTCTTCTGCGATTTTGTCTAAAATATTTTTCTGTGCCTTTGACCTGGGTTTCTTCTCCTTCCTCTATCCCTATTATTTGTAGATTTGGTCTCTTCATACTATCCCAGATTTCCTAAATGTTTGTGTTTGAATTTTTTATTTTACATTTAACGTTTTCTTTGACTGAGCTACCCATTTCTTTTATCTTCAACACCTGAAATTCTCTCTTTCATGTCTTGCAGTCTTTTGACACATCTGAGGTTTTTGTTTGACATTCTGGGAGTTTCATTTCCAGTTTCATTTCAGCTTGAATTCCCTTAGTGATTAAATTTGTTAAATTCTACTTTCATTCCCTGACCAGTTTTTATCATTTCATTTAACTGCATGGTCTTCATTATGACATTTATTCATATCCTCTTCATAGGTTCTTGAACACATTCATGACTGCTTTTTTTGGAGTCCTTACCTTATACTTTAGCTAAACTGCTTTTCTCAGGGACTATTATCATAAGATTTTGGATTTCTGTAGAAGGCTTGTTTTCTTGACTCTTCATGTTTGTGTTTTTATACTGCTGTCTAGGCATTGGGAATTATGATGTTTGAATTGTTTCTTGGTATAGATGTCTGGTCTCATCTTTGTTGAGAAGGGGTTCTCTGCCTTGGTAACTGTTGCTCACTCTGGGTTCTAGCTGAGTGTAGTGGCTATGTGGTCCCTGGTAGAAAGTGTTTCTGTCAGTTAGTGGGAGATATGTGAGAAGGAAAAGTTTAAAGCAGTAGATTTCAAACTGTGTGTTGCAACCACATATTCTGCACATCAGATAATTACATTATGATTCGTAACAGTAGGAAAATTACAGTTATAGAGTAGCAACAAAATAATTTCATGGTTGGGGGGTTATCACAGCATGTGGAACTGTATTAAAGAATCACAGCATTGGGAAAGTTGAGAACTTCTGGTTTTAAGGGATGTTGAGAATGAACCAAGACTACTCTTGGTTTGTACAAAGAGTTTAATTTCCAAGAGTATGGAGATGAGTTGGGAAGAGGGTTCTTGCAAGGACTAAGAGCTAGCCTGGAGACAAAGGAATAAAAGACACAAAGGACAATTAATGTCACTTATATGAGTCCCAGCCTAGTGTGGCCAAGAAACATGCTACCCTAATAAAGAAACTTACAGGCTGAGAATCAAAGGATGATTTACCTATTAATGAATAGATGATAAATAGAAGAAAGCTATTCTGACATATGATAAAGTAGACGCCAAAAAAAAAAAAAATCAGAAGTGATAATGCCACAATATACTAATATAAGAAACTATTTATTCAGAAGATGTAACAATTGTAAATATTTTTCATATGAATGTTAGTACTCCCAATTTTACAAAACAAATCTAAATAGGTTTTGAGTATTTTGATGAATCTAATACATAAATTGAAGTAGATTTTAATATTCCAGTCTTATTTTTAGAAAAATTATATAAGTTAAATATAAAAAGAAACTTCAGAATTAAACTATACCATAGAGCAAATAATCTTAATACCTCTATAAAGAATATTTAATCAATTAGAAACATAAGTAACCTCTCTAGATAGATTCCATTGTAGGATCTGGAACAAGTTTTAAGACACACAAAAGAATTGAAATAATCCCTTATAATTAATCAGATAGAATTGGAATAAAACTAAGAATCAATAGCAAAAGAAATCACAGATACTACGCAAATACATGAAAAATTATCTTGTATTACAAGAATATTATTGTCGCTATCACAGAAGACATTAAAAGTTTCCTAGAATCAAATGGAAATGAAAGCACAAGTTAATATTACCCCCAGGAAGCAGTTAAAGCAGGTCTAAGAAGAAAGTTAAGAGCTATAAATGCTTACATTTAAAAATCAGAGAAATTCTTAACAAAGAATCTAAGGACATGCAGTATAGTGCTTAATCTTGAATGTATGGGCTAAAAGATGGCTCAGACATTATGAGTTAAGAGCACATTCTGCTCTTGCAGAAGACCTATGTTCTGATCTTATTACCCACATCAGAAAGCTCATGACTGTGTATAACTTCAACTTCCAATGATCCAATGCTTTTGGTGTACTCAGGAACCCACAAAAGCATATGTATAACCACCCACAAACATACATGCAATTAAACATAATGAAATTCTTTTAAAGAAAAAATTTAAAACTCTTTGATTCTAAGCTCTGCTTGATCTGTGATTGCACAAAAGACAAACTACTAGACAAACACTATCAGGAAGGATTTTTCAATGCCCAGTAAATACCATATAAACCCTATATCTAAGGCTTAGGGAACATCAAGGAAGAGGATGGGAAAAAAAGCTGTAAGAGCCAGAGAACCAGAAAGTCTGCTACAAGATATTCTTCTATATGTATGACAGGAGGTTGCACTGTAAAATCTCATCAGAATGGTCACCTAATGACACCTTTACAATGATTCTGTCACTTGACATGCCAACTTGGAAGGAGGAAATCTCACAAGGTTTCACTGATAGACAGAGAGCTGTAGGTAATTAATGGCTGCTAAGTTAAAGTGAATGAGTCATCTCCAAAGACTATATATATATATATGTGATATACACATATATATATCATATAGCACACATGTGCATATATAGTGCATATATAGTAAATATATGATTAAATATGTATATAAAATATATAATATCCCATAACACAATCATACATATACATATACATATACATATACATATACATATACATATACATATACATATACATATACATACGAGGAAGTGGTCAGGAATTTGAGGAGTGGGATTCAAGGAGAAAATTGGAGGGGAAAAGGAATAGGATAGAGAGCCTACATGTAACATTTACTAGAGAAAAGACTAAAAAAATTGCTTCTAAACCACAAACACAGAAAAAAAGCTCTCTCTCTCTCTCTCTTGCTCTCTCACTCTCTCTCTCACTCATGCTTTCACTCCTTTTGTTTCTTATTTTTCTCACTATTGTGCTTGAAATTTGAGCTTGAACAACAAATCAAGATATAATAAAAAAGGCATATGTATATGAAGAGGTTAAATTATCTCAATCTTCAGCATCTGAAACTGAAAAAAATACTGAAAATGCTATGAAATATCAAAAATGGATAAGCACTTCCAAGAAGGGAACATTAAAAAAGGACATTAAAAATTCAGCAGCTTTTCTATGAAAGTAAATAATAAACAAGCAGCAAGGAAATAAAGAAAAATATGTATTTATATCAGCTTAAGAATAAAAAAAATAACTAGGAATTAGCCAAAGTAAGAAAGTTAAAAGATTCCTACAGTGAAAACTTTGAGATATTGAAGAAAGAGATTGCAAAGTTCTTCACTGGCTGATAACAGGATTCCAGTGCTCTCATGAGCTTCAAACATAAGAACACCAGAAAAAAATACTTTGAAAAAGGCTATATTACCAAAGGTGATTTAAAGATTAACAAAATTCAAATCAATTTTTCAATGATAACATCCACAAAAAATAAAAAGTCCAATTCTAGATTTTATATGGAAGCACACACACAAAAACCGACAATAATACCAAAACATATGTAAACACAAAAGCCAATGATGGTGATGTCATACTTGATCTCCAATTATACTATAAAGCCATAATAATGAAAGAAAACTTCATAAACTGAAACAATCAGACATGTAGACAAATGGAATGGAATAGAAGAGAGTACCCAGAAATAAATCTAAAATCTACTGCTCTGGGAACCTGACTATTTACAGAAGTGTCAAAAACACAGCAGAAAAATGACAGTGTGAATTGCAAGTGGAGGGACACTGGATGTCATAATATAGAAGAATGAAACTAGATCCATATTTCTTTCCATGCAAAACGTTCAGTTCAGAAGGAATTAAAAACCTTATTGTAAGACTTGAAATTTTGAAGCTACCAGAGGAAAATACAGGCATGTACTTTAGAACACACACACACACACACACACACACACACACACACACACTAGTAATTTCATATAATATTTATGATGCCATTATGGTGTACACCATATCTGATACTTAGAAGGTTATATAGAAAATCCCCCCTCTCTCTCTGTCGCCATATAAATTGATTAGATAACATTAATATACAATTTGACTAAAATATTAATAAAAAACCTAATTAAATTCACATCATCCAATCAACAAAATCTCTGGTGATCTGAATAGATAGTTTTGAGAGAAGAAATAGAAATGACCAATATTTTTAAAGGATTGAACCTCCTTAGCCAGCAAAAAAAGAGAAAAGTCTCCTGAGAGGCATCATTCAGCAGACAATGGAAACAGATGCAGAGACCCATAACCAAAGATCAGGTGGAGATCAGGGAGTCTTGTGGAAGAGTGGGGGATAAAATTGAGCAAGCCAGAAAAGTCATAATACCACAAGAAGATCTACAGAATCATCTAACCTGGGCCCATGTGCACTCACAGAGACTAAACCACCAACTGAAGACTATGCAAGACCTGGCCCTACACCCTCCCACAATTTTGAAACATATGCATAGGTTGCTTCATGTAGGTCCCCTAACAATTGTAGTGGGGCTATCTCTGACTCCGTTGCCTGCCATTCTGCCTCCATCTCTTCCCTGGACTGCCCGGTTGAAGCTCAGTGGGAGAGGAGATGCTTAGTGCTTCTGGGACTAGATTTCCCAGATGGAGCAAGTTCCCTCCTTGAGGAGAAGGAGAGGGAGCAACAGGGAGAAGGATTTGTAAGGGCTGGACAGGGAGGAGAGGAGGAAGGATGGGCTGCGATAGGGATGTCATATAAATAAAATAAATTATTGAAAAATAATTCAAATTAAAATTAATTTAAAATTTCTCTCATCCTAGGAAAACTGGCTTGTCATAAGAAAACAAGTGGCAGCTGCTGCTGGTGACGTGTAAAGAACAAGAGAGGTATGCTGCCAGCAGGAATGTACACCAATGTAGCTACTCTGGAGGCCACTGTGAAAATTTCTCTAAACTTAAAGCAGAACTTCTGTGTGACCTACCTATACCACTTCTGTGTGATCATAACCCAACCCCCACAGAAATACTAGCCATTTATGCTTATGCTGAATGACTGATGATAGTCAAGATGAGCAACTATGCAGATGTCTCCACAGGGATGAATTACTGAAGACAGTATGGGGCATATACAGAAGGTTGCTTCATTCCCCTATAAAGAGAAATAAACATGACATTTGCAGGGAAATGGACAGAAATGGAGATGGCTCTGTTAAACTAAGTAAGCCAGACTCTGAAAAACAAATGACACATTTTTCCTCCTATATGTAGATAATATATACATGTATGAATTTATATCATGAAACACAAGATTCGGCTTTAAAAGGAAGGAAGAGATCTTAAGGCAGAGAGGGGATAGAAGAACAAGAGGAGGGCAGGAAATGACATAGTTACATTAGAATAAAGTATAATTATATGAATGTATCTGAATACCATTTGTGTTTTAATCACTCTTCTATTGCTGGGATTAAATACCATGACCAAAAGAAACTTGGGGAATAAAGGGTTTATTGGTGGTATTATTATTATTATTATTATTATTATTATTATTATTAATTTTTTTACAATCCAGTCATGCTCTCTCTCCAGGTCTGACCTCCAACAGTTCCTCATCCCATTCCTCCTCCCCTGTATCCAAGAGGATGTCTCTATCCCAACAGACCTCCCCACTTCCTGGGGCTTCAATTCTCTCTCTCTCTCTCTCTCTCTCTCTCTCTCTCTCTCTCTCTCATTTGATATATTCTTTATTTTCATTTCAAATTATTTCCCCTTTCCTAGATCCCCCTCCCTGAAAGTCCCATAAGCCCTCTTCCCTCCTCTGTTTCCTAATCATCCCCTTCCTGCTTCCCTGTCCTGCTATTGCCCTACACTGAGCCTTTCCAGGACCAGGGGCCTCTCCTTCCTTCTTGGGCATCATTTGATGCATGAATTGTTTCTTGGGTATTCCGAGCTTCTGAAGTAATATCCATTTATCAGTGAGTGCATACCATGTGTGTTCTTTTGTGATTGGGTCACCTTACTCAGGATGACAATCTCCAGTTCCACCCACTTGCCTAAGAATTTCATAAATTAATTGATTTTAATAGGTGAGTAGTGTTCCATAGTATACCAAGGGTTAGGTACATCTTCTCTTACTGACACCAGACAGGGAAGTACTCTGCTATATATGTGTCAAGGGCCTTATATAAACTAGTGCATACTGCCTGGTTGGTGGCTTCGTGTCTGAGAGATCTCGAGGTAGGGGGGCAGGTTATTTGACACTGCAGGTCTTCCTATGGAGTCACCCTCCTCTTCAGCTTCTTTCAACCTTTCTGTAATTCAACTACAGAGATCTCCAGCTTCAGTCAATTGGTTGGGTAATAAATATCTGCAGCTGACTCTTTCAGCTGCTTGTTGCGTCTCTCAGAAGGCAGCCATGCTAGGCTCCTGTCTGCAAGCACACCACAGCATCAGTAATAGTGTCAGACCTTAGGGTCTCCCCTTGACATGGATTCCAATTTGTGCCTGTCACTGGACCTCCTTTCCCTCACTCACTTTTCCATTTTTGTTCCTGAAGTTCTTTTAGACAGGGACATTCTGGACCAAAGTTTTTGACTGAGGGATGGCAACCCTATCCCTCCACTTGATGCCCTGTCTTTCTACTGGAGGTGGATTCGACAAGTTCCCTCTCCTCACTGTCAGGCATTTCATCTAAGGTCCCTCCATCTGAGTCCTAAGCATCTCTTACCTCCCAGGTCTTAGGTACATTCTAGAACCCTGCCCCCAATCCTCCTTCCCAAGGTTGCCTGTCTGCATTCTTTCTGCTGGCCCTCAGGGCTTCTTTCCTGCTCCCCATCCCAATATATGATCATGTGTCCCTTTTCCCCTCCCTACCCCTCTCCTATTCAAGCCCATCCCTCCCTCTACTCCATTTGATTGCTTTCTTCTCCCTCCCAAGTAGAACTGAGGCATCCTCACTTGAGCCCTTTTGCTTGTTAATCTTCTTGAGTTTTGTGGATTGTATCCTGGGTATTCTGTACTTTTTGGCTAATATCTACTTATTAGTGAATACATACCATGTAAGTCATTTTGGGTCTGAGTTATCTCACTCAGGAAACAGGTTGAGAAAAAAATTCAGGAAACATCACCTTTCACAATAGCTACAAATAATATAAACTCTCTTGGGGTAACTATAAACAAACAAGTGAAAGATCTGTATGAGAAGAACTTCCAAGTCTTTCAAGAAAGAAATCAGAGAAGACTTCAGAAAATAGAGAGCTCTCCCATGCTCATGGATTGGTAGAATTAACATAGTAAAAATTGCCAGCCTACCAAAGCAACATACAGATTCAATGCAACTCCCATCAAAATTCCAACACAATTCTTCAAATACATGGAAAAAGCAATTATCAATTTTATATGGAAAAACAAAAAACTCAGAATGGTGAAAACAATTCTTAACAATAAAAGAACTTATAGGGGAATTATGATCCCTGAACTCAAGCTGTACTCAGAGCAATAGTGATAAAAACTGAATGGTATTGGTATAGAGACAGACACATTGATCAATGGAATAAAATTGAAGACCAAGAAATAAAACCACATACTTATAGACAGTTGATCTTTGACAAAGACCAAAACTATACAATGGAAAAAGGGAAGCATCTTCAATAAATGGCACTGCTCTATCTGTCAGTATGTATATAAAAAATGAAAATTGATCCATATTTGTCACCTTGTACAAAGATCAAGTGCAAGTGGGTCAAGGACCTCAACATAAAACTCCAATGGCTCAGGCTCTAAGATCAAGAATTGATAAATGGGACCTCATGAAACTGAAAATCTTCTGTAAATCAAAGGACATAGTCAATAGAACAAATCATTACCCTACAGATTTGGAAAAACATATCTTCACTAATCCCAGATTCAATAGAGGACTAATATCCAAAATATATAAAGAACCCAAGAATCTAACCTCTAAAATACCAAACAACCCAATCAAAATATAGAGTATAGAACTGAACGAAGAATTCTCAATAGAGGAGTCTTGAATGGTCAAGAAGCACTTAAATGTTCAAAGTTCTTAGTCATCAGGCAAATGCAAATCAAAACAACCTTGAGATTCCACCTTATATTGATCAGAATAGCTAAGATCAAAAATTCAGGTGACAGAAGATGTTGGTGAGAATGTGGAGAAAGGAACAATCCTCCATTGCTGGTGGGACTGCAAACTGGTACAACCACTCTAGAAATTAATCTGGAGGTTCATGAGAAAATTGGAAATATACCTACCTGAAGACCCAGCTATACCACTCTTGGGCATATACCCAGAAAATGCCTCACCATGCCACAGGAGCACATGTTCCACTATGTTCATAGCAGCCTTCTTTATCATAGCCAGAAGCTGGAAACAACTCATATGCCCATCAATGGAAGAATGGGTAAATGTGGTTTGTTTACACAATGGAGTACTATTCAGCTATTAAGAATGAGGACATCATTATGACTTGCAGGGAAATGGATGGAAGAGAGAATAAATGATTTTTTTGTTCATTTATTTTTTTCACTTACACTTCCATTTAATAGTTAATCATTGAGTGGGGCAGGAACTAAGCAGGCCAGAACCTGGAGGTAGAACCTGAGGCAGAAGCCATGGAAGGGTGCTGCTTACTGGCTTGCTACTCATTGATTGCACACACTACATTTTAAAAAATTTTTTTTATTTTCTATATTCTTTGTTTGCATTCCAAAGGCTTTCCCCTTTCCCAGTTCCACCTTAACCATATGTCCCATAAGTCCTCTTCCCCCCCTGCCCATTCCCCAATCACTCGCCCCCACCATTTCTCTGCTCTGGTACTCTCCTACAAAACTGGATCCAGTCTTTTCAGGACCAGGGTCCTCTCCTTCCTTTTTCTTGGGAATCTTTTGATTTGCTAATTGTGCTTTGAGCATTCGAAGCTTCTGGGCTCATTAATATCCACTTATCAGTGATTGCAATTCATGTGTATTTTTTTGTGATTGGGTTAATTCACTTAGGATGATAGTTTCCAGATCCAACCATTTGCCTACAAATTGCATGAATTCATTATTTTTAATTGCTGAGTAGTATTCCATTGTACAAATATACCACATTTTCTGTATCCATGCCTCCTTTTAAGGACATCTGGGCTCCTTACAGCTTCTGGCTATTATAAATAAGGCTGCTATGAACATAGTGGAGCATGTGTCTTTATTGCATGCAGGGGAATCCTCTGGGTATATGCCCAGGTGTAGAATGACAGGGTCCTCTGGGAGTGTCATGTCCAATTTTCTAAGGAACCGCCAGACTAATTTCCAGAGGAGTTGTACCATCTTGCAATCCCACCAACAGTGGAAGAGTGGTCATATTTCTCCACATCCTCACCAACACCTGTTGTCTCTTGAGTTTTTAATCTTAGACATTCTGACTGGTGTGAGGTGAAATCTCAAGGTTGTTTTGATTTGCATTTCCCTGATGACTAATGATGTTGAACATCTCTTAAGGTGCTTCTCCACCATCCAAATTTCTTCTGGTGAAAATTCTTTGTTTAACTCTGTACCCCATTTTTAATAGGGTTATTTGGTTCTTTGGGGTCTAACTTTTTGAGTTCTTTGAATATATTGGATATTAGTCCTCTGTCAGATGTGGGGTTGCTGAAGATCTTTTCCCAATTTATTGGTTGCTGTTTTGTCCTTCTGACAGTGTCCTTTGCCTTACAGAAACTTTGCAATTTTATGAGATCCCATTTGTCAATTCTTGATCTTAGAGCATAAGCTATTGGTGTTCTCTTCAGAAACTTTCCCCCTTTGCCCATGTCCTCCAGGGTCTTCCCCAGTTTCTTATCTATTAGTTTCAGTGTGTATGGTTTTATGTGGAAGTCCTTGATCCACTTTATTATAGTTTTTTGGGTCACTTACGTATACTATCATATCATCTGCAAATAATGATAGTTTGACTTCTTCCTTTCCAATTTGTATCCCTTTGACTTCCTTATGTTGTCTAATTGCTCTCACTAGAACTTCAAGTACTATATTGAAAAGGTATGGAGAGAGAGGGCAGCCTTGCCTAGTCCCTGATTTTAGTGGGATTGCTTCAAGTTTCTCTCCATTTAGTTTGATGTTGGCTACTGGTTCGCTGTATATTGCTTTTACTATGTTTAGATATGGGCCTTGAATTCCTGCTCTTTCCAAGACTTTTAGCATGAAAGGATGCTGCATTTTGTCAAATGCTTTTTCAGCATCTAATGAGATGACCATGTGTTTTTTTTTCTTTTAGTTTGTTTATGTAGTGGATTACATTGTTAGATTTCCATATATTGAACCATCCCTGCATCCCTGGGATGAAGCCTACTTGATCATGGTGAATGATCATTTTGATGTGCTCTTGGATTCAGTTGGCAAGAATTCCATTTAGTATTTTTGAATCGATATTCATAAGAGAAATTGGCCTGTAGTTCTCTTTCTTTGTTGGATCTTTGTGTGGTTTTGATATCAGCATAACTGTGGCTTCATAGAACAAGTTGGGCAGTGTCCTTTCTGTTTCTATTTTGTGGAATAGTTTGAAGAGTTTTGGTGTTAGGTCTTCTTTGAAGGTCTGGTAGAATTCTGCACTAAAACCATCTGGTCCCGTACTTTTTTTGGTTCGGAGCCTTTCTATAACACCTTCTATTTCTTTGGGGGTTATGGGACTGTTTAGCTGATGTAATTGATCCTGATTTAATTTTGGTATTTGGTATCTGTCTAGGAAATTGTCCATTTCCTCCAGATTCTCCAGTTGTGTTGAGTATAGGCTTTTTTAGTAGAATCTGATGATTTTTTTTTTAATTTCCTCAGTTTCTGTTGTTATATCCCCCTTTTCATTTCTAATTTTGTTAATTTGGATAATGTTTCTCTGCCCTTTGGTTAGTCTGGCTAAGGGTTTATCTATCTTGTTGATTTTCTCAAAGAACCAGCTCCTTGTTTTGTTGATTCTTTGTATGGTTCTCTTTGTTTGTACTTGATTGATTTCAGCCCTGAGTTTGATGATTTCCTGTCTTCTACTCCTCCTGGGTGAATTAGCTTCTTTTTGTTCCAGGGCTTTCAGCTGTGCCATTAAGCTGCTAATGTATGCTCTCTCCAGTTTCTTTTTGTAGGCACTCAGGGCTATGGGTTTTCCTCTTAGCAGTGCTTTCATTGTTTCCCATAGATTTGGGTAGGTTGTACCTTCATTTTCATCACACTACATTTTTTAGAACCCCAAGCCACCAGCCCAGAGATGGCACCCCCTCATGATGGGTTAGGACTCCACCATCAATTACTAATTAATAAAATGCCATACATGCTTTGTTACAGTCCCATCTTAAGGAAGCATTCTCTTAATTGAGGTTCCTTCCTCATAAATGACTCTAGCTTGTGTCAACCTGATATAAAACTAGCCAGCACAATGAGTAAATACCTCAGAGAACTTTGAGGAAACATAAGTAACTGTAGAAATACATTAGTCTCACAGAGTATACAAGCTTTTCTGAATTAATTTATTGAGTCATGGCATTGCTAAAAACAGAAGTATATCTAAATGAGCAAGATAGTAAGTACACCTCAGACATGTACAAGAAAGCATGGGAGAAACCTGGTCACCCTAGAGCCTCCAAGAGGGAATTTGGAAATATTCCTTTACTTCATGTACCACTTAGAAACTGAGGGTTATTAGCTCTTTTTACCTTGTGGCTTTTCTTAAGATTAAAAAATGTACTAGAATAAAACATAAAGATAGATATTATTTTACTTTGGATATGAGCACACAGCATTTGGTTTGGTTTTGCCACTGTGATATACACTATAATGTCAGATACTCAGGAGGCTGAGGCAACAGAATTATTTGAGCCCCTCCCTTATCCATAAATGTGAGGCTAGAGGAGCAATATAGAGACCTCATGTCAAAAAAGAAACTTCTCTCCCAAGCAGGATGAACTTACGTGGAAAGTTGTACATTTCTAAGAGGGTTTTAACATCAACCAGAATTTATGACAAAAGGTAGAAATTGAAGTTGTTCCTTTCTAAGAGAGAGAGAGAGAGAGAGAGAGAGAGAGAGAGAGATATTATGAGATGTATCAGATAGTAGTAGTTTATAAGAGAAAGGGGGCTGCCACAATCCAGTGCAAGAGCAGGAGAGAGTTCCAGGAAGGAAGAAAGGGTACCTTCAAGAGCCCAGCAGCACCGGTCACAAACTTCAAGTCAGTGACAAGGAATAAGTTTAGGACAATGCTGCTCTGTACTATCTTGGATCTAAACCATCTTTAAGGTGTGCGACCTCCTGGAGCCCCCTGATTTATAGATCAGTCAGTGTGTTTGACATAAAGGTCGCATATTGCTGTCACTCCTCCTTATTTCCAAAGGACCTTACCTCCAGAGCTAGCTGTGAACCTGGGCAGCAGGCTGCCACTGTTGTCTTCATGTCAGCTCATTCATGTTGTCATGGACTTGCACAGACTTGAAAAACCTGATGAACTGCCTCTTGGTATGATTTGAAACGGGATGCAAGTGTTGCATAGTGTACAGACAGGAGGTGCTGTAAGGTATAGGACAGGAATGGGTGATTCACAGGACTTAAGGAGTTAGTTTGGTTTATTGTTCTAAGTGTTTAAATTAAGGAGCAAAATCCTATTCACACTGATGGTCTGTGAATAGTTCCATTTTTATCAGAGGTAGCACTTTTACAAAGTCATATTTCATCTGAATTGCAAATGACCCCCATTAAGCAATGATATTGGTGTCTGATATTATTTTAATACCAATTTATAAAATGGAAGCAGAGACCTAGATTTCCCATGGCACTGATCAGAGTCACATTATTATTAGATAGCAGAAACATTGCCCCTACATTCTGATTTCAAGTTCAAGATGCCTTGTGTAATAAGCCAATGCCTGCAGAAACACTTCCAGGAAACTAAATTCAGTTTTGCGCATGTGCGTGCATTGCACACACACACACACACACACACACACACACACATACTCACATGAGGTATTTTCAGACACCCAGCATTAGTTCTGGTATATTTGTTGACAGAGAGATTCCAATGAGATTTTGAAAATAGACCTTCCCTTTATAGTGATGTTGGATGCTCAGAAAACAGGACTTGGATGTTTATCTTGCACTTGGGTTTTATTAGTTCTCCTCAGAACAGCCTTGTCACTAGGCTTACCACTTGTCTCTAAGCTGTGTCAATACCTGGCAACATACAGGCTGAATTGTTAAAGAAAAAAAAAGCACCCTGTCAATCCAGTCCCAGTCACTCTTGCCTTGAATATTAGTATAATTTCAAGAAATAGCAATATGGATGAAAGTGTGTGCTCATGACTGGAATTTGTGCTTACTCTACAGGCTCTTTTCTGAATCTTTCTCTACATTATCTTATATTGAAGGTACTTCTGTCCTCTTATTTGAAATGTCTAAGTGTAAACAGGTCTTTTCTGAATTCATAGGACCTGTACAATGCCCAGAATATAAACAATGCTCGATTAATATTATCTGAATGAAGAAATAGCAAAAGGGAAATGAAATAGAACATCTTTCTTGGAAGCAAAGATTGCCATCTAGGACCTCCGGTGGCACATCCTAGTACAGCTTAGGAGATGGTATGAGGCACAGAGTTCATGTTTCTGAAGTAGAACTCACATCTATTCAGGAATCCCATGGGAAGATCAAATTGGATTGGGACACTGTAGGTCTAAGGGAGATTGAAACACTAGTGCTTTCCAAAGTGCATTTGTCAAGCTCTCAGCTACTCTGATAACGACTCTTAAACAGGGAAGTGAAATCTTAGGATGCCTCTTATGCTTAGATGACACAGAGGATCTGTTATGGTGTTTAGAAATTTTCTACCTCTATTGAAGTCTTGCTAAGAAAATTTAGGAGATAGGTGAAAGAAAGAAAGAAAGAAAGAAAGAAAGAAAGAAAGAAAGAAAGAAAGAAAGAGTGATAGACACATAGATACATATATGATAGATATCCCAAATTTAAATGTATGTTATATGCTTTTCATATTATTCTTTTAGTTTGAAAACTCAAATCGCAATGTCCCATAATGAAAGATTGCTTCCATCATGACATATCTATTAAGTTCAGAGACTTACAAAAACTGTGGAATATGTAAAGTAAGTCATATGAAGACCTTTTGAGGCTGGGGCAATAAGATAGTTCATTAGATGTTGAGTATATGAGATCTAATAGAAAAAAAAAAACAAAATAAAACTAAGTAAATAAAAATCCCATCCACAGCAAACAGCAAAAACAGGAGAAGAAGCTGTAAAAAATGAGAGGAAGAGTAGGTGGAGCTTTCCTCTGTAAAGAAGCCAAAGGTTACCAAATTATAGAAGATAGGCAGGGTTATCCAAGGAAATGCATTCACCAGAAAGGGAATTAGGCTCCCAGAAAGGCAAAGCAGTATAATCTAGATTTCTGGAAACTCTGTATACCGGCTGCTCTAGGAGGCAACTCGAGCACAGCAGCCTGTGTACACAGCATTTGAGGAATGCTTGGGTGTTTGAATCTGAGCGATTCATAACTCTTCTCCTCTCCTTCATCCCTCACTACAGTCTGAATGAGCTACAAGGAATCAGACTCAGCAGAAGTACATAGATTTTGGTGCAAGATTTTGACAATGGACAATTAGATCCCCATATAATATAGGTGAGCAGAAGAAAAACAAAACTGTGCTAGAGGTCTATGAAACAAAAAGGGTTGCAATGTGTCCCAGCCAATGAGCATATAAAATTGAGAGAACTGCCTTGATAAGTACAAACTGCAATAACCTAATGCCCCAAATTGCAAACATAGGCAGATGACCACACTTTTTATCTTGTTTGCATTACTGAAAGTAGCAGCCCTCGCCTTCCTGAGAGAATGGCTACAATGGTGAGATAAAAAGAAAAACTGCATCTTCCAAACTGCAAGAAATAATGACTGAAGGCAAAATACTTTATATTCCATTTCAGCACTCATGTGAATAAATATCCCTTGAGAATTCAATGTATGTATAAAATGAAATATAATCTTGTTTTATCTCCTTTAATGTTCCCCAGACTTTCTCCAACACATTGCCCTTCCCAATTTCATGTCCTCTTCTTTTAAAAGAAAGTATTATCTGCACTTGATGGTCATTATTATTTAACCCACTAAGTCCAATTATTATTGCCCAAAGCAAATGACTATAGGGTCATGTACCAATGGCCACATCCACAAAGAAAAACTATGCTCCCTCCCCCAGCAACTGCCTATAGCTCCTCAGTTAGGGGCATGTCTGACTGAGCAGTTCCCCATTTGTGCTAGAATTTTGACTGGTTTGATCATGTAGCAGTCTTCTACAGTCATGCACAGCTGCAGTGAGCTCATGTGTCCAATGACCATGCCATGTCTAGAAGACAGCATGTCACAGCACTCCTCATCATCCTCTGACTCTTGAATTTTTCTCCCCTGTCTTTTCTGTGCCTTGGTGCAGGGCTTGATAAACATATCCCATTTAGGGCTGATCACTCATAGTAATTTATTTTTATCACTCTACTATTTATGAGTCTCTGCATTGACTGCTGCTCTATAACATAGAAGTTCCACTAAAGTTAAGAATACCCAGATGTCTGCATGATGACAAGCAAATGCTGAGTAATGTGAAGATCTTAATTATTAGCTCTATCTGACATTGGGCTTGCCTGGCATGATTTGCGGGGCGAATTCTAATCTCTTGACTGAACTAAAAGTCTCATATTTAGGTGGAGTTTGAGGCTGGATAGACAGTATTAAAAGTACAGATAAATGATTATTTGAATAAATATTCTTCATTCTGAATTTCAAGATGTGTCAGATATGCATTGTGTTATCAAGAATTTTACCATTAAAGTGCATTATGTAACATCTGAAAAAAAAAGAATGCCCGGGTATATGAGTACAAATATAATTATTTAAAAGTTAGTTTGACAAAATAATAATAATCGGTTCCATTTCAGGGTCTCAGCCTTCACTTTTAAACAGGTTCACAGTAGCAGCCATGAATTCCTTCCTGTAGCTCAGGACTCAAATTCAATTACTTAAATCATATCATGCATCAATTCGGTTTAAGAGCTACCTACAGAATAAGCCATCCAACAATGAAGAATACACATTATTTTCAATAGTTCGTGAAACCTCTACAAAATCAATCATAATATAAGCCATAAATGAGGCCTTAATATGTACACATAGAAGAATGAAAATAATTCTTTTTACCTATCAAATTCTAGTGGAAAAAAACCAGAAGTTAGCAACAAGAGAGCCCACAGGAACTCACAAATGCTTGGAGACTGAATTTCTGCACAAAGAGGAGTGTGATAGTAAAAATCCTAAGAAGAAACAATGAAATGGGCAGAATCAAATGAAAGTTATAGAACAATCTAGTAGCACTTCTGAGATACAGCTAAAGCAGTTCTAAAAGGAAAATGCATAGATATGCATTTACATTTAAAAATGTATTTACATTTAAAAATCAGAGAGAAGTTTACTAATTCTACTGAAAAAAAATCCAATAAATGTTCTAATAATAAACTTCACTTCAAAATACTAGAAAAAGGAAACACACACACACACACACACACACACACACACACACGGAAATTTGTGACAAATCTATCAGAAATGAAGAAAGCCTACCTAGGTATATCTACTAAAATTAAGTTAAAAAGACTAAGTAACAGAGTAGGAATAGAAGTGGAGAAGTTTAACGTTTCCACTAAAATATGAGATGAGACAAGAACACATACTCTCTGTGCTCTAATCTAACAGAGTGCTTGAATCCTTAGCTAAAGAAATGATACAAGAGAGATAAATAAGAGAGCCATAACTCAGAAAGAAGTCTAATCATCCTTGTCTGCAAATGGCATGGTTAGTACATAAAGAACCCTATACCCTTCACCAGAAACTTAGATAAACTTTTGGTGCCAAGATACAAAATCAATGTATGAATATAAGTAGATTTCTGTATATCAATAATGAACTGGCTAAGAAAGAATTTACGGTACTATAAAGTATTCCACTCCTAGTTAGTACATTCCTAGTTAATACATTTGAAATAGTGCTGGGAATATACCTCACGTCTTGGTGGAACTGTACATGTTAGCAATCATAGAAGTCAGGATGAAGGTTGGTGGGGAGAGAAAAGGTAATAGAATACATAACACAGAAATGGAAGAGGATCTGGTGGTAACAGATCAACAAGAAGGGAACAGGGCATTGAAGAAAGGGAACAAGAAAAACATGAGTGAAATAAAGTCCAAATGAAGTTTTCATAGTGAAAAAACATTGAAAATTTTTGCTAGTGAGTAAATGTAATAAAAACTAAGAAATGCTAGAAGGCACTGGGAAACCAATAGGTATAGTTTTACCTAAAAAAAAACATGATTTAATACAAAATAAGTAATACCTTCAAATCAAGACACCAAGTGAATTTTAAATATATTCAAAATATTTTAAGCAGAAGAAAAGTGCAAATTAAAATATAAATGCTTACCAACTTTACTTTAGGCAGGGGCTAATGTTAAGAATTTATCAACAACAGCAGAAATCAAGTGACAATAAAATAAATCTGCAATCAACAAAAAGGTTAATAATTTGAATAGACAATTTTCATCAAAAGAAACACAAATTGTCAGTAACTAACTTTAAAAGAGTTCAACATCCCTTGTCTTCAGGAATTGCAAATTAAAGCAACTTGGAGACGCTGCCTCAGGATATTTCAGGATGACTAACATCAGGAAATCTGGCAACAAATATTGAAGAGGATAAAAAGAAATAGAAAGCTTATATACTACTGTCGGAACTGAAAATTAGTACAGCCATTATGGAAATCAATCCAGAGAACCTCAGTCACATTTATACACAGAGAACTCTTTACTCGCCTAATAATGTTTACGCTTCCATGTTGATTACAGCCCTTTCACGGTGGCAAGAAAATGGAACCAACCTAGATGTTCATAAATAGATGAATGGATAATAAAAATCTGGGGCTTGTAAAAATGGATATTATTTGACATTCAGTAGAAGGAAAAAGAGATTGGTAAAACTGATGAACCTAAAATGTATATTAAGTGAGCTCATATAATTTTTGAAAGATTAAAAAAAAAATCCTGTTACCCCATACTCAAATCCTTGTTTATAATGTATATGCAAAATGTAAAGAAATGCATATGGACATAGTATAAAATATAGGAGGAAAACAATAAGAATAACTTTAGTTGGTAAGAAAAGTCTTCAGACAAGTGAAGGATGCGTGAGCTGTGAAAGAGGATATGGTGCTTTTCTTGTTTTAACTATGTGTTTACTTTCTTTTTTGTAACGGATAAGTGCATAAGAATATAATTGATAGTGCAAGTTTAAAATGCTAAGTAGTGTACCATGGCTTCACAATGTCAATTACACTGTGTAGAAGTTCACTGAGAGGCATAGGGTTTGGACATGACAAGTATTTGTGAGTGGCTACTCTTAATTGACATTATGTGATGTTTTTATGAGTTAACGGATTTTAGGAGTTAATGGGTTAATATAATAAACTGAGTTTATATTATAAAATAAATAAAAATGTAAGAGCTCATACTTTCAAAGATGTATCATGAAATAAATATTTTATTTGTCTGTAACCAAGAAGCAAAAAGGATACATAAGCACAGAGGATGGTTTTAAGAAAAGATAATCTTTTATAGTGTAATTTAAATGAACTTTTAATTCTTTATATATATGGTATTTTAAAATATATTTACAGCATTAATCAGTGGGTAGTGTAAGTTTTTATCAGACATATCTTAGAAACAATTTAAAAAGTTGGGCTTATTTATTTATTTCTAATTTTAAGAAATAAAAATGTGTCTACTTATTTCAGCTTTATAAGCCTTTTTTAAGCTGATAAAAATTTGTAATCTCAATGTTTTAAACCAAAATTATTTTCTTAATATATACTGCATTTAACACTAATAATGGATAACACAGACACACAGGCAAACATACACACACACACACACACATACACACACACTCAAACACACTGTGGTGATTTGAATATGATTGGCGCAGGGAGTGGTACTATTTGGAGGAGGTATGGCCTTGTTAGCATAGGTGCAGCCTTATTGGAGTAAGTGTGTCACTGTGGGCATGGATTTTAAGACCCTCTTTAAGCGGCCTAGAAGACAGTCTTCTCCTAGCACCCTTTAGATGAAGATGTAAACCTCTAAGCAACTCCTTATTATGCCTATCTGGATCCTGCCATGCTCCCACCTTGGTGATAATAAACTGAACCCTGAATCTTTAAGCAAGCTCCAATCAAATGTTGTAGTTATAAGAGCTGCTTTGGTCATGGTATCTGTCTGTTCAAAGATGTAAAATACAAACCAAGACAGAAGTGGGTACAAAGGACTGTAGTATTGCTGTCATATGTCTGAGCATGCTTTTGTTTGAAAGAATGTAGATTTGGGATCTTCAGATTTGAAATATTGTAGAACATTTTATATGGGGTTTAATGGGTTATCCTACTAGGAATAGGAAAAAATTTGTTGCTGGAGGTGATTTCAACTGTGGAAGCTTGACTTTAGAAGTTTCACAGGAGAATAATGTTAATATGTGGCCAAGAGACTGTTCTTGTGATATTTTGATGAAGAATGTGGCTGCTTATTGCCCTTGTCTGACGAGTCTACCTGAGCCTAGTTAAGAGATTTATTCTAATTGCATTGAAAAAGGAGTCTCAATAAACACCAACAGAGACATAGTTCTCTAGTTAAAATCACATGAAGAACATTTTGAACATTCCTAGAAAGCTTAGAAAATAAAAATATGAAATGTACAGTTCAATTGTTAATGAGAAACTAGGAAGCTGAGTCCTGTGTTCAAGGAAAAAAACAGATTAAGGGAGTAGTGATTTTGTGGCAAGATTCACCCAACTAAGCTTATTGTCTATGTATCTGCCATTGAACAAGGATTAGTTACATAATATTAGGTGTTATTATTACTTGATTGTTGTTTTCACTTGGACTTTTAATCTGGAATAAACTACAATCCAGAAAAGAATGACAGGCTTCTGATTTGTTTCTTGAGTCATAGTGACCAAGGAAAACTTTGGCCCAAGTCAGGCAGTACATACCTTTAATTCCAGGAGACAGAGGCAAAGCAGATCTCTGAATTCAAGGCTAACCTGGTAAGAAGCAAGTTGTTAAGCAGAGAAAAGCTTAAGTACAGGCATAATAGACCACACTTTTAATCCCAGAACTTAGAAGAATGGCATGCAGTTTTCTGATTTCGTGGTGGATCTACAAAGCAAGTTCTACGACAGCCAAGTTTAGACAGCGAAGGAGTTGGAAAACAGAAAGCAGTGATTAAGAAGAGACCAGCTTCACTGAAATGAAATCTGGGAAGTGTTCTAAGAGCACAAAGAAGCTGTGTTCCAGAAGTAGCCAAGGTTGTACCTCTTGCTGCAGCTGGACTTGGTAATGTAGAAGAATCATTCAGGTGGTACTGGTTTTGAAGGTATGAGGGGGTCATGGAGAGCAGCTGAGGCTTGACACTATAAGAGGCCAGAGAAAGCCATTGGTAAAGGTGTAGTCTCAGTTGCAGTTGACAGCCCAGAATTGAAAGAAGTTGCAAAGAAGTTGAAGTTTAGCACTATGATGAGAAACTATGAGAGGTTATTAGTGAGCCCTAGTTTCAGCAGTAGACTCTAGCATATTGGAGATGCAAGTATCATGTGAGGACTGCCAAGAACAGCAGCAGCAGTGGAGTGGAGTGGAGTGGAGTGGAGTGGAGTGGAGTGGAGTGGAGTGGAGTGGAGTGGAGTGGAGTGGAGTGGAGTGGAGCGGAGCGGAGTGGAATCAACCAGAACCTAGAGTTCTACAGAGGAAGACTGGAGATGGCCCTTTGGAGGAGCCCAGAAAATCATGTTTGGATCTCAGACATTTAAATAAGAAGGGCTTCGAGACCCCTACATATTTGAGATGCCAGAGCCATGGGATATCTGCTGAGGAAACCTACTAACAGGAAGTAGAACCAGTCCAAAAGAAAGTAGTTTGTTGCTGTCAACAAAGATAAAAACAGAGTTGGAGATCTGAAGACCACTTTGACATCAGGCATGGAGATACAGAATTTGGAGTTTGCTCAACTGGTTTTCTATCTTGTTCTAGGGATTTCAGTTGTGTGATTGGATGAATCTTCTGAGTGTTTGATCTTTGGACTTTTAACTTTGTTGAGACTTCTATAGATTTGGGGGAGTTTTGAAGTTGGACAAAATCTACCTTGCATTCTCAGACAAGCGCAAAAAGTAGCAACATTCTTCAACAAAATGTCACAAAATCAGTCTGTCAATCACATACTAAAAATTTAATCCTTTGAAGCCTCCATAGCCAGGCATCAACAGTTCAAATAACTCTCAGCCTCAATGTCTTCCATATTCCTACTAGGATGGCCCATAAAGCCCCTCTTAAAGCATTCTGCTTCTTTCCAAATCCAAAATTCCAAAATCAATATTTGTCCAAACAATAGCATGTTCAGGCCTATGAAGGCAATACCCTACTCCTGGTATGAACTTCTGTCTTAGGTATAGATTCTCTGCTTTGAAGAGACATCATGACCACAGCAATTCTTTTTTTTTTTTGTTTGTTTTTTTGTTTTTGTTTTTGTTTTTTTTGTTTTTGTTTTTGTTTTTGTTTTGTTTTTTGTGACAGGGTTTCTCTGTAGCTCCGGCTGTCCTGGAACTCACTCTGTAGACCAGGCTGGCCTCGAACTCAGAAATCCACCTGCCTCTGCCTCCCAAGTGCTGGGATTAAAGGCGTGCGCCACCACCGCCCGGCTTTTTTTTAAGTGAAAAAGAATTCCATCTTAAGTCTTTTTCTGTTATCAAGGAGCTTATTGACCCAGAAAACTTCATCCTATTTTTTTCTGTAATCTTTGTTTACATTTCAAATGATTTTCCCTTTCCTGGTTCTCCCTTCCCCATAAGTTCCATAAGTCCTCTTCCTTCTGCCCATTCCCCAGTCAACCCGCTCCCACTTCTCTATCCTAGTAATCCCCTACAATGCTGCATCAAGCCTTTTCAGGAGAGGAGAGCCCTCTCCTGCCATCTTCTTGGGAATGATTTGATATGTGAGTTGTGTCTTGGGTATTCAGAGCTTCTGGACTAAAATCCACTTATCAGTGATTGCATTCCATGTGTGTTCTTTGTGAATGAGTTACCTCACTTAGGATGATATTTTCTAGTTACAACCATTTGCCTAAGAATTTCATGAATTCATTGCTTTTAATTGCTGAGTAGTATTCTATTGTGTAAATATACTACATTTTCTGTATCCATTTGTCCATTGAGGAACATCTGTCTTCTTTCCATCTTCTGGCTATTATATATAAGGCTGCTATGAACATAGTGGAGCATGTGTCCTTATTGCATGCCAGGGTATCCTCTCATTATATGCCCAGGAGTGGTATAGCTGGGTCCTCCAGAAGTGTCATGCCCAGTTTTCTGAGGAACTGCCAGACTGATTTCCAGAGTGGTTGCACAGCTTGTAATCTCACCAATAGTGGAGGAATGTTCCTCTTTCTCCACATCCTCGCCAACACCTGCTGTCTCCTAAGTTTTTAATGTTAGCCATTCTGACTGGTGTGAGGTGAAATCTCAGGGTTGTTTTGATTTACATTTCCCTAATGACTAATGATATTGAACATTTCTTAAGGTGCTTCTCAGCCATTCAAAGTTCTTCAGGTGAAAATTCTTTATCTCTGTATCCCATTTTTTAATACAGTTATTTGGCTCTCTGGAGTCTAACTTCTTGAGTTCTTTGTATATATTGGATATTAGCCTTCTGTTGGATGTAGGGTTGGTGAAAATCTATTCCCAATTTGTTGGTTGCTTTGTCCTTTTAAGAGTGTCCTTTGCCTTAAAGAAACTTTGTAATTTTATGAGGTCTCATTTGTCGATTCTTGATCTTAGAGCATAAGCTATTGGTGTTCTGTTCAGGAAATTTTCACCTGTGTCCATGTGCTCAATGCTCTTCTCCAGTTTCTTTTCTATTAGTTTCAATGTGTCTGGTTTGATCCTTGACCCACTTGGAGTTGAGCCTAGTACAAAGAAATAAGGATGGATCAATTCACATTCTTCTGCATGCTGACCTCCAGTTGAACCAGCACCATTTAATGAAAGGGCTATCTTTTTCTACTGGATGGTTTTAGCTCTTTTGTAGAAGATCAAGTGATCATAGGTGTGTGGGTTCATTTCTGGGTCTTCAATTCTTATTCTAGAAGAAAAGGATGCTGAATTTTGTCAAATACTTTTTCAGCATCTAATGAGATTACCATGTGGTTTTTTTCTTTGAGTTTGTTTATGTAGTGGATTGCATTGATGGATTTCCATATATTTAAACATGCCTGGATCCCTGGGATGAAGCCTACTTGATCGTGGTGAATGATCATTTTGATGTGCCCTTGGATTCAATTGGCAAGAATTTTATTGAGTTTTTTTGCATCAATATTCATAAGGAAAATTGGTCTGAAGTTCTCTTTCTTTGTTAGATTTTTGTGTGGTTTTGGTTTCAGCATAATTGTGGCTTCATAGGACCAGTTGGGTAGTGTTCCTTCTGTTTCTATTTTGTAGAATAGTTTGAAGAGTATTGGTGTTAGATTGTCTTTGAAGGTCTGATAGAATTTTGCACTAAAACCATCTGGTCCTGTGCTTTTTTTGTTTTGTTTTGTTTTTGGTTTTGGTTTTGGTTTTTGGTTTTTGGTTTTTGGTTTTTGGTTTTTGGTTTTTGGTTTTTGGTTTTTGGTTTTGTTTTTGTTTTTGTTTTTTTTTTTTTTTTTTTTTTGGTTTTGTTTTTCGTTGGAAGACTTTCAACGACCACTTCTATTTCTTTAGAGGTTATGGAACCTTTTAGATGATCTATTTGATCCTGATTTAATTTTGGTATTTGCTGTCTGTCTAGGAAATTGTCCATTTCATCCAGATTTTCCAGTTGTGTTGAGCATAGGCACTTGGAGTAGGATCTGGTGATTTTTTGAATTTCCTCAGTTTCTGTAATTATATCGCCCTTTTCATTTCTAATTTTGTTAATTTGGATACTGTCTCTGTGCCCTTTGCTTAGTCTGGCTAAGGGTTTATCTATCTTGGTGTTTTTCTCAAGGACCCATCAAGGTGTTTTGTTGATTCTTTCCATGGTTCTCTTTGTTTCTACTTGATTAATTTCAGCCCTGAGTTTGATAATTCCCTATGTTCTACTCCTCCTGGGTGAATTAGCTTCTTTTTGTTCCAAAGCTTTCTGGTTTGTCATTAAGCTACTAGTGTATTCTCTCTACAGTTTCTTTTTGGAGGCACTCAGGGCTATGAGTTTTCCTCTTAGCACTGCTTTCATTGTGTCCCATAAATTTTGGTATGCTGTGCCTTCATTTTTATTAAATTCTAAAAAGTCTTTGATTTCTTTCTTTCTTTCTTCCTTGACCAAGGTATCATTGAATACAGTATTGTTCAGGTTCATGTGTATGTGGGCTTTCTGTTGTTTGTGTTGCTATTGAAGACTACTCTTTTCTTTCTCTCTTTCTTTCTTTTATTTTCTATATTCTTTGTTTACATCCCCTTTTCCAGTTCTGCCCTCACCATGTATCACATAAATCCTCTTGCCCACCCCCCCATCCGTGCCCATTCCCAAATCACCGCCCAACCCTTTCTCTGTTATTGTACTCTCCTGCAAAACTGGAACCAGTCTTTTCAGGACCAGTGTCCTCTCCTTCCTTCTTCTTGGGAATCTTTTGATTTGCTAATTGTTCCTTGAGTATTTAGAGCTTCTGGGCTCATTAATATCTACTTATCAGTGATTGAAATTCAGATGTATTCTTTTGTGATTGGGTTAACTCACTTAGGCTGATATTTTCCAGATCCAACCATTTGCCTACAAATTTCATGAATTCATTATTTTTAATTGCTGAGTAGTATTCCATTGTATAAATACACCAAATTTTCTATATTCATTCCTCCTTTGAGGGACATCTGGGCTCCTTCCAGCTTCTGGCTATTATAAATAAGACTGCTATGAACATAGTGGAGCATGTGTCTTAATTGCATGCAGGGGAATCCTCTAGGTATGTGCCTAGGAGTGGTACCATCTTGCAATCCAACCTGCTGAACATCTCTTAAGGTGCTTCTCAGCCATCCGAATTTCTTCTGGTGAAAAGTCTGTGTATAGCTCTGTACCCCATTTTTAATAGGGTTATTTGGTTCTTTGGGGTCTAACTTCTTGACTTCTTTGTATATATCCGATATTAGCCCTCTGTCGGATGTGGGGTTGGTGAAGATCTTTTCCTAATTTGTTTGTTGTGGTTTTGTCCTTCTGACAGTGTCCTTTGCATTACAGAAACTTTGTAATTTTATGAGGTCCCATTTGTCAATTCTTGATCTTAGAGCATAAGCTATTGGTGTTCTGTTCAGGAAATTTCCCCCTGTGCCCATGTCCTCCAGGGTCTTCCACAGTTTCTTTTTTTAGTTTCAGTGTGTCTGGATTTTTGTGGAGGTCCTTGATCCACTTGGAGTTGATCTTAGTACAGGGAGATAAGAGTGGGTCAATTTGCATTCTTCTGCATGTTGACCTCCAGTTGAAACAACACCATTTGTTGAAAAGGCTATCTTTTTCCCACTGGATGGTTGTAGCTCCTTTATCAAAGATCAAGTGCCCATAACTCTGTGGGTTCATTTCTGGGTCTTCAATTCTATTCCATTGATCTACTTGCCTGTCCCTGTACCAATACCATGCAGTTTTTTAACACAGTTGCTCTGTAGTACTGCTTGAGGTAAGGGATATTGATTCCCCCAGAAGTACTTTTATTGTTGAGAATAGTTTTAGCTGTCCTGGCTTTTTTGTTACTCCAGATGAATTTAAGAATTGCTCTTTCTAGATCTATAAAGAATTGATTTGGGATTTTGATGGGGATTGCAATGAATCTGTATATTGCTTTTGGCAAGATGGCCATTTTTACTATATTGATCCTGCCAATACAAGAGCAAGAAATATTTTTCCATCTTCTGAGGTCTTCTTCAATTTCTTTCTTCAACGACTTTAAGTTCTTGTCATACAGATCTTTCACTTGTTTGGTTAGAGTCATGCCAAGATGCTTTATACTGTTTGTGGCTATTGTGAAGGGTGTTATTTCCCTAACTTCTTTCTCAGCCTGCTTTTCCTTTTGAGTACAGGAAGGCTACTGATTTGCTTGAGTTAATTTTATAACCAGCCACTTTGCTGAAGTTGTTTATCAGCCGTAGGAGTTCTCTGGTGGAGTTTTTTGGGTCGCTTAAGTATACTATCATATTATCTGCAAATAATGATAGTTTGACTTCTTCTTTTCCAATTTGTATCCCTTTGACTTCCTTATGTTGTCTAATTGCTTTCGCTAGAACTTCAAGAACTATATTGAAAAGATATGGCAAGAGAGGTCAGCCTTGTCTAGTCCCTGATTTTAGTGAGATTGCTTCAAGTTTCTCTCCATTTATTTTGATGTTGGCTATTGGTTTTCTGTATAACGCTTTTATTATGTTTAGGTATGGGCCTTAAATTCCTCTTCTTTCCAGGACTTTTAGCATGAAAGGATGCTGAATTTTGTCAAATGCTTCTGATGAGATGACCATGTGGTTTTTTTCTTTTAGTTATTTTTTGTAGTGGATTACATTGATGGATTTCCGTATATTGAACCATCCCTGCATCCCTGGGATGAAGCCTACTTGATCATAGTGAATGATCATTTTGATGTGCTCTTGGATTCGTTTGGCAAAGATTTTATTTAGTATTTTTGCATCGATATTCATAAGGGAAATTGGCCTGTAGTTCTCTTTCTTTGTTGGATCTTTGTGTGGTTTTGGTATCAGCATAATTGTAGCTTCATAGAATGAGTTGTGCAGTGTTCCTTCTGTTTCTATTTTGTGGAATTGTTTGAAGAGTATTGGTGTTAATTCTTCTTTGAAAATCTGAAAAAATTCTGCACTAAAACCATTTGTTCCCGTACTTTTTTTGGTTGGGAGACTTTCTATAACCCCTTCTATTTCTCTAGGGGTTATGGGACTGTTTATCTGATGTAATTGATCCTGATTTAATTTTGGTATTTGGTATCTGTGTAGGAAATTGTCCATTTCCTCCAGATTCTCCAGTTGTGTAGAGTATAGGAGTTTGTAGTAGAATCTGATGATTTTTTGAATTTCCTCAGTTTCTGAGGTTATATCCCCCCTTTCATTTCTAATTTTGTTAATTTGGATAATGTATCTGTGCCCATTGGTTAGTCTGGCTAAGGGTTTATCTATCTTGTTGATTTTCTCAAAGAACCAGCTCCTAGTTTTGTTGATTCTTTGTATGGTTCGTTTGTTTCTACTTGATTGATTTCAGCCCTTAGTTTGATGATTTCCTGTCTTCTACTCCTCCTGGGTGAATTAGTTACATTTTGTTCCAGGGCTTTCAGGTGTGATCTTAAGCTGCTAGTGTAGGCTCTCTCCAGTTTCTTTTTGGAGGCATTCAGGGCCATGAGTTTTCCTCTTAGCACTGCTTTCTTGTGTCCCACAGATTTGGATAAGTTGTACCTTCATTTTCATTGAATTCTAAAAAGTCTTTGATTTCTTTATTTATTTCTTCCTTGAGCAAGGTGTCATTCAGTAGAGTATTGTTCAATTTCCATGTGTATGTGGGCTTTCTGTTTTTTTTTCTTGCTATTGAAGTCCACTTTTACTCCAAAGTGATCTGAAAAGAGGTATGTGATTAGTTTGATCTTCTTGTATTTGTTGACATCTGTCTTGTGAGCAATTATATGATCAATTTTGGAGAAGGTACCATGCAGTGCTGAGAAAAGGTATATTCTTTTGCTTTGGGATAAAATGTTATATATATTAAATCCAATTGGTCCAAAGCTTTAATTAGTTTCACTGTGTCCCTGTTTAGTTGCTGGTTTCCTGATCGGTCCATTGAGGATAGTGGAGTGTTGAAGTCACCCACAATTATTGTGTTAGGTGTAATGTGTGCTTTAAGCTCTAGTAGAGTTTCTTTTACAAATGCATTTGGAGCATAGATGTTCAGTATTGAGAGTTCTTCTTGGTGAATTTTTACTTTGATCAGAAGAAGTGACCTTCTGTGTCTCTTTTGATGACTTTACGTTGAAAGTCAATTTTATCTGATATTAGAATGGCTACTCTGGCTTGCTTCCTCAGACCATTTGCTTGTAAAATTGTCTTCCAGCCTTTTACTCTAAGGTAGTGTTTGTCTTTGACCCTGAGGTGTCTTTCCTGTATGCAGCAAAATGTAGGGTCCTTTTTCTGTATCCAGTCTGTTAGTCTATGTCTTTTTATTGGGGAATTGAGTCCATTGATGTTAAGAGATATTAAGGAATAGTAATTATTACTTCCTGACATTTCTGAAATTATTTTTTTATATTTGAGTGGTTATCTTCTTTTGTGTTTTATGAGAGGGGGTTTCTATCTTGCTTCTGCTAGGGTATGGTTTCCCTCCTTGTGTTGGTGTTTTTCCCCTATTATCCTTTGTAGGGCTGGGTTTGTGGAAAGATAATGTGCAAATTTGGTTTTGTCATGGAATATCTTGGTTTCTCCATCTATGATGATTGAGAGTTTCGCTGGGTAAAGTAGTTTTGACTGAAATTTGTGTTCTCTTAGAATCTGCATGATATCTGCCCAGGATCATCTGGCTTTCATAGTCTCAGGTGAGAAGTCTGGAGTAATCCTGATAGGTCTTCCTTTATATGTTACTTGGCCTTTTTCTCTTACTGCCTTTAATATTCTTTCTTTGTTTAGTACATTTGGGGTTTTGATTATTATGTGACAGGAGGTATTTGTGTTCTGGTCCAGTCTGTTTGAAGTTCTGTAGGCTTCTTGTATATTCACGGGCATCTCTCTGTTTAGGTTGGGGAAGTTTTCTTCCACAATTTTGTTGAAGATATTTAAGTTGTATATCTTCCCTCTCATCTATGTGTATAACCCTTAGGGTTGGTCTTCTCATTGTGTTCTGGATTTCCTGGGATGTTTTGGGTTACAAGCCTTTTGCATTTTGCATTTTCTTTGACTGTTGAATCAATGGTTTCTATGGCATCTTCGGCATCTGAGATTCTTTCTTCTATCTCTTGTATTCTATTGTTGATATTTGCATCTATGGCCCCTGATTTCTTCCCAAGATTTTCTCTCCAAAGTTGCCTCCCTTTGCCATTTCTTAGTTGTTTCTACTTTTGTTTTTAGATCCTGGATGGTTTTGCTCAGATCTTTCACTTGCTTGTTTGTATTTTCATGTATTTCTTTAAGAGATTTTTGTGTTTTCTCTTTCATGACTTCTACTTGTTGATCCAAGTTCTCCTGTATTTCTTTAAGTGATTTTTGTACTTCCTCCTTATTGGCTTCTATTTTTTGATCCATACTCTCCTGAATTTTTTTAAGTGATTTTTGTGTTTGCCTTGTAAGGGCTTCTAATATTTGATCCATTTTCTCCTGTGTTTCTTTAAGAGATTTATCTATGTGTTCTGCTATCAGCATCCTGACCAGTGATTTTAGATCCAAATCTTGTTTTTCTGGTTTATTGGGGTATCTGGGACTTACTGCTGTTGGGGAACTGGGTTCAGCTGCTGCCATATTGCCTTGATTTCTGTTAGTAACTTTCCTACGTTTGCCTTTTGCCATCTGGTTATCTCTGGCCTTAGTTGGTCCTGTAATTACTCGCTGGTGCTTGAGCCTCCTGTGGGCTAGTAAGGCTATTTCCCCACCACTGGATGACTAGGTTTCCCCAGGCACAGATTGCTGATGTGTTCTTCTCCTCTTGGGTGCTGTTGGACCCCTGGTGTATCTTTCTCCAAGCAATGTTATATTTGGTTATTTCTGTGGACCTGATGCTGCTTGTCTTCTCTGGTTCTGCTTACTTAGTCCAGTAAGCAACAAGGATGCTGGCGGCCGCCACGGGGAGTGGGGATTGCAGAGTGCAGGGTCTTCCACAAGGCAGAGAAACCTCCTGTTCTTAGATGACTGGTTAGCAGCCTGAGTCCCCAGAGATCTTAAGCTTAGGATGTCTTGGGTATCTGGTTCTGCCTGCTCAATCTAAGCACCCACCAACAAGATGGCCGTGGTTGAGCAGAATGCAGGGTTTCCCTCAGGGTGCAGAGCCCATGCCTGGTTGGGGCCCAGGAAACGCTGCTCTGCCAGGATCCATGCCTGGTGGCTTTGAGTCCCCAGAGATCCCAAATTCTGGATATCACAGGTACCAGGTTCAGCTCGCTTAGTTCAGACAGCTGCAAGGATGGCATCTGGTGGCCTCCATGAGTGGGGAGTCTCTCTCTTTTTTTCTTTCTTTCTTTCTTTTTTTTTTTTTTTTTTTTTTTGAAACAGGGTTTCTCTGTGTAGCTCTGGCTGTCCTGGAACTCACTCTGTAGACCATTCTGGCCTTGTCCTAGTTACCTGAAAGCTACTCTTAGATGCCTTCAGAACAAAATGTTCAACTCTAAGCTCCCCCCAGTGCCAGAGATGCTGCCAAGCTTCCTGCCATAATGATCATGGGCTGAAACACTGAGCCTGTAAGCAATCCCCAGTTAAATGTCCTTTATAAGACTTTCTGTGGTAACAGGGTCTCTTCACAGCATTGAAACCTTAACTAAGACAATAATTTAAAGTAAGTGAGACTTGGGTGGTGGTAATCCTTGACCAAGTGACTAAGCAACTCAATTTACTTTACTGTTTCAGGTAGTTTGTTCTCCACACTGGGCAGCAATTCTGTTCTCTTAGAAAGGAGAAAATAACATTCTGTTAAAGGACTGCAATGCATCTCTAGCTTTCAATGCCACTTTAACAGAAGAAGAGGACAGGGCCATAAACTAAGGAAGGCATCTAGAACAGGCACCAAAGCAGATTCTCACATAGAGCCTTCAGAAAAGCATTTAGAACTCTGACTTCTAGAACTGGAAGAACATGCTTTTATGATATTTAAAACAACTCAATTATTGTAATTCATCATGGCAACAATGAAAAATAAAAGCAGTTACAATTGAAATTTAACACTAGGACTTAGAAGACAAGGATTTCTCATTAGGAATGTCACTCAGGATGTGCTCTACATAAATAAGGACAAGAAAAAACTTGACAAAGGAGACTATACAATGAGTTTCTGAGGAATCCCAGACAGACAACCCAGGTAAAGACCCAAACATTGGCTTCTTGATGGCTGAATTACTGGCTATGAGCTGCTCCTGTGAACACAGAGTCCAAGGCCCTTCTCAGTTCTTTGAGTCTGAGAGAAAGGGTTCCATTAGCTTCCACTACACCATGGGCAGGCTTTCCAAATAATTCACAGGCAGAGGTGACTCAGAACAACAAGAACTTATTAAGAAAGGGATGATAGGCAGAAAGAATTTGGAAGCAATGAAGAGAATCTGCAGAATGAGCCTCTGATGTACTTTAGTCATGAACCGTGTGTTGGAATTATTAGGATGTGCCTTGGGAAGCCACTAATGCATCACACTGTAAAATGTACTAGCACTCTACAAGGCAAAATGTTAAAGAAAAGAAACTGCAGGATAAGTTCACTACGGCTGCACAGTCACACATCCATCCCTATTGAAATATCCTAATTCAGCTCATCTGTTTCAAACTCATGCTTTAGTTAAATCTGCGCACCTTTTCTAAAAACCTCTCTGGCAGGGTTAACTGCCCATACATGCCTTCTTCTAACTCTGTACTGTAAGAGAAGGAGTGAGCTAGGTACATCAAAGGAGAGATAGAAAATAGTAGGAGAAATATTGTTGTTATTCAGTATTCTTTTCACTATGAAATAAGTTCTAGGGATTGTATTAAAACAAACAAGTACTAGCCAAAATGATTCATAATTTGCTAAAGTATAATATGTTATTTTTAAAAAGCAAAATAAATACCTATAGACTAAAAGACATGTTGAAAAATATAATTTACAAAGTCAGGATGCCTAGATTTAATGTTCCTCTTCATGTGTTTTAGTGTTACAGCATTAAATATTAATTTCCTGGGCTTTGAATTCTTTATTGACAAAGTCTTAGTGGTTTTTGTTTTTCCTTTGTCAAATGATGTATTATTGGGTGCATCTCCAAAGCAAGATCTTAAAACAAGCAAAAGGGTCCATGGAGGTGAGAAATGAAGATGATCTTGGATCTTCTTGCAGAATAGCCATCAATATCTTTCACAAGACAGTTATTGCTGACCCATTTGATATGTTTTTCCTTTTCAGTGTTGAAACTTCCAGTTTTGGGTTGTTAAAGAACTGACTGGGACTGGCTTCAAACCCCACCACTGTGCTGGTAGCTGACACTGCTGGATCACAAATAAGACCATTGGGCATGTGGGTGGGTGTATGGAGGGAGAATCAAAAACAACACTAGGATAGCTATCTTGGGAGAGATTTCTAGAGCCTTGCCATACAGTTAGACATAAATAAAAGATACAAACTGGAAATGTGCAATTTCTGTTCTCTATCATGTGTAGTAATTTAGTGCAGCAATATTTCTTCCAAAGGTGGATTGATTCTCCATTTTATTGGGAATATTTGAAAGAAACTGTCTGGTTTGGATCATGCCTCAATAGAGCCTTTTGTTTTGCTCTGTAAGTACCTACCTCTGATCCAAAGGGTTATCTTTCATTGGTTTGTACAAGCTGAAAATAACCAAGGTGGTAAGCTAGTCCTAGGGGTTTTCTTTAGCTCTCTTCCTTTGCCAGTTACTGAACTTTAAAACTAGACCTTCTTAATTGATTTATAGGCAGCAATTCTCTGCCAAACATTCAATAGAAAGAAATTTTATGATTTTCTTTTAAAATGAGTTTACTACATAGACCTTTAAAAACAGCAAAAACCAAATCAAACAAAACCAGAGAGAACAGAATTTTTTAACAAGACAGGCAAAGTTGCCTGAAAACTTGTTGATCAGGGCTCTTATTTCTTAACAGGAGGGTTTAAGGACAAGGTAGATGAAGTGCCCTGCTGAAGAGTTTGCTCTTCTACCAGATTACTACCTGTAATGATCAAACTTTAATTGCTGAGTAGTGAAATCAAGGCTAAGATGTTGTTCTCTGCACCCCTATTCTTAGATAACAGTACACTGTGTACCTCAAATAGTACTCTGAAAAATATCGGAGCTTCTGAACTCTAAGTCATTATCATTTAATGATAACTTAAAAGAAACACGTATATTAAGCATTAGAGCCCAGCATTGACACTCTATTCACAACCCATAGCTCAAATTCACTCAGCTGAGTCAGGGTTCCTGAGCTGAAACATAAGTTCATTTAAGGACATCTTTTGTAATATGTAATCTCTCAAGAAGGCATATCACACCCTTTCCAGATTTATATATGAGTTATTCAAATGGCTACTACCATGGAGTCTCTAAAGACATTGGCCTTCATGGTGGATGGCAGTGCACCTTGCAAGTAACAACTCACTTTGAAACCCTTCAACCACAGAAGATGTACACATAAGATTTTTTTTTCACAGAAAAGAAAAACACCTCCAAGTTTTTCTCTGTTTACCTTGATGTTGGCTACTGGTCTGCTGTATATTGCTTTTACTATGTTTAGATATGGGCCTTGAATTCCTGCTCTTTCCAAGATTTTTAGCATGAAAGTATGCTGCATTTTGTCAAATGCTTTTTCAGCATCTAATGAGATGACCATGTGTTTTTTTTCTTTTAGTTTGTTTATGCAGTGGATTACATTGTTGGATTTCCATATATTGAACCATCCCTGCATCCCTGGGATGAAGCCTACTTGATCATGGTGAATGATCGTTTTGATGTGTTCTTGGATTCGGTTGGCAAGAATTCCATTTAGTATTTTTGAATCGATATTCATAAGGGAAATTGGCCTGTAGTTCTCTTTCTTTGTTGGATCTTTGTGTGGTTTTGATATCAGCATAATTGTGGCTTCATAGAACAAGTTGGGCAGTGTCCCTTCTGTTTCTATTTTGTGGAATAGTTTGAAGAGTGTCAGTATCAGGACTTCTGTGAAGGTCTGATAGAATTCTGCACTAAAACCATCTGGTCCTGTGCTTTTATTGGTTGGAAGACTTTCTATGACCCCTTCTATTTCCGGAGGACCCTGCCATACCACTCCTGGGAATATACCCAGAAGATTCCCCAGCATGCAATAAGGATACATGCTCCACTATGTTCATAGAAGCCTTATATATAATAGCCAGAAGCTGGAAGGAACCCAGATGTCCCTCAATGGAGAATGGACACAAAAAATGTGGTATATATATATATATATATATATATATATATATATATATATACACACACACAATGGAGTACTATTCAGCCATTAGAAACAAGGAATTCATGAAATTCTTAGAGAAATGGATGGAGCTGGAGAACATCATACTAAGTGAGGTAATCTAGTCTCAAAAGAATACCCATGGTATGCAGTCACTGATAAGTGGATATTAGCCTAGAATCTTGGAGCACCAAAGACATAAATCACATACCAAGTGATGTCTGACAAGAAGAAAGGAGTGGACACTGGTGCTAGAATGGACCAAAGCATCATTGTGGGGGAGTACAAGAACAGGGAGGTGGGAGGGGTGGATGAGAGAGCAGGGGGAGGGAAAAGGGCATGAGGGACCTTTGGGGGTGGGGATCCAGAAAAAGGGAAATGAATTGTAAATATAGAATATATCCAATAAAAAAAGAAAAAAAGAAAAAAGAAAAACACCTCCATACTATAAATTAAATATTTTGCCCTCTGTTTCTAGATTTTCCCAGTCTCCTTTAAATGATTTGATTCAAGAGTCATTGACAACAGTCATTTACCTGTGTATTTTCTATTAACAGAATAGCTTGGTGCCATGTAAGGCTTTTTCTTACACATTGACAATTTCTTCTCTTAATAAGATGCTTGAACAAAAAGATGTGCACATTGGTACCATGCATCCTGATCCTGAGCTCTGGGACAACAGGATGGGAGTTGCCTTTAAAAATAATGTCCAGTGGTAGAACTAAGAAAGAGCTCAGTGAGTTTTTTTGAGGAATTGGTTGCATATTTAGGGAAGAAAAATAGTATAAAAAGACCTCAATGAGGACAGGATTCTAAAGTGTCCTCCAAGATTCCTCCTGTACCCACTTCATATAATCCACTTCCTGTAAGTAACAGCAGTGTCGACAATTGTAAGGGCAGTCACTCCAGTGATTCAGATCATGTTATGCATGAAAAGTGAAGGTTATGCTCAAATGTAATAAAGGGCCCATATCATTTGTGCATGAATCAAATGGGGTTGGCGGATTATTCTACATGTATCTTGCAATCATGTGAGAGGCCTTTAAAGAACAGCTAGAAGTTCCCTGAAAGGAGGGGATAGTGTGTGCTACCCTCCTTACTTAACTCAATCACCTCTCAAAACCTCCAACTCAGAAGAAATTTTAGACAACAGCATTCATTGGTTAAAAAAATACAAAAAATTACAAGGAGAAATAGGTAGATGTCCGAAATAATGCTCTGGATGCTTGTAAATATAACCACATCATTGAAGTATGGTTAAATCTTTCAACATAGATCTCCAGACTCTTGACTTACTGTGCTATTTTTGTTTTATTGTTGATGCATTCAAATAGCAAATGAGGAATAGAGGAAGAAATACTCATCATATCTCTGGCTCCTCATACTACTGTACTCTTGTTATGACGTCTGTGCTGACAAATAACTCTTTTACTATACATTGCATAGTCCTTCTATCTGAACACCACCTCAGCTGGTCAGAATTCCTTTCTGGATGGCCCACTCAACCCCTCATCTTTGTAGGATCCGGGCAATTGACAAGCCTGCTGAAGATGTGCCATCTTTCATTGATGTAATGATAGCATGTGGCATGCTAAGAGTATTTCAACACTATCTTATCCCAATTATATAGCATGTACTTACTTTTCATTTAAAAGTGAATACCAGTTATCTAATCACAGTATCTATTCCTTGTCAGTCAGACATTTGTGGGAGGAGCCTAAGTGTCCAGGTTTCAGCCATTCTGAATTTTCCCACTCTGAATGGAATCAATATTATGTCTCCTGTTGGGAATATGTCTTCCCATGTTCCTAAAACTGTTTCACCAGGTCTGGTCAGCTCAATGTCATTAATGTTCTAGGCTGTGATAGTTCTTCCAACAGGAAAGACAACTAAATTATGAGGCAATGTGGAAGAATGTAGCTATTCTCCAGGTAGAACAGTGGGGCACATTGCTGTCATGTGCATCTAGGAAGAAAATTGCTTCTGGTGATCTTGGTCAAAATATACAAAGGGAAAAATGTCACAAGATCAATAGCAAGGTGCCATGTAGCAAAGACTAAAAATTGTCTAACAAAACAAAAATCATATCTGCAATAGCTGCTGTTGGAGCTACCATTCTATTCTGCCATTCCCCAAAAGCCATCTGAAAATTGAGTTAGAATATGGGAAAATCCCCCATTGCTGAATTTTCAATATTTTGTTTAGTCATATACTTTGCTTTTATTAATTTAATTGGTTGACAGTTTTATACAACAATATAATAAATATAAACTAATCTCAACTCTCACCATCTCTGGCCTGGTTAGCTTGGGTTTGGGCTTAGTCTTGTCTTGGTCTTGGTCTTGGTCTTGGTCTTGGTCTTGATCTTGGTCTTGGTCTTGGTCTTGGTCTTGGGACACAAAGCAGATTTATCTAGGATGTGAGAATCTCAATTGAAATAAATACCGCCAAACAATCTGATTGGATTAAGCAAGTCCATAGTCTATTTCCCTTTTTAATGATTAATGGGAGAGGGTTCAGTGCACTGTGTGGCTTGGGCCAGTGGTACTGGATTATACGAAAAAACTGCCAAAGCAAATCATGGGAAGCAAGTTGATAAGCAGTGTTCCTTCAAGTCTCTGTTTCTGTTCCTGCCTCCAGGTTCACTGCCTTGAGGCTCTGCTCTGAATTCCCTTCATATAAACTGTAATGTAAATAAACCCTCCCCCTACCCCACACAAGTTGTGTTTGGTCATGGTTGTTATCACAGCAATATAAAGCAAACTAAGACCCTTTCTGACTTCATTGCCATCCCTACCTCCCCACACCAGCACACACATATTTTTCTACACATATCTTTTATTACTGTTTTTTTATTTGTTTTGTTTTATGACTCACTGTATGTTTAACCAGATTGGTCTGTGCTGTGTAACTATGGATTTGGTGAGCTCAGCATTGAGTTCACAAAGACAGTGACTCATTCTCTCTCAAAATTCACCAGTAGGGAATAATTAATCAATAGTTCATAGGCAAAATGTAGAGCTCGGTGAACCCTCAGCTCACAACTTGGTACTTAGAAGGCAATTTGATGTTTTAGTTTAAAAAGAACATTAAATTCCCAACATAAAACTTTAGAACTAGAACCTCCCTAACATGGACTGTTGAGCAGGTTTACAGTATCAGGCCTGGGTTCTCTTGTCTGGAGCAGATTTCAAAATAAAGAGATTTATTATCCCCATAACTATTATACCACTTTTTTCAGAAATGAATACATATTGGGTTTCATGGATAAACCAGTGATTCTGTTTCACTAACCTCCCACCCCAAGAAGACATGTTTCACATTTCTAGTGTTCTGAAAGATAGGAAGCAACCAGTCACCAGGTCAGTTCCAGGTTGCATTCTCTATAATTTGCACTTCAGGTATGTGTTGTCCTCAGTTATTATCCTCTAGGTTTGCTGGACACCCAAGAGGACTAACAAGAATCTATATTGGTTTAGGTTTCTAAATTATCCCTCATCATTAATGGCTATCATAGTATCCACACATGGCTCTTGGGAATTTTGTTAATTAATAAGACACTGCTCCTAGGAGAACATTATTGAGCCATTCAAAGTACCTCCCTTTAATCCCTCATTTGTATGTCTAGTTGGGTTGTATAAGGGTAGACTTCTATACTACTTTTTCATAATGCTTTAACAGAATCCCATCTCTCTCATTTTTCTGATCCCTTCATCATTTCCCACTCTGCTTAAACCTTTCTGTTCCCGTTATTCCCTTCTTCTATGTACATTTTATTATATATTGTTACCTCTCTCTTTGTGGTATCTTCCATCAAATGCCCCCTTCCTGGGTTTCTGGGTTCTGTGGTTATTCCAGGATAAACAAGTAAAACTAAAGAGTGTAAGAAAGACTCTTCAAATGAGTGAACATAATTATCTTAGTCCTACCAAGCCATGACTAACTCAGTCAGGCTAATATTGTATAGTTTCATCCATGCACTTGTGGATTTTCTAGTTTTCCTTTTTATATATCTGAAAAAACTGTCTCTCTCTCTCTCTCTCTCTCTCTCTCTCTCTCTCTCTCTCTCTCTCTCACACACACACACACACACACACACACAGATATATATATATATATATATATATATATATATATCACATGTCTATTGTCCATTCATGAGATGATAAACACCTATTACCATCTCCTAGCTATTGTTAATACAAAAGCAATAAACATGAACAGGTATCTCAATACTATAATAGAGTCTTTTGAGTGTGTGTTCAGGAATGGTGTCTTACTTAGGCTTTCTATTGCTATAAAGAGATACCATAAAAATGGTAACTCTTTTAAAGGAAAACATTTAATTGGAGCTGGCCTAGTCCAGTGTCATCATAGTGGAAATCATGGTGGCCATAGGCAGACATGGTACTGGAGAGGTAGCTGACTGTTCTAGATAGGTAGACAGACAAATAGAGTCACACTGGGCCTGGATTGAGCATGTGAGACCTCAGAGTCTAACATCAGTGACACACTTCCTCTACCAAGGCAACAACTATTCCAACAAGGCTATACCCTTTAAGAGTGCTAATCCCTATCTACACCTCTTTTTTTTCTCTGTATAACCCTGGCTGTCCTGGAACTCACTCTGTGGACCAGGCTGGCCTTGAACTCAGAAATCTGCCTGCCTCTGCCTCCCAAGTGCTGAGATCAAAGATGTTTGCCACCACTTCCCAGTCACCTAGCTACACCTTTTAAGAGTGCTAATCCCTATGAGCATTTGGGGACTGCTTCTATTCAAACCAGCACATATAATAGAAAGGAGACGATTGGTAAGTGTATAAGGGGCATTTGGCGGGGGGCAGTTGGCAAGGTAGTTCCAGACAGATTTCTAAAGTAGCTACAGTAGTTCATACCACCACCATCCATCTCAGCATCTATTGTTATAGTCTTGATGGCTATTCTGACTGAGGAAGAGATGGGATCTCAAAGTAATTTTCATCTACATTTTTCCATATCTCACATATATTGAACTCTTCAAAAGGTGTTTCATTACTATTTATAATTCTTCTTTTGAAGACTTTCCATTTAGTTGCATAGTTTATCTAATTGTGCTGTTTATTTTGTAATGCTTAGATTTTGTTTTGTTTTTCAGTTCTTTGTATATTCTAGACACATATCCTCTGTCAGATATATACCAATGAACAGCCTCTTTGCATGGAAGCTCTTTAGTTTTCTGAAATCACACTTGTCATTTTTTGTCATGTTTCCTGCATTACCAGAGTCCTATTCAGACAATCTCTACCTGTGCCTACATAGTGAAGTGCATTCCCCACCATTCATTCCAAAAGTTTCATATTATCAGTTCTAATATGGAGCTGATCAATTTGGAGTTGAGTGTTGTGCAAGCTGATAAACATTTAGTTTTGTTCTTCTATGTGTTTGTATCCACTTCCCCTAGTAATATTTGTTGTTAATACCCTCCTTTATACAATATATTTTTTAGCTGTGGCTGTATGAAATCAAATCTGGGTCCTCTATTTCATTCACCCATCCATTATATAGTAGTGTGAAATTTAAGCTCTATGTGTTTGTATGCTTTCTGTTGTTTCTCTTGCTGTTAATATCTTGCTTTGTTCCATTGTTTTCAGATAGAACACACAGTGTTATTTCCATTTTCCAATATTTGTATCCAAATATGTTGCCTAGTTTTTAAAGTTGTGTAGAGTGTTGAGAAGAATTCTTTAATATTGGTATGGAAAGTTCTGTGAATATCTACTAGGACCATTCGGTTTACAGGATTATTTAACTTCAATATTTCTTGGTTATACTTGGTCCTGCAGATCTATTTATTGGATATTCTGTGGTTCTTAAATTACCCACTGCTGTTTGAGATCTCATAGCATGCTTTTGATGAAGCTGAATGTGCCTGCGTTTGTTATATATATTTAGAATTATAATATCCTCTTTATAAACTGTTCCATTAATAAATATGGCATGGATGTCCTTATTTCTTCTCATTAGTTTTGGTTTGAAATCTATTTTGTTAGATAATAGCTATCCCTGCTTTGTTCTTAGTTCTATTAGCTTATAATATCTTTTCCATCACTTTACTCTATGTTGGTGTCTATCAGTAGTGACGTATATTTCTTGGAAGCAATAATTGACAATTCTGTCTGCTAGTCTATGTCTTTAAACTGGTAAATTTGATCCACTAATATTAAGAATTATTGTTAAAAATGTATATTGATTGCTGTCCTTTAGTTGATTTTTGTGGTGCTTCTTTCTTTTTTATTTAATTTTTTTTAAGTTCATACTTTTTTTTTAGTTTTTTTGAGACAGGGTTTCTCTGTGTAGCTCTGGCTGTCCTGGAACTCACTGTAGACCAGGCTGGCCTTGAACTCAGAAATCCACCTGCCTCTGCCTCCCAAGTGCTGGGATTAAAGGCATGCACCACCACTGCCTGGCTGTGGTGCTTCTGTTTTAGACATCCTTTTTTCTCTTATTTTTGAAATTATAGTTTAATTACATCATTTCTACCATCCTTTTTTGCTCCAAAACCTCCCATATACACCTCTTGCTCTCTTTCACATTCATGGCCTCTGTTTTCATTAATTGTTGTTACATGCATATATGAGTATATGTATAGACTTATATTTTTCAAATATATAATGATTAAGACTATGTAAAGTTACCTATATGAATGTTTCAAGACTGATCATTTGGTATTGGTAATCAGTGCTATGAGATTCCCTGGGAAAGACCTTCTCCAATTCTTAGCATTGTCTGTAGTCCTTTGTGTAGAATTGAGGCCTCCTGTGTCAGAGGTCAGCTCTGGCAGTGTGTTCAGTGATCTAAGGAGGGGATATGGGAACAGCAATTAATGTAAAGAAGAAACACATTCACACACACACACACACACACACACACACACACACGTGCACGCGCGCGCGCGCGCACACACACACACACACACACACACACACACACACACACTTGGTGGATGAAGGAAAACTCCAGCAACTTTATTTTTCTCTCCCTGATTATATCCCCCAGCAAAATGTCTCAAGCAGTATAGAAATTGCAATGTGATTACATTCTATTTTTCTTAAAGTAAATAATTGTGAGTACACACACACACACACACACACACACACACACACACACACGTTCCCCAACACCCTTACATGATTAAATGATTTATGCATTACAGGTGATAAAAACCCAAATTATTCCCAAGAACCCACATACATTCATATCTAAGAAACTTATAGATTAGCAAAATGTAGGCAAGCAAGGAATTTTTCTCAGCCAGTTATCTTACTGGCAGGCTTCAATTTGCTATTACAAAGAAAGGATTAATCATTTTAATGTTTTTTTTAAAAAAGTAATCTCTAGTGTTAAAAACTGCATGGTATTGGTACAGTTACAGACAGGTAGATTAATGGAATAGAACTGAAGACCAAGAAATGAACCCACACACCTATCATTCCCTGATCTTTGACAAAGGAGCTGAAACCATCAGTGGAAAAAAGAGAGCCTTTTCAAAAAATAATGCTGGCTCAACTGGAGGTCAGCTTGCAGAAGAATGCGCATTGATCTATTCTTATCTCCTTGTACTAAGCTCAACTCCAAGTGGATCAAGGACCTCCACATAAACCAAGACAAACTGAAACTAATAGAAAAGAAGCTGGGGAAGACCCCTGAGGACATGGGCACAGGGGAAAAGTTCCTGAACAGAACACCAATAGCTTATGTTCTAAGATCAAGAATTAACGAATGGGACCACATAAAATTGCAAATTTTCTGCAAGGCAAAGGACACTGTCAAGCAGACAAAACAGCAACCAACAAATTGGGAAAGGATCTTCACCAACCCTACATCTGACAGAGGGCTAATATCCAATATATACAAAGAACTCAAGAAGTTAGGCTCTAGAGAGCCAAACAACCCTATTAAAAATGGGGTACAGAGCTAAACAAAGACTTTTCACCTGAAGAAATTCGGATGGCTGAGAAGCATCTTAAGAAATGTTCAAGATCATTAGTCATTAGGGAAATGCAAATCAAAACAACCCTGAGATTTCACCTGACACCAGTCAGAATGGCTAAGATTAAAAACTCAGGAGACAGCAGGTGTTGGCGAGGATGTGGAGAAAGAGGAACACTCCTCCACTGCTGGTGGGATTGCAAGTTGGTACAACCACTCTGGAAATCAGTCTGGCGGTTCCTCAGAAAACTGGGCATGACACTTCTGGAGGACCCTGCTATACCATTCCTGGGAATATACCCAGAGGATTCCCCAGCATGTAATAAGGATACATGTTCCACTATGTTCATAGCAGCCCTATTTATAATCACCAGAAGCTGGAAAGAACCCAGATGTCCCTCAATGGAAGAGTGGATACAAAAAATATTGTATATATACACAATGTAGTACTATTTAGCCACTAGAAACAATGAGTTCATGAACTTAGACAAATGGATGGAGCTTGAGAACATCATCCTACGTGAGGTAAACAGTCTCAAAAGAACACTCATGGTATGCACTCACTGATAAGCAGATATTAACCTAGAAGACTGGAATACCTAAGACACAATCTACATATCAAATGATGTCCAAGAAGGAAGGAAGGGCCCTGACTCTGGAAAGGCTTAATGGAGCAGTGTAGGGAAATACCAGAACAGGGAATATGGAAGTGGTAAATGGGGGAACATGGGGAGGACAGATGGCTTATGAGACTTGTGGGGAGGGGGAAGTCTGGAAAGGGGAAAATCATATGAAATGTAAATTAATATATTGAATAAAAAATAAAAATAATCTCATAAAATATGTTAAAAGCTTTATAAATTTAAACTTGAATATAAAAAATCAGTCATTTCTATTAATTTCTATTTAATTTTTATTTTCTATATTCTATGTTTACATTCCAAAGGCTTTCCCTTTCCCAGTTCCCCCCCACCATATGTCCCATAATTCCTCTCCCACCCCCCAACTATTCCCACTCCCCACGATTTCTCTGTTCTGGGTCTACAATATTAAATCCAATCTTTACAGGCCCAGGGTCCTCTCCTTTCTTCTTCTTGGGAGTCATTTGACTTGCTAATTGTGCCTAGAGTATTTAGGGCTTCTGGGCTCATTAATATCCACTTATCAGTGATTGCATTTCATGTGTATTCTTTTGTGATTGGGTTAGCTCACTTAGGATGATATTTTCCAGATCTAACCATTTACCTACAAATTGCATGAGTTCATTATTTTTAATTGCTGAGTAGTACTCCATTGTATAAATATACCACATTTTCTGTATCCATTCCTCTTTTGAGGGATATCTGGGCTCCTTCCAATTTCTGACTATTATAAACAAGGTTACTATATACATAGTGGAGCATGTGTCTTTATTGTATGCAGGGGGATCCTCTGGGTATATGCCCAGAAGTGGTATGCCAGGGTCCTCTGGAAGTGACATGCCCAATTTTCTGAGGAACCGCCAAACTGATTTCCAGAGCGGTTTTACCATTTTGCAATCCCACCAACAGTGGAGGAGTGTTCCTCTTTCTCCACATCCTCGCCAGCACTTGTTGTCTCTTGAGTTTTTAATCTTAGCCATTCTGACTGGTGTGAGGTAGAATCTCAGGGTTGTTTTGATTTGCATTTCCCTGATGACTAATGATGTTGAACATCTCTTAAGGTGTTTCTTGGCCATCTGCATTTCTTCTGGTGAAAATTCTTTGTTTAGCTCTGTACCCCATTTTTTGATAGGGCTATTTGGTTCTTTGGGGTCTAACTTCTTGAGTTCTTTATATATATTGGATATTAGCCCTCTGTCGGATGTGGGGTTGGTGAAGATCATTTCCCACTTTGTTGGTTGCCGTTTTGTCCTTCTGACAGTGTCCTTTGCCTTACAGAAACTTTGTAATTTTATGAGGTCCCATTTGTCAATTCTTGATCTTAGAGCATAAGTTATTGGTGTTCTGTTCAGTAAATTTCCCCCTGTGTCCATGTCTTCCAGGGTCTTCCCAAGTTTCTTTTCTAATAGTTTCAGTGTGTCTGGTTTTATGTGGAGGTTCTTGATCCACTTGGAGTTGACCTTAGTGCAAGGAGATAAGAGTGGGTCAATTCGCATTCTTCTGCATGTTGAACTCCAGTTGAACCAGCACCATTTGTTGAAAAGGCTATCTTTTTTCCACTGGATGGTTGTGGCTCCTTTATCAAAGATCAAGTGACCATAAGTCTGTGGGTTCATTTCTGGGTCTTCAATCCTATTCCATTGATCTACTTGCCTGTTGCTGTACCAATACCATGCAGTTTTTAACACAATTGCTCTGTAGTACAGCTTGAGGTCAGGGATATTGATATCCCCAGAAGTCCTTTTATTGTTGAGAATAGTTTTAGCTATTCTGGGTTTTTTGTTGCTCCAGATGAACTTGAGAATTGCTCTTTCTAGATCTATGAAGAATTGATTTGGGATTTTGATGGGGATTGCACTGAATCTATAGATTGCTTTTGGCATTGCTTCAGGTTTCTCTCCATTTATTTTGATGTTGGCTACTAGTTTGCTGTAGATTGCTTTTACTATGTTGAGGTATGGGCCTTGAATACATGCTCTTTCCAAGACTTTTAGCATGAAAGGATGCTGAATTTTGTCGAATGCTTGTTAGCATCTAATGAGATGACCATGTGGCCATTTTTACTATATTGATCCTGCCAATCCAGGAGCAAGAAATATTTTTCCTTCTTCTGAGGTCTTCTTAGATTTCTTTCTTCAAGGACTTGAAGTTCCTGTTGTACAGGTCTTTCGCTTGTTTGGTTAGAGTTACGCCAAGGTACTTTATGTTGTTTGTGGCTATTGTGAAGGGTGTTATTTCCATAACTTCTTTCTCAGCCTGCTTGTCCTTTGAGTACAAGAAGGCTACTGATTTGCTTGAGTTAATTTTATAACCAGCCACTTTGCTGAAGTTGTTTATCAGCTGTAGAAGTTCTCTGGTGGAGTGTTTTGGATCGCTTAAGTAGACTATCATATCGTCTGCAAATAATGATACTTTGACTTCTTCCTTTCCAATTTGTAATCCTTTGACTTCCTTATGTTGTCTAATTGCTCTTGCTAGAACTTCAAGTACTATATTGAAAAGATATGGAGAGAGAGGGCAGCCTTGTCTAGTCCCTGATTTTAGAGGGATTGCTTCAGGTTTCTCTCCATTTATTTTGATGTTGGCTACTAGTTTGCTGTAGATTGCTTTTACTATGTTGAGGTATGGGCCTTGAATACATGCTCTTTCCAAGACTTTTAGCATGAAAGGATGCTGAATTTTGTCGAATGCTTTTTAGCATCTAATGAGATGACCATGTGGTTTTTTTCTTTTAGTTTGTTTATGTAGTGGATTACATTGATGGATTTCCATATATTGAACCATCCCTGCATCCCTGGGATGAAGCCTACTTGATCATGGTGAATGATCATTTTGATATGCTCTTGGATTCGGTTGGCAAGAATTTTATTTAGTATTTTTGCATCAATATTCATATGAGAAATTGGCCTGTAGTTCTCTTTCTTTGTTGGATCTTTTTGTGGTTTAGGTATCAGCGTAATTTTGGTTTCGAAGAATGAGTTGGGCAGTGTCCCTTCTGTCTCTATTTTGTGGAATAGTTTGAAGAGTATTGGTGTTAAGTCTTCTTTGATGGTCTGGTAGAAATCTGCACTAAAACCATCTGGTCCCGTACTTTTTTTGGTTGGGAGGCTTTCTATAACCCCTTCTATTTCTTTAGGGGTTATGGGACTGTTTAGCTGATCTACTTGATGCTGATTTAATTTTGGTATTTGGTATCTGTCTAGGAAATTGTCCATTTCTTCCAGATTCTCCACTTGTTTTGAGTATAGGCCTTTGTAGTAGGATCTGATGATCTTTTGAATTTCCTCAGTTTCTGTTGTTATATCCCCCTTTTTATTTCTAATTTTGTTAATTTGGATACTGTTTCTGTGCCCTTTGGTTAGTCTAGCTAAGGGTTTATCTATCTTGTTGATTTTCTCCAAGAACCAGCTCTTGGTTTAGTTGATTCTTTGTATTGTTCTCTTTGTTTCTACTTGATTGATTTCAGCCCTTAGTTTGATGATTTCCTCTCTTCTACTCCTCCTGGGTGAATTAGCTGCTTTTTGTTCCAGGGCCTTCAGGTGTGCTGTTAAGTTGCTAGTGTATGCTCTCTCCAGTTTCTTTTTGGAGGCACTCAGGGCTATGAGTTTTCCTCTTAGCACTGCTTTCATTGTGTCCCAAAGATTTGGGTAGGTCGTACCTTCATTTTCATTGAAGTCTACAAAGTCTTTGATTTCTTTCTTTATTTCTTCCTTGACCAAGGTGTCATTGAGTAGAGTATTGTTCAGTTTCCATGTGTATGTGGACTTTCTGTTGTTCTTCTTGCTATTGAAGACCACTTTTACTCCATCATGATCCGATTGGAGACATGAGATTAGTTCGGTCTTCTTGTATTTGTTGAGGTCTGTCTTGTGACCAATTATATGATCAGTTTTTGAGAAGGTACCTTGAGGTGCTGAGAAAAAGGTATACTTTTTTGCTTTAGGATGGAATGTTCTATATATATCTGTTAAATCCAATTGGTCCAAAGCTTCAATTAGTTTCACTGTGTCCCTGTTTAGTTTCTGCTTTCCTGATCGGTCCATTGAGAAGAGTGGAGTGTTGAAGTCACCTACAATTATTGTGTTAGGTGCAATGTGTGCTTTAAGCTTTAGTAAAGTTTCTTTTACGAATGAGGGTACCCTTACATTTGGCGAATAGATGTTCAGTATTGAGAATTCTTCTTGGTGGATTTTCCCTTTGACAAGCAAGAAGTGACCTTCTGAGTCTCTTTTGATGACTTTAGGTTGAAAGTCAATTTTATCTGATATTAGAATGGCTACTCCGGATTGTTTCCTGAGACCATTTGCTTGTAAAACTATCCTTCAGCCTTTTACTCTAAGGTGGTGTTCGTCTTTGACACTGAGATATGTTTCCTGTATGCAGCAAAATGTAGGGTCCTGTTTCCGTATCCAGTCTGTTAGTCTGTGTCTTTTTATTGGGGAATTGAGTCCATTGTTATTAAGAGATATTAAGGAATAGTAATTATTACTTCCTGACATTTTGGGCATTATTATTATTATTATTAATTATTATTTTGTATTTGAGTGGTTCTCTTCTTTTGGGTTGGATGAGATGGGGTTTCTATCTTGTTTCTTCTGGGGTGTAGTTTCTCCCCTTGTGTTGGTATTTTTCCCCTATAATCCTTTGTAGGGCTGGGTTTGTAGATAAGTATCGTGCAAATTTGGTTTTGTTGTGGAATACCTTGGTTTCCCCATCTATGGCAATTGAGTGTTTTGCTGGGTATAGTAGTTTTGGCTGAAGTTTGTGTTCTCTTAGGGTCTGCATGAGGTCTGCCCAGGATCTTCTAGCTTTCATGGTCTCAGGTGAGAAGTCTGGTGTAATTCTGATAGGTCTTCCTTTATATGTTACTTGTCCTTTTTCTCTTACTGCCTTTAATATTCTTTCTTTGTTTAGTACATTTTGGGGTTTTGATTATTATGTGACGGGAAGTATTTCTGTTCTGGTCCAGTCTATTTGGGGTTCTATAGGCTTCTTGTATATTCATGGGCATCTCTCTCTTTAGGTTGGGGAAGTTTTCTTCCATAATTTCGTAGAATATATTTGCTGGCCCTTTAAGTTGTAGATCTTCATTCTCATCTATCCCTATAATCCTTAGGTTTGGTCTTCTCATTGTGTCCTGGATTTCCTGAATGTTTTGGGTTACCAGCTTTTTGCTTTTTGCATTTTCTCTAATTGTTCAATCCATGTTCCTATGGTATCTTCAGCATCTGAGATTCTGTCTTCTATCTCTTGTATTCTATTGTTGATATATACATCTATGACTCCTGATTTCTTCCCAAGGTTTTCTATCTCCAACGTTGTCTCCCTTTGTGATTTCTTAGTTGTTTCTACTTCTGTTTTTAGATTCTGTATGGTTTTGCTCAGATCTTTCAATTGCTTGTTTGTGTTTTCCTGTAATTCTTTAAGGGATTTTTGTGTTTCCTCTTTTATGACTTCTACTTGTTGACCCATGTTCTCTTGTATTTCTTTAAGTGATTTTTGTTTCTCCCCCTTATTGGGATTCATTTTTTGCTCTATATTCTCCTGGATTTCTTTAAGTGATTTTTGTGTCTGCCTTGTATGGGCTTCTAGCTTTTGATCTATTTTCTCCTCTATTACTTTAAGAAATTTATCTAAGTGATCCTCTATCAGCAACCTGACCAGTGATTTTAGATCTGAGTCTTGTTTTTCTGTTGTTTCGGGGTATCCAAGATTTATTGCTGTCGGGGAACTGTGTTTGGATGCTGCCATACTGCCTTGATTTCTGTTAGTAATGGTCTTACGTTTGCCTTTTGCCATCTGGTTAACTCTGGTGTTAGTTGGTCCTGTAGTTACTAGCTGGTGCTTGATCCTCCTGTGGGCTTGTAAGGCTATTTCCCGGCGACTGGGACACCTGAACCACTGCCCTGCAGGGCTCCTGCTCACAGATTGCTGGCAGGTGGCCTGAGTCCCCCGAGGTCTTAAACTCAGGATATCCCAGGTACTTGGTTCCGCTTGTTGGGCAGCTGCTCTGCACTGCTCCTGCTCAGGGTTTGCTGTCTGGTGTCCTGATTCCCCAGAGGTCTTAAAGTCGGGATATCTCAGTTATCTGGTTCTGCCTGCTTGTCCAAAGCTGCTGGGAAGCTGGCTGAGGCTGGCTCCCCTGCTTCTGGCTGGATGGGAAGCAGCTGGCAAGATGGTGCTGACTGCAGGGAGTTCGGGGTCTGCCCTGCGAGCGCAGAGCACAGGCTCGGCTGCTGTCACCCAAACCGCTACTCTGTGCGCAGCTCCCGCTCCAGGCCTGAGTCCCCGAAGTTCTTAAACTCGGAATATCTCAGGTACCTGGTTCCGCAGGCTGGGTAAGAGCACCTGGGAAGCTGGCTGGGGCTGGCTTCCCAGCCACTGGCTGGATGGGAAGCAGCAGGCAAGATGGTGCTGTCAGCAGGGAGTTGGGGTCCACCCTGCGAGTGCAGAGCACAGGCTCTGCCGCTGTCCCCCAAACCACTATTCGGTGCGTACCTCCTGCTCCAGGCCTGAGTCCCCGAAGGTCTTAAACTCAGAATATCTCGGGTACCTGGTTCCTCAGGCTGGGTCTGAGCACCTGGGAAGCTGGCTGGAGCCACCTTCCCCGCGGCTGGCTGGATCTCATTTCTACTTTAAATCATCAAAGTGCATACCGATTCAACAGCAATTTTTTATTAAATTATATCAGGAAGCCAATTGGAAAAATGAGTAAAAGAATTAATCATCAACTGGACCACCAGACCAGCTTTAGCAAGAGAGACATGTCAGTTAGTCCTTGTTGGATGCCATTGTTCTTGCTCTCTGATCTCAAAAATCCTTGACACAACTATCAAGAGTGTGCTTTTCTGAACGTCAAATTATTACAAGATTTCTACTTCAAGGCCACTAACAAAACCACCTTAACCTATCTTTACTAACACCCTACATCTCCAAATTTTTTCCAAGGGTGATGGTTGTTTGAAGAGTCTATATACTTCTAGGTTCTTTCTGAGGGTGGTGGCAAATTTATTGTTGTCCTTGTTCATGGACAAAACATGTTGTCCATGTTTTGGCAGTCATGTTGTTAAGACATTTGGGGTGGAGCTTCTGATATTCATGGGAGACACAAGCTCAAAGAACATACTCTGCTCCTCTGACTCTGAGTCTTTCTGTCCCCTCTTCAGCAATGTTCATGAGCCTTTAAAGATGTCTCTGTGATAACTTGTCCTGACATTGGTGGTGTCTTCCCTTTGATCTCATGTGAATATTTATAGTTCTCTTCAGACTGAAGGATTCTTTCCAATATCCTTTATAGAGTTACTTAATGGTCATAAATTTCTGTTTTTAACCATGGAATGTTATTATTTCTCTTTAATTTTAATAGTATTGTTAGATATAATAGTCTAGATAGAAGGTTGTGGTTTTCCAGCCTTGAAATATATTCTCTTTGGCCCTTCTGACTTTAAAGATGTCTATAGAATAGTCAGATGTTGTCCTGGTGGCCTTAACTGAGTTGACCTTTTTCTGTCACAGCTTTCAACACTCTTCTTTACTCTGTTGCTAATGTCTAGAATTTTAATATTCTCCTAATGGATTGTCCCTGTAATGAGTGTGATGAGACTTTCTTATCACTCCTGAGGAGTTTTGACTTGAAGTTTATGGGGGTTTTGTTTATATGTTTGTTTTTTGAGAAAACAGAAAAACTATGCCTCCCTGTTTCACAGTTTTAGTTTCTTAGAATACCACTTTCCATCCTTTTAATCTGAGTTGATGTCAAAAATTTATGCTAATGTACATTTATTGGAGGCAGCAAAAAAAATTGAACTCCATTTCTAATCCAACTGTTACTCAACAAATTTTTTTCCGTTTCTTTTTTTTTAATTTTTATTTTCTATATTCTATGTTTATATTCCAAAGGCTTTCCCCTTTCCCAGTTAACCCCCCACTATATGTCCCATAATTCCTCTCCCCCTCCTGCTATTCCCCACTCATTCCCCCCCCATGATTTCTCTGTTCTAGGTCTACAATACTGGATCCAATCTTTACAAGCCCAGGTCCCTCTCCTTTCTTCTTCTTGGGAGTCATTTGACTTGCTAATTGTGCCTTGAGTATTTAGGGCTTCTGGGCTCATTAATATCCACTTATCAGTGATTGCATTTCATGTGTATTCTTTTATGATTGGGTTAGCTCACTTAGGATGATAGTTTCCAGATCTAACCATTTACCTACAAATTGCATGAGTTCATTATTTTTAATTGCTGAGTAGTACTCCATTGTATAAATATACCACATTTTCTGTATCCATTCCTCTTTTGAGGGATATCTGGGCTCCTTCCAATTTCTGGCTATTATAAACAAGGCTTCTATAAACATAGTGAAGCATGTGTCTTTATTGTATGCAGAGGAATCCTCTGGGTATATGCCCAGAAGTGGTATGCCAGGGTCCTCTGGAAGTGGCATGCCCAATTTTCTGAGGAACCGCCACACTGATTTCCAGAGCGGTTTTACCATTTTGCAATCCCACCAACAGTGGAGGAGTGTTCCTCTTTCTCCACATCCTCACCAGCACTTGTTGTCTCTCGAGTTTTTAATCTTAGCCATTCTGACTGGAGTGAGGTGGAATCTCAGGGTTGTTTTGATTTGCATTTCCCTGATGACTAATGATGTTCAACATCTCTTAAGGTGTTTCTCGGCCATCTGTATTTCTTCTGGTGAAAATTCTTTGTTTAGCTCTGTACCCCATTTTTTGATAGGGCTATTTGGTTCTTTGGGGTCTAACTTCTTGAGTTCTTTGTATATATTGGATATTAGCCCTCTGTCGGATGTGGGGTTGGTGAAGATCATTTCCCACTTTGTTGGTTGCCATTTTGTCCTTCTGACAGTGTCCTTTGCCTTACAGAAACTTTGTAATTTTATGAGGTCCCATTTGTCAATTCTTGATCTTAGAGCATAAGCTATCAGTGTTCTGTTCAGAAACTTTTCCCCTGTGCCCATGTCCACCAGGGTCTTCCCAAGTTTCTTTTCTAATAGTTTCAGTGTGTCTGGTTTTATGTGGAGGTCCTTGATCCACTTGGAGTTGACCTTAGTGCAAGGAGATAAGAGTGGATCAATTCGCATTCTTCTGCATGTTGACCTCCAGTTGAACCAGCACCATTTGTTGAAAAGGCTATCTTTTTTCCACTGGATGGTTGTGGCTCCTTTATTAAAGATCAAGTGACCATAAGTCTGTGGGTTCATTTCTGGGTCCTCAATCCTATTCCATTGATCTACCTGCCTGTTGCTGTACTAATACCATGCAGTTTTCAACACAATTGCTCTGTAGTACTGCTTGAGGTCAGGGATATTGATTTCCCCAGAAGTCCTTTTATTGTTGAGAATAGTTTTAGCTATCCTGGGTTTTTTGTTGCTCAAGATGAATTTGAGAATTGCTCTTTCTAGATCTATGAAGAATTGATTTGGGATTTTGATGGGGATTGCATCGAATCTATAGATTGCTGAAAAAGCATTCGACAAAATTCAGCATCCTTTCATACTAAAAGTCTTGGAAAGAGCAGGAATTCAAGGCCCATACCTAAACATAGTAAAAGCAATCTACAGCAAACCAGTAGCCAACATCAAAATAAATGGAGAGAAACTTGAAGCAACCCCACTAAAATCAGGGACTAGACAAGGCTGCCCTCTCTCTCCATATCTTTTCAATATAGTACCTGAAGTTCTAGCGAGAGCAATTAGACAACATAAGGAAGTCAAAGGGATACAAATTGGAAAGGAAGAAGTCAAAGTATTATTATTTGCAGACGATATGATAGTCTACTTAAGCGATCCAAAAAACTCCACCAGAGAACTTCTACAGCTGATAAACAACTTCAGCAAAGTGGCTGGTTATAAAATTAACTCAAGCAAATCAGTAGCCTTCTTGTACTCAAAGGACAAGCAGGCTGAGAAAGAAGTTATGGAAATAACACCCTTTACAATAGCCACAAACAACATAAAGTACTTTGGCGTAACTCTAACCAAACAAGCAAAAGATCTGTATGACAGGAACTTCAAGTCCTTGAAGAAAGAAATCAAAGAAGACCTCAGAAGATGGAAAAATATTTCTTGCTCCTGGATTGGCAGGATCAATATAGTAAAAATGGCCATCTTGCCAAAAGCAATCTACAGATTCAACAAAATTTTAATTTGGAGTTGAGTTCATTTATATTCAGATTTACTATGGGAACATATATGAAAATTTCTGTAATTTTGTTGATTGTTTGGCCTTTCCTTTTTTATTTTATTTTTTGGTCTTTTTCAAGACAGGGTTTCTCTATGTAGCCCTGGCTGTCCTGAAACTTACTCTGTAGACCAGGCTGGCCTCGAACTCAGAAATCTGCCTGCCTCTGCCTCCCAAGTGCTGGGATTACAGGAGTGAGCCACTACAGCCCAGCTATTTGGCCTTTTCTTGGGACTCTTTTGATTAAGTGTACTGATATGCACCCACACACATGGGGCATTTTTTTAGTGTGTTGATCCTTCTCTTCAGTTCAAAGTATTCCTTCCATTATCTTAATCCATTATTTTTGCCTTTGTTGTGAACATTTTATTGCTCCTTAAATTTAATAGCTTTGCTGAGTATTACAGTCTGGGTTGACAGTTTTGATCTTTCAGTAATTGAAATAGTTTTTCAAGCCTTTCAGCCTTTGAAATTTTCCACCAAATCATTAGCTTTTTCCCTGATTGGGTTTGCATTTAAATATGGCACAGATTTTCTTGCAGTAATTTTCAAAACATTTTTTTATTTCCCCCTTCTGTTTTTACTCTGTATTTTAAATACATAAACTATATGTTCTGGGAAGTTTTCTTTATAGTCCTCTTTACCTGGTGGTCTATTACAAGTATGGATATATGGATCCAGTGACCACATGCAACAGCTAGTAAGTATGTGTCTAGAGGATGAACAGTCAGTTGTCAAACAGAGTCAGAGTTCTAAAGCAGGGCTTTAGACAACTTACCAGTGCCTTGGGCAAGGTTGCAGCATCTGCATGATTTAGCTAAATCAGCTGGTCCATTAGTGTTTTACATGAACGTGGGAATGGGTCTCTGGCACTGTATGACTCAGGAGTGGCTACTTGCTGACATCCTGAAGACAGAAAGGGAACAGAAGCATGTGATTCTGACTAATTTCTGCCGTACTCCCAATGATATAATATTGACTTTGATTAGATTTTTTCATTCATAAAAGCACATAAATGTCACTAGACATAAGCCTTAAAAAAAGAAATATTGCCTAGTGATAAGCATTGTGGGAAAAGAAACTGATAATTTGGGGGGATAAAAGGTTTTGTCATTCATTAATTAAAGCTGATGTTTTAATATAATGATTTTGAAAATCATTTTAAGTATGGATGTAATAGCTGCTGCTTATCTGGGTGTCTTTGGAACTGCTTCATCACTTTTATGGAATAGATCATAATTTCAACTAATTGAAGAAAGATCTTTGTAGTAGACACATTCTTATTTCTGTTCTATAACGTCTTAGTGAAGTGCTGTAAGGTGTTTCTAATATACAGCATGTACAGATAAACTACTCTATAATTCCTGGGTGGAGGTAAAATCTGAAGGTTTAAGGAGATTTGATCAGCACAATAGGAATAGGGCCATTGCAGTTGTCTCTTCTTTCTGTGTCACCCAAGGAGACGTAGGTTAGTGGTACATGTCACTCTAGGCTTTGCAAGGCTATACATTATCCATTGCATGGACACATTATTTGAACATTATCTTTGCTTGCTTTCTACACTGTGAATTCTCTTTAATATCAGCCTTAATAATTCAGTGCCCACTGATAATTTCAGTCTTAATGGATCTTCATGTATTTTGGACAATGATAATGTTTATAGTTCTAGTTCCCTTCTGTACTTATCAGCTAAGAATTGTCCTTAAAAAGCATAAATTTGCCTACTTCATATATTTTAAAATCACAGTGTCAAAATTACTAGTTATCATTTGAGCGAACTTTGAAGGTTTTACACTATTTTAAAGAGTATATAAAACTACTATATTTGATATTACTCTAAAATTAAAATAATTATTTTATTGACATGAGTATGTGAATAAATGGCCTCATTTGTTTCTGTTTTTAGTTTCAAGATGGGTCTGATGTGTTTTCTAATTCAATTTTACTTTCTGAATATAAAAGCATTTACCAGAGCCCAATTTTTATGACCTAACATATGTGTTGATCATCTACATAATCACTTGTTAGACTATCTATGCTTTAATAAGCAGTATAGTCTTTTTAAAATTACCTTACTCAGTGTGTGTATATATGTATGTACACACTCATGAGTGTGCATGTGTTGTGCACACATTGTACACATGTATCTGTGTGCACAATTGCACACACATGTGTCATGGCATGTGTATCAAGGCAAGAGAGCAACTTATGGCAGCCAGTTTTCCCATTCCACCATGTGAACTCTGAGGATCACACTCTCTTCATCAGAGTTTGCAGGCAGCAAGCACCCCTCCCCACTGAGCCATCTCACACAGGCACTCCAATATAATAGTGTTAATTAAGCAAACAATCATTGCAGGGATTACTCTCTGTAATTGTTGCTTTTAGATATCTGCATTTGGATTGATGGTTACCAAGTAACTGGTAAATCATTATTCCAGGGACATCTGCAATGTGTTTCTAGAGACTGTCATTTGAATCAGTGAACTAAAGGCAATCCACCCTTCTCCAGAAGGAGCAGGATTGTCCAACTCACTGAAAACCAAAATATTAACAAAGCATCAGGAGCTTCTCCATCAGAGAATACTTTTATTCATCATTTCACCTAAGCACTTGGCCTCTGAAACCATGTTATCTGAAAGCTCAGGCTAAGAGCTATTAAGGCTCAAGCTGCTAAGAGTTAAAAAGAGTTACAAAGTCAGATTCATTGGTTCTGATGCTTCCAAACATGACCATTGTGCACAAGTCATATCAAGGGCCTCTAGCTTACAAATTTTCCATGCTGAGACCTCTCAGCCTTCATAATTATGTATGAAATATCCCTAATGAATAATTCCTCACATATATCTATCTCCATCATCTATCTATAGATCTATCCTTTACTTACCATCTACCTACATATAATCTACCTAGCTTCATTTACCTACCTAGCATCTACCTAGCTAGATCTGCATCTGCCTTACCATCTGCCTATCTATGATCTACATACATATATACAGAGGCACTATTGAATATCATTCTGAGAAACTCTAAGTCCTTAATATATCAGTTTCTTCCCTTTTGTTTTCATTTTTATGGCATGCTGATTCTTCAATTAATTTATAGCTATTATTTAAAAGATATATTAAAAACAACTTTTTTCCAGGAGATAAAGAACCATCACTGGCCAGTAAGTTCAAAGGAGAAAGAGAATTTTTTGGCATATTCTCCTTATACAATGATGTTATCTTATGACCTTAATAAAAATTTTTGAATTTTTGAGATTATGTCTGATTATAGCCTCAGACTTTCTATATAACCAAAACTTATCCTCTATCCTCTACCTTCTCCACCCGAAGATTACAGACATGTATCACTGTGACCTTATAAGAACTCAAAGCCTTCAACCAACTACAACTTTTCTATGACCTTTTCTGTTCCTTTTCTTGATTTTATGTCTTTTGTCCATCTTCTCTGATATTAAATAACTGAAAAAGTATCTATTCATTTAAACTACAGTTATCTTCATGATCAAATACATGTATTCCCACACTCCCTACATAATTCTTGGGAATTCTCTATTATTTTCTTTTTTTTCCCATCCTGTTTTCTTTCTTTCTTTTTTTATTGGATATATTCTATATTTACAATTCATTTCCCTTTTTCTGGTTCCCCACCCCAAAGGGTCCCACATGCCTTTTTCCCTCCCCCTGATCCCTCATCCACCCCTCCCACCTCACTGTTATTTTACTCCCCCACAATGATGCTTTGATCCATTCTAGCACCAGTGTCCACTCCTTTCTTCTTGTCAGACATCACTTGGTATGTGATTTATGTCTTTGGTGTTCCAAGATTCTAGGCTAATATCCACTTATCAGTGACTGCATACCATGGGTATTCTTTTGAGACTGGGTCACCTCACTTAGTATGATGTTCTCCAGCTCCATCCATTTCTCTAAGAATTTCATGAATTCATTGTTTCTAATGGCTGAATAGTACTCCATTGTGTATATATACCACATTTTTTTTATCCATTCCTCTGTTGAGGGACATCTGGGTTCTTTCCAGCTTCTGGCTATTATATCTAAGGCTGCTATGAACATAGTGGAGCATGTATCCTTATTGCATGCTGGGGAATCTTCTGGGTATATTCCCAGGAGTAGTATGGCTGGGTCCTCCAGAAGTATCACATCCAGTTTTCTGAGGAACTGCCAGAATGATTTCCAGAGTGGTTGTACCAGCTTGCATTCCCACCAGCAGTGGAGGAGTGTTCCTCTTTCTCCACATCCTCGCCAACACCTGATGTCTTCTGAGTTTTTAATCTTAGCCATTCTGACTGGTGTGAGGTGAAATCTCAGGGTTGTTTTAATTTGCATTTCCCTAATGACTAGTGATGTTGAACATTTTTTAAGGTGTTTCTCAGCCATCCAAAATTCTTCAGGTGAAAAGTCTCTGTTTAGCTCTGTACCCCATTTTTGGATAGGGTTATTTGGTTTTCTGGGGTCTAACCTCTAAGTTCTTTGTATACATTGGATATTAGCCCTCTGTCAGATGTGGGGTTGGTGAAGATCTTTTCCCAATTTGTTGGTTGCCGATTTATCCTTTTGACAGTGTCTTTTGCCTTACAGAAACTTTGTAATTTTATGAGGTCCCATTTGTCTATTCTTGCTCTTAGAGCATAAGCAATTGGTGTTCTGTTCAGGAATTTTTCCCCTGAGCCAATGTCCTCAAGGGTCTTCCCCAGTTTCTTTTCTATTAATTTTAGTGTGTCTGGTTTTATGTGGAGGTCCTTGATCCACTTGGAGTTGAGCTTAGTACAAGGAGATAAGAGTGGATCAATTCTCATTCTTCTGCATGTTGACCTCCAGTTGAGCCAGCACCATCTGTTGAAAAGGCTATCTTTTTTCCACTGGATGTTTTCAGCTCCTTTGTCGAAGATCAATTGGCCATAGATGTGCAGGTTCAATTCTGGGTCTTCAATCCTATTCCATTGATCCGCCTCCCTGTCACTGAACCAATACCATGCAATTTTTAATACTACTGCTCTGCAATATTGCTTGAGGTCCAGGATATTGATTCCCCCAGAAGTTCTTTTGCTGTTGATGATAGTTTTAGCTATCCTGGGTTTTTGTTATTCCAGATGAATTTGAGAATTGCTCTTTCTAACTCTATGAAGAACTGAGTTGGGATTTTGATGGGGATTGCATTGAACTGTATATTGCTTTGGGCAAGATTGCCATTTTGACTATATTAGTCCTGCCAACCCATGAGCATGGAAGTTTTTCCCATTTTCTGATGTCTTTTTCAATTTCCCTCTTCAGAGACCTGAAGTTTTTGTCATATAAATCTTTCACATGTTTGGTTAGCGTCACTCCAAGATACTTTATATCATTTGTGGCTATTGTGAAGGGTGTCATTTCCCTAATTTCTTTCTCGGCCTGCTTATCCTTCACGTATAGGAAGGCTACTGATTTGCTTGAGTTGATTTTATAGCCAGCCACTTTGCTGAAGTTGTTTATCAGTTGCAGGAGTTCTCTGGTGGACTTTTTTGGGTCACTTAATTATACTATCATATCATCTGCAAATAGTGATAGTTTGACTTCTTCCTTTCCGATTTGTATCCCTTTGATATTATTTTCAAACACTATTATTACACTATTAAGTCCTTTCATGTGTTAATGTGACTCATATCAAATAATTATGAAGAGAACTAAGCTGTAGATGCCTCAAATCATAGATAGAAAAATGATCTGTTTTCTGCTTAGTATAGATTGTCTATAAGTATCTATTCCTCTTACATTATTGCCTCATCACCAATGTGAAGGCCCTGGACAATAAATTTTATTCTTTTAAAAATTCCTAATGCCTTTAATTATACAGACTGACATGGTCCATGGCAGTCTGCTCTGCTAAAAGACTAAAGGATGGGAGACATAAAATAGAAATGGACCAACTAGTACACAATTTCAGAAAATGGACACAGGTAAAACATTGGCTATTTCCAAAGGAAGGCTTGATCCTGAGTCAGTTTCTAGGGAGTGACCTCTAAACCTATGGAATGGTCTAATAAGAACAAGCAACATTTAATTTTCCCTGAAGTGTAGGTTTCCAATCTTTAGAGGTTTCTAAATCTCTCAGGTTTACCTGGTTATAAAGCCTCCAGGCCTATCACAAACAAGAACAATGGCTCTTCTGCGGAAGGTGTCTCTGAATGCTTATTCCTCCTCCAGGTTCTGCTACAGTGGGTAAGGAAAGAGCCTGAATTTTGCCAAATCTTTCTGGTATCTGCTCAAGTATATGACTTCTGTTGAAAAGTATCCACCTTGTTTCTGTTTGACTGGAACATTGTAGTGGCTTAATTTTGGTTGATGGTGATATGCAAGGACTATCAGGCATATTTAAAAATAAAAGCAACAATAATAATGCATTAGGCTCATATTGGTCTGCCTCGTCTCACTGGCCTTGTCACTTGTTCCCTGTTAGGTCCTACATGACTTACTCTATAGGCTCTGGTTTGATTACATCATCTCTAGGCAAGGACAGACAAAAGGAAGTAACTTATAAAGGGTTGTTAGGAGAGGGATGAATAAACATATGTCTTTCAGATAATATCAATGAAACTAGTCCTGAGAAGTAGAATTACTCTCCTGTAATTATGAACAAGTTTTTAGAATGGAATCTAAGCTTTTCAATGTTCTATGAACTCATCCCTCTTCCTAAATATTTCTGTGTTCTAGTCATGACCCTTAGAAGCTTATAAAGAAAGCATTTAATACAGCATAGAACTTCAGCTAAGGCCTTGATTCTGAGAGCACAGGGTAATTAGTCCTTACACATGTTAACATGTGCAAGCTAACATGACTCATGTTAGCAAGTCATGTTAATATGACTCAAATCAACTAAGTATTAAGAGCACTAAGTTGTTCAATGTCTCAAAGCCAACTTCAGAGTTGTACTATCAAAAGTAACAGAATACATGTAACTTGATGAATTTGCCTAGTAACATTGGTGAACTTACAGTACCAGGAAAGTCAGTAAAGCTGTGTATATTATTATTTGAAAGCAATGGAACAAACTAACAAAGTCTTAAATAAAAGGTCCAAAGAGAAAAGGAATAAAATTAGTGATTTTCCCCCAACCACTATTCTTCCCCCCAAGGGCTTTGGACAATTCTACTCAGAGTAGAAGGTGAGTAGATAGCAGTAGGCCATGGCATGCGGCAATCTCCTTGGGTTGAAGACATTTATAGTGTGAATTAAAGATACCAAAGTATATAATACTTAAATGCTTGAGATTTAAAAGAAGGGAAGTTTGAACATAAAGAAGGTGATCATTTTGTATATCATTCCTCTCTATACGGATTCCTAAATTCTACAAAAAGAGGATAAAAATTGACAAATCAAGCTTCAGCTGGTTTCTAGGAGATTCTAAAGAAAAGTAGACACTTCCACATTTGGTAATATTTGAAAATCAAAAATGTCAATTCAGAATGTGTCAAAGAGTGGGAAAGTTTTTATCTCTGACCTCAGAAAGCCTATACTTTAAATCTGTACATGAAATATTGAGTGATTTAATTTAATTGAGATAATCTGGTCATATGTGATATTATTATCAGGAGAAAAATTATTCAACCTTAATTTTCTGTGAAACAAAGATATTTCATCTGGAATTTTGCAAACTGTTATGTAATATATGCTGCTTTCAATAAAAATTTATCAAGTATGCTGTGAAATAGAACCAAATGGTTACAGACAAGAAATTGGACATACATCTTTAGTAAGAGAAGCAGTGTCCTGCTGATTAAACATGAATATATGAGCACTTCAATTACTAGCATTAACATCTTCCATTAACAAGGTAAAGATAAAGAATTAACAGTTGTAGTCTGTAAAATAAAAATCCCTACATAGGGACCTATAGACAATATAGGTCAAAGTAAGGATTTAACATAAAAAATGTCAATCTAGACAGGTTAGTAAATATGAAACAAAAACTAGAAAACAAGTGAATAGAAACATCCAGATTGAACCAAGGAAAAAAGAGATAAAAGAAGAGGAAAAGAAAACAAGAAACAGTGGAGCAAAGAGAGGACCTATAGAAGGTAGGACAAGAGAAGAAACTGGATGGGAAGAAAGGAATATTTTAAGAGATTCTTGTAAAATAATTTTCTAAAAATGTTAAAAACAGAAATGTGACCAAAGATTTCTCTGGAATCCTCAGACAAAATAGGCACAAAGACACACCACAGCAACATACATCATAGATGCTGGGCACTGGAGACAAAGACATACAAAGAACCTTCAAAGCAATCATATAGCAATACAGATAAAAGCTTCGGGAGAGGCTAGAGGACTGGCAGCTCATGTGTCAACAGATACAATGGAAAATGAAGGCAACGTTATGACTTTTCTCAAGTGATGAAATGGCTAACCAGCTAGACAATCTTTATGTGAGTGACGAAAATGTTTTCCAAAACTGAAGGGAAAATAAAGTCTTCTTGAGGCAATCACAGAGAGAATTCATCACGGGAAAAATAACACTAAACCACAGAAAATATGGTTCACGGTGACAGTTCCAGAAGCAAGGAAAGAATGAAGACAGGCTATGCAGAGTTATTTTAAAAATTAATATTGTCTGGTATATTTAAAATTTGTACAATTAAAATATTTTGCCAAAGTAATAAGAAACGAAACGTATCTTTGTGTAATAAAAGTGTTTCAAAGCCTTTGGACTGTATCATACAAGGATTATTAGAGACCGATTTAAGGTACAAAACATAATAGATAACATTTTTCCATATGAATTGTATGTGTAGATATGGGTAATTTACATTACATAAAAGTTTTAAAATAAACTAATATCAATCATGTGTTTTATTCAATTTTACCTAAATTACATTCAATATGTAATGAGTACAAAAGTTAACAATGAATATCTTGATTATTTCATTATTCCTAAAACCTTGAAGTCTACATAATAATTTAGTCATTGGTAAAAGATCTGAATATACTAATTGAAGCCTGAGATTTTCAGTATCAAAAGAAGATCCTTCAATTATATGCTATTTATCAGAAATCTGCCTAAATCAATTCTGACCTGAAAGGGTAAGATGAAATAAACCCTTTCCTCCCCTAAGTTGCTTTTGTCACAGTTATCATTATAACAGAAAGAAAACTAGGACAGTCCTCATCATTGCTGTCAGGAAAATGTTATTTGAGTCCAAATGTGACAGCTTTCCTGGCCACCATAAAGGCTGACATTTATCTAAAACAGCAGTATCGTATGGAGACATCATGGGATAATTAAACATTCATGTGCTGCCCATAGAACCATGTGTTTTCATATTCTCCATGCAGAACTAAGGAACTCTGTGTCAATATTATATTTAGTCACACCTTGTACCATCACTGCTCAACCCAAAGTGAATGTTTCCATTTATTTATTACCCAAAGCTTTCTAGAAAATGGCAATGGAAGCACCATCTACAACAAATAGCAAATTTTTATAAACTACTCAAAAGCAATTGAATAGAAGGATAAATTTGATAATGTGTTCACCATAGATTGCCATATGGTAATGACAATAAATCTCCCCCACTTTATACAGTAGACATGAGCAACATCATAGTCATAATATTGAGGAGAGAAGGTAAAAGTACAGGTTAAACTCAGACACATGGGAGTGCTTATTCTGTCATTCTGTATACAGAAAAAAATTCTAACAGGGGAAATGAACTATGAGGTATGATGCCACTGGAATGTGATTAATGTGAACACATCAGAAGCTTTTCCTTCATGCAACAGTGTTGTGGTGAGGCCTGAAGCATGATGATTCATGGCACCATGAATCACACAAGTACTAAACCATCCAGGAGTGTCTATTTTTAGCACAGTTACTACTGCTACCTGCCCTCTCATTCCCCTGCATTTTCCCTTTTAGGCTCCAGCAAGAGACAGTGTATCTTGATGCCCTCACCTGCTCTTGTTATGCCCCTCACACACCTCCAGCCTATAAGCTAAGTTCTTTTCTCTTACTATGGATTGCTCAGTCTATGGTACTCTGTAATAAAGCATAAAGCAAACTAAGTCTCTAGCTTTTCCATGTGGTTTAGACATTCATATGCCTAAGGTATGTTTTGCAACTATACGAAATTCAAATTTAGTGAGGCATCCTGTACTTTTAATTGCTAAATATGGAGAGTCCTGTTAATATATTTTTTTTTTGTTCACACTGGCACTGCTAATACTTTATACTGAAGACTGTTGTAGAGTTTATCTTATATACTGCAGGATAAAAGATATACCACGCTCTAAACTCACTAGCATCCTGCACCCATACTGGGACAACCAAAATTTTCTGAAAATATCGCCAAAATGACGTTTGGTATAGAGGAGCAAATTTCGTTCTGTTGAGAACTACCAGGTTAGGTTGAGCCAGGATAGATTCTGCTTTCCTGATAACACTTGATAAAGAATCAAACCAAGATTAAATGACACAAGATAGAAAGTGGCCTGTAAGGCTTGAGAGATGGCTCAGTCGTTAAGAGAACTGAATGTTCTTCCAAAGGTCCTGAGTTCAAATCCCAGCAACCACTTGGTGGCTCACAACCATCTGTAATGAAATCTGACACCCTCTTCTGGTGTGTCTAAAGACATTTATAATGTACTTAGATATAAAAATAAATAAATCTTTAAGCTGGAGGGAGCAGGGTGGGCCAGAGCAAGTGGGGGTGGCTGGAGCAAGCAGGTGACCAGAGCAAGCAGAGGTCCTGAATTCAAATTCCCAGCAACCACATGATGGCTCACAACCATCTAGAATGGAATCTGATGCTCTCTTCTGGCATGTCTGAAAACAATGATGAGTACAAGGTACTCATATACATAAAGTAAGTAAATAAATAAATCTTAAGATAAAAAAGAAAGAAAGTGACCTAGAGACTAGGAAGGTCATTAATGACTTTGTCTGCCAAAGGCTAATGTGTATAACTCATGCACAATCCTGTATTGACTACCTTGATAGCTAACTGAATTCAAGGTCCCTCAATGAAGATGGTAGATATTCTCAAGTAATCATTTAGACCAGAGACTGGCTTACTGTAGGGTAACACTGCTAGTGACATAGAACCAGGATGATCGTCCATTCCTCCAAGTGTATCAGGAAGTTTATTCAAGGCTTTATGGAAAGCAAGGCAAGTTCTCCCCTTCTTGGAGCAGCCAGGAAATCATATGGCTGCACTTTTGGTTTCAGCTGATTTTAATAATGTCCCAAGAGCTTTGGATGTCATAGTACCAAATTTGTGTCTTATGAAGAAGCTCTGTACATCCTGAAGGCAATACAGATAGTAGAGTACTGCCTTGGTTCTACCCTGTGATAAGACATAGAGATGAAATCTTCTTAAGATGAATTTCCTAGTGTTCTCTCCTTTAGCACTATGTTCTATGCACGTGAATTTCGGCAAATTACTTTACAACAGCTTCCTTGTATTTCTCCCAAATTTTCTTAGAAGTTACTTCCTGCCGGGTTAAGAGACTGAATTAAAAATCTAAGGTTTTTGATGTGGTGCTGCAGCATGAATTGGGCTTTTCCTTTTGGCCATGTCTTATTTACAGTATTTTACATGAAGCTAGCTCTGACACACACACAAACATTAGAGTACACTTGTCTCTATGCAGCCTAAAATGACTTGTCTTCTCTCCATACAATGGCCCAATTAAATTTTTCATTACAACTACAAGAATCCCACATGGCAAGGTTAAAAAATAATAGCATCCCAGAGATCCTGAATCTCCGGGTTAGAAAACAGCCGTTGGGCAACTTTCCCGCTGGGCAGGATCTAATACTTTCCCAATGAGATCCATTCTTTCACATCCTCGTTTAAACAGGAGTACCTGAAACAAAAAGCTTCACCAGACGCTCAAGTTCAGCCAACTTGCAGGTTGCTTCTCTAACCATAACTGGCTTTTAAAACCTTGATTTCCATACCCAAATTGATGTCACTGAAGTAGACACTCTTGCAACTAATGCGACTTCTTTAACCATAGTTCAGGACTCAGGGAGTGCCTGTCTGCGAAGATCAGCCACCAGAGATCCTCTGAAGGCAGCTTGACTTTGGAAGATTAGCCTTTGCAAACCCTGTAAAGCAAGAACACTGCTTGGGTCCAGAGCCTCTGTTGCTAACACACCCATACAGTGCCAATCCATAGAAAGCCTAGCTATGAGTTCATCTCTTCTCAGTTTCTGTTGGAACACATTGCCACTCATCATCCGTCCCATTCTTCCATTGTATTCTTTTCAACATAAACAAATGTGGGATTAGAGCACCATTTAAACCTACAGCGAAGCTTCCTGTTTTGGCTCTTCCTAAGACCTTCTCTCAACCTCTTAGGGTAATTTAGTCTTATATGATGGAAGCATCTGCTTTATACAGAAAACATGCGATTTCAACATCTGAAAGAGGCAGCTTGATTGGGCCCAGAAAACAACCCACTGCTTGGCAGCTTGCTTCAGCAAGCTTCGAAGCGCCGCTTGCAAATGGGGAAAGAACTGCTCTCCGCAGATGTTCTCTGAATAGCACTTATGACAAGAATTGCGGCTTGAACAGAACACATTTGCTAAAGCTAATGAAAGTCTTGGGGGAAATGAATAACTCAACTCTTAAAATTAGAAGGGGAAAGAGCTATTTATTGAATTTTTCAAAATCGGTTTTTCATGCACTTCCTTTAAAATTACTCTATGCATTTGTCACTTGTTTGCTATCCCAAGTTATTCCCCTTGCTTCGAAGCCTTCTGCCGTATTATATACCTTAAAAAACCCAAATCACTGTTTGTTTTCTACATGGTCTATGCACTAGCAAATGGGACTGTAGGAGTATCTTCTATCCTTAGGCTCTCAAATGTGTCCACCTGCATGTGTCTCCCTGGCCCCTAAAGCACTGACTAGTGTTGATCAGAAACCAGGCTTCTTCTGAACCTGTGTTACACACTGAACATTCTTATGTAGGTAACTTAGGTTTGAAGCAATGGGTTGAATCCCATGGGACAGAACTCGGTGTTGTGTTCTTGGCTCAGCTATTCCATGCCTGGATGGCAACAATGGTAATAATGACTCTTGATGCAACTTTATGGTTCTCTCCACCAAAACACCATCTGAGTATGGTGCACAGATTCAGTTCTATAATTCACTCTGATTATCAGTGTACCCCTTTTTATTCCACCAAGTTAGGAAATAAAGTAAAACCCCTTTCCTTTTTTGGTTTGGTTTTGTTTGGTTTGGTTTTTTGTTGTTGTTGTTGTTGTTGTTGTTTGTTTGTTTTTGTTTTGCTTTGTTTTGTTTTGATTAATAGAACTGATCTGACTTTTGACCTTACAGTTTTTCCAGTTTTTAAACAAAATGGGATGTGAAGGGTTTTGAGAATATTCTAAAGCACTGCTTTAAGATATGTATCCAAAGCAGTTTGTGTTGTGATCACTCTCTTCCTTATACAACCTTTCCACAAGCCATATTTATTAAGAACACGTACCAGATTATACATTAATTTCTTTCTGATTCCTTCAGCTTGAAGAGCAGTTCCTCCAGTTGTCTGTCTCCATCACTGATCGGCAAGACCCTTTCAAAATCAAAGATATTATGTGTACTAAACTGATTAATCATCACTCTGATCCTAAAACCATACACTTAGGTAAGTTAGGTAGACAGATAGATGATATATTGTTGACATTTAGATAAATAGATGACAGACTACAGATAAATAATAAAAAGATGGGTGGAAGATGGTTAGATAATGAATGATAGATAATAGATAGACAGACAGACTCAACCCTATGTTTACTTCTTCATCTCTCATGTACTTTCTTGGTACTAATTAAAAGATACCTTCTATGACCTTCATCTGGAGACAATCAAGGACATCCAAATTCCTTCACTCAGTGTATCACATTCATATACAATAATTGGTATACATGGGAGAAGTTTTACTTCTTATATGAATGTTAGAAACAAAATGTTATAGACTAGAGAACCTACTGCCTATCTTAAAAGTCAAAACATGAAAAATAAGTTCTAATCATTTACTCCATGCCTTTTCCTATCTTGCTTTTCTTAAATTCATACTTGGTGAAATGTAGCAGCATCTCTCTCCTGCTTTCGCTCCATATATGGATATATATGTCTATATGCATATGTGTCTATGCATATCTATCTACAAATATGTATACATATGATTACTTTTACTTTGTTTTGAAATTTATTAAAATTATTTCATTCTGTATAACTGTACAAGCAAAAATATATGAAAAGAACTGTTTAGACTTGAGGGTCTGGCTAACAGTACAGTACTAGCTCTGGTATTCTGGATGGAAACTGCATTGCTCATATGTAATGTCGCCAGTGTCACAAAAGAGTGCTTAATGCTAAATGGCCATGTTCATTAAAACTGCCTTTTCAACATTACTTTCCTTTCTGCTGTATCAAATCTCCTGAATATTTATTAGCTCCACTAACTCTAGTTTTCCTATTAATATTTAACTCTCCTAATCCTTTCTGGAATACTGTCTCTTATTTCATTACCTTCTATTATCATAATAATAATTTTACTTCCTTCTACTGAACTTCTACTATTTTGTAATATAATTGCCTAGCTCAATTGTCAGCTTCTTTCCTGATTTTTCTGCTTGCAGCTCCTCGATAGATTCCATTTCAAGTCCTGCCCAAACCACAGACTAAATGACTTTAGAAAAAAATGCAAATATCATTTTATTAGCATATGTTTATTGAACAAAATGATAAGTTCTTTTATGACATTTTCTTTGAACATTGTCGACTTACTGATATCGCCTCTTGGTTCTCTCTTGCTCTCTTGTCCACCATAGTACATTCTGTTCTTCCTGTTCTTCTTTCACTTACCCCAAGTCTTCCCTTACTTTGAGAGGGGGAGGCTTGTATAAATGTGTTTGACTCTGTCTCTTCCTCGAGTATTGTCATACATGTTGCACTTAAGTCTTTTCATGAAGTAGTCCTAGGCTGTGTGCTATGCTAGTTTCAAGTCTAAAATAAAGATCCACCCATGGAGCCCAATGCTTGTTATTCATCCTTCCTCCTCCTCCTTCCTCCATGCAGTCTCCAGTGGCCTGTCCTCCCTTTGTTTTGTTGTTCTTTATGCTTTTTAAAAGTTGTTTTTTCAAAATGTGAATTTAAATATGAAAATTAAGCTACAAGGTGCCCATCTGAAAGAAGTTTGAAAGAATCTTTTTATTAAAATCTATAAAAGTGTACAAATTATACAGCAACAAAATGCCATCAAGAACTATAGCTGTGTGGATCATCAGATAGTAAACTATGAGTGCTATGGTCCAAATCAAAGGAAATCTCTGTGAAAATAGAGTAACCTCTAATGACCCTCTAAATCTTACAGAAATGTCAGAGCTGAGATGGAGCCTAGATTTTGACTCCCCCAACCTCGTTTTTAAATTGACTTATACTTATATTAAATTACATAAAACATTTTTCCAATTTTTTTTATCTACCATGTATCTTGGAATGTCAGCTAATGATGGAGGAAAAGCAAAATGGATTAGAGAATTGTAGAAATATTTGTGGACATTAAAAACTGGCTATTATAATAGGTGTCTACAGAGGGAAGGACCAAGTGAGCAGAGTTACAGAAGCAGAACCTGTGCTACATTGTAGAAGTTGATGGAAAAAGAGACATAGGTGCCAGGAAGACTATACAAATAGCTGAGCACCAAACACGGGTATAGTAGACACTCATCTGGGAGAAGATTAGCTAAAGAAATGCTTTAGCTATCTGACAGAGGCATCAAGAGACGACAGCTCAGATAAACAGACAGCTAAGGGGTCCCAAACTGATGCTTGTTTATGGTACTGAATTTGATAAGCCCACAGATGAGGATGCTGTCAGATATAATAAAAAGTGGTATTTGTAAAGTACTTTTCTAAGGAAGAATCAAAAGAGTTGGAGATTTTGTTTTTCAAAATGAAATATAAATTTTTTAGAGTTTAGATACCTGTCTCTCAGGGTCTCATTTGTGACACTATTGGGATAGTGACACTATTGGAATAAGATAGTTTGTAAGATGTGGACACTGGTGGGAATTAGTCATTGGGGATGTGCCCTTGTAAAGGACAGTGAGACCTTGAGGCTTTCCTGTGTCTTCCTTTGCCACCCAGATACCACGAGGAAAACAGATTCCTCTCATGTTCCTCCTGTATGTACTGCCTCTCTGAAGGCTATCAAGATTCAGAGTAGGCATGGACTGGGGCCTTTAATACAAGCCAGATAAACTTGTACAGCCTGTAGCTTATTTTCTTCACATATAGTGTCACCATGTAGTAAAGTCATATAGGAGTTAATGAAGAAAGATATTTTGCCTAGAAAAAATAGGAAAATGCTGGGATTTGTCACATGAGCCACAGAGAAACTGATGGTAAAGCAAAGGGCCTCACTCTACCTTAGCCACCATTTCCAGAGGATTTGCTCTCTGCCAGCTCTGTGAAGAGAGAAGATAGAGCATCAACATACCATCAGAGTCAGAGAATAGGGAAAGAAGAAAGTTAACTAGGCCCCAGCCCCAAAAGATCACAGCTTAGGGTTATATAGGCACATCCAGCTACTAGTGTGGGCCATGTCTATGAATAGCTCATGACACATCATTTTAGAACTGTCTGAAAATTCCCCTAGTGCTTTCTCTGTTTTTTTTTTTAAAAAGTAATAAACATACAAACAAGCAGAAAACATGGCTGTGTTGCCACAATTTCAACTCTGCAACTGTACGGTAAAACTTGACTCAAGGTTAGTGGTATACAAGACAGGAAGAACACTGGCTTAGCATGTGCCAAGGCATGGGTCTGACCATCTGCGGCAAGCACATGGTCCTCTAGCCCTGACCTTTCACATATACAGTCATGCAAAATCCTCATCCTGTGTGTGTGTGTGTGTGTGTGTGTGTGTGTGTGTGCGTGCCTGTGTATTATGTGTTCATGGGAAAACGTGTATGCACATGCAACAGCACACATGTAGAAGTCAGAGAACAACCTCAGAGATCAGTTCTTTCCTTCTACCTATTGCTCTTTGCTACTGAGTGTACCAGGTTAGACAACAGGAGGATGGCATCATGCCTTCCCTCACTGTAGGAACATTACAATTATAGGTATACACCGCCACACCCTTGGAATTGTGAGTTCTAGAGATTCAAAGGCAGGTAGGTATTCATGCTGGCCCCACAAGTGAGTTACCTATTGAACTATCTTCCCAGCTTGAATCTCTTCTTTGTGCATAAATGCAGCCACATGGATATAAAATAACAGTGAGTATATTAAAATACAAAAGACTTAGGCTCCTAAGACCCTGTCTCTGTTAAAAACAATATTACTTTAAAATACTCAGCACCTTTTATCATGTGGTCTACCGCCCAGTTGGTGTGATCAGCTTAATATTTTAACTCCATACCATTACAAATCATTTATATCCTGCAAATGCCCATAAAGGACCTGAGACAAGAAATATACAATATCAACCACAGCTATGAAGAATAAAGAATACAAGCAAGCAAAAGGACATCTATAACTAATCATTAATGCACGACAGTGTGCCATAGATCCTTTTCATTTGCTAAGTTTGGATCATTGATATGAGCTGGCTCTTTTTACAGTCACGGGAAGGAAGGGAAGGAGTCTCCAACAGTGTTCACACTGAAGGCAAATCACCAAGCATGCAGATTTTATTGTTACCACACAGCCTAATGCAGTTTTCTCAATACACACAGCCTAGCATCTTCATTTTAATTTCCTGTCTTGCCCCTTCAGTACCCAAGGCTTCTATTTTAGGCTCAAAAAAATTGAAAAGACAAATCCCTTCTCTACTGCCATTAATAACAAGGCAATGCAGCTTCTCAGGTTATGGTCAAGTGCATTAGCATATCAGGTCAGAGCTCCTCTCCTCAAGGGTCACCTTCTTTTCAACTGCTCCAACTCAACACCTCAATTACTGCAGCTTTGAATTACTGTCACTAAGTTATGGTGAAAGAAAAACTGCTCCTCTAAGGTGTGTTTTTATGGCAACTGTTAGGAAAAGGTGACATAGCCATTTAATAAGGTAAAAGTTCTCACACCATCACACCTAGCTAGCTTCTGGACATTCATACTGCTATGCTGGGATGACATATTTCTTTGACCATACAGGCTATGCAATAATATAGTGAGGAACAGATGAATAATGCCAAAGCTGCAGTCCTGTGCACAAACTGCCAAGAGAAAAAGGTACCAGGATAGACTCACAAAGAGATACAGCACCTTTTCAAGTGTAAATTCTCTGAACATTGTTTAGCAGGACCTACTCAACACAAGTCCTCTGAAGAGCACTAGACCCACTAGTAAGGAATTGAAGGGAAACAAAGAGCCTTTCATTTCATGCAAAGAAGAAACACACCTTACAGAAATGAGTTTTTGTTGAGATTTAAATTCCTGTAATTAATGTCTTTTCATTTGAACTCCTTTCAAGGTTTATTAATATCCCTATCAGATTGTCATCCTCAGAGATATTCATGAGTAACATGACCAGTCATTGATTCATTTTTCAAACCTGTGTACTGTATCTACATCACACTCACTCTCTCTCTCTCTCTCTCTCTCTCTCTCTCTCTCTCTCTCTCTCACACACACACACACACACACACACACACACACACACTTTTGTTTCTTCCTTGCAGCTCCCCTAACCAACTTCTCAAAGTGGTGACCTCATTGTCAATTAATATTTTTACATAAAGAGATAAACAAATTACTATATGAATATAACTGGCTGAGTCCTTTTTATCATCATCATACATGCATGTCTGATGTTGAAGAGTTGACACTAGATAACCTATCATGGACTTCCTTCCTGGGAAAGACTGATTCTCCCTTCCTCGATCCTCACTAGTTAGCTATTGATCTTCATCTTGGAAGTCATTCTTTTGCATGGCTATCAGTGTTAGCATTGTGCTGTGGTGGTGAGGTATAACACCCCTCTGTGCCTCAGGCTTTGGATTAATCATTTTTAAAGCACTTGTATTCCATCTCTATGTATTCAGTACAGTATAATGAGACAATTAAAAGGCATGCATGTCTGTGGAGTTTCACCTGGGGCTTTGCTTTATCACTAGTTATTGTGACAAATCTGGGCAGGTTATTATCTTCATTGACTTTCTGCTTTTTTATATAATGGTTCTGTGAACCAGGTATATGAGCATGAACTTGTAATCTCAGCACTCTAGAGGCTGAGGAAGACAGTTTACATTGAGACCAGCCTAAGCAACATAGTGAGGCCTGTTTTCAAAACAAAGGAACAAATACATTATACAAATAAACAAATACAAATAAATAAAAACATCAGTTTGATTAGTCCCACAGCTCATTCAAATAATGAAATAAAGTAAGCATATTCTGTTGAAGGTTTTCATCTCGATGTTTCCTCAACACATCCAGGAGACTACTGTCTCCAGCCTTGTCTGTATTGTTCAGCATCTTCCACGCCAAAAGTACACTCACCTAGACATGTTTTCAGCATACTTAGAGACAGAATGGAAATAAAATCCCATCTGCCATGTACACCAATAAAGCACTAGAGGGAATACAGAAGCTCTACCCTCCTTAGATGGTAATACTCAACACAGTTCATCAGACACTGCTCAGTGGGCCTGGGCTGTAAGCACCCTTTCCCTCTTTCTGACTATCCTCACTCCACTTCCAGCAAATGCCAGCCCCACAAATTACTTTAGTCTGTGCTTCTCAACCTTCCCAATGCTATGACCCTCTAATACAGTTCCTCATGTTATGATAATCCTAACCATAAAATGATTTCATTGCTACTTCAAAATTGTAATTATATTTCTGTTATGAATAATAATAATATAAACATCTGATATCTAGGATATCTGATATGTGATAGCCCAAGGAGTCATAACCCACAGCTTGAGAGCTACTGACTTTAGTCAAATTCAGTGATCCGAAAAGTGTGTTCCCGGGTATGGTGGGGGGTGTTATTGTTGCTGTTTGTTTGTTTGTTTTAGACACAATCTTACTACATAGTCCAGGCTGCCATGCCCCTGTTAAATGTGATGCAAGGCATGCCATCTGATGCCAGGCTTCAGGGTATCTTTTGACAGATCCCAAATCAAAACATCTTGTGAGAGAGATGTATAATGTAAATTCAGTGCCCCAAAGAAATTTTCTGTTGTTTTGCTGTCCTATCTACTCAGGGTTTCTGACTAACATCTTACTGTAAAGATCCATCAGTTTCTTTTTTAAAAAAAGTTCTACAAATCATGACTATGTGAATTTTATGCTTCCTCTAGGATTTGCAAAATAATAATAATAATAATAATAATAATAATAATAATAATAATAAACATTGTATTCTATAGTAATATTTTAAACAACTGTTCTCATTTTTTAATTGTTCAAGGATTCTAGTTAGTTAGGACCAGACTCCCAAGAACCAGTTTATTGACATTTATTTGTCTCTATAAAAAAGAATTTACATTTTGTGACTGTTAACGTATAAACCAGTGTAGACCATGTAGCGCTCCCTACATAATAAAAACTATGCTTCTATTGAGAATATAAGCCAGTAATAAAAAAGGGGGGAAAGGATTTGGAATAAACTATTTGTGCTACGTGCTGTTTCAGTAGCTACATGGTTTTCAAGGCTGGTGTTACTCTGAGAGGCAAGGAGTTCACTGCTAACTGTTATTGAAGAAAATGCACTAACTGCACCAACTATCTATCCTGTGTCAAACAGCACATTTGAAACTAGATGAATGTAGCATCTATCTTCTCGTCATTCTTAGCAAAGACATATACGTTATAAGGACGCAAAGATGATGGTATTTGTACTGTGGCTAAGCAGGCACTGGGCCTTTCAGGGAGGCTTTCATCTCGTCACCATTTCATCCTGGGTTAACGTGTTAGAGTAAATGGGGATCTCCCTGGAACAGATGCCGTTGTTACGTCAGGACTCTGAGTGACACTGGTGGCCTCAAATACAGGCAGTCTTCCTGTCTTTAATCCTCATGAATCAGTTTGATGGGATGAATGAATGACTTTTCTGCAGAATATTTTAGACCGTGGAAGCATTTTTAATCTGCTGAAGGCAGATACTTAGCAGATCTCAGTACATTTAAGTCAAAACACAGCTTTCCTAAACTGTGTTAAGTATAGTATGGCCAGTATTGTCCTAGGATCTCTGCATATAAAATAAAAAAAAATCAAAATTCATCAAAGTCAAGTGCTTTGGATAGCTTTTTATTCCCAGGAAATTTCTGTATTATCTCATTCAAGTATACATGCACCCATTCTTTCTGTGTGTGGCATTGGGATGAAATGCAGGGCTATATACACATTAGGCAACTGTGTAACACTGAGCTATATGCTAGACCCTGGGCCTCTTTTCAGAATGGTGCACAAATCAGGTGGATTATTGTTGCTGTTTAGTTCTGCATTGTTTTTTGAGCTGAACTTATGAATGTTTAGAAGTTGGAGGGATGGCTTAGCAGTTAAGAGCATTTAAAGCTATGGCAGAGGAACTAGATTCAGTTCTCAGAACCCATATAGTAGATCACAACTCTCAGTAACTTCAGTTCTGGGGCATCTAGTGCCAACCTCTGACATCCATGGGCCTCAGACCCTGACATGGTACATAAACATGCATGTAGCCAAAACACTATACACATGTTTTTTGTTTGTTTGTTTGTTTTGTTTTGTTTTCAATGCAAAAGCAAGAGGTTTATTTTCTGTTTCATCAAAGTCAGCCTTCAATTAGTCCCTCAAGGCAAGTGACTAGAAGGTGACCCCGAATGGCTATTACAAGGAGTTTTTATAGTTTTTAGGGGCACAGGTTACATCAGCAAGGTTACAGTTCAGACTTATTGGCTAAGCATATTGACCTTTAAATCCATTGGCTAGTAAGCATGACATGCATTTGAACTCTACCTGGGAATTTCCAGAAGGTCAGGTGACTATCAGTCAGTACATTCTGAGAATTTTTTACTCAAGTATGTCCCTGTGGGTGGAGAATGGAGCTTGGCCTAGCATTGACCCCAGGCAGGAGGGGAGAAGCTGTAAGGAGAGTGTGGAACTGGAAAATCCCTTGGGGTCCCTCATTCCCCCTTTCTTCTTATACAAGCTCCAATCCTGGAGCTATTCTCAGGGGTTCTTGGGTAACTAATTCATATTCTTCAGGTCCTGTCCTCAGGGTCTCATATCGTTGGCACGGGACTATCAGCTGCACTGCTCCTATTCTCTCTTTTATGAAGGCTATATCTCGTTCAATATGCATGATCCAAAAGTCAATGATAGCAGGATAACAATTAAGGGACCTAACAAGGTGTATATGAGGGTGGTTAACAAAGGGGAGGAGTTAAACCAAGACTCAAACTGGCACAGACTGTTTCTTTCTCTCTTATGCTTGTCTATCCCTTCTCTCACCTTGTCTATTGAATCCTTAACTACCTCTGGAATGGTCTTCAGTATGTGTTTCCTGATATTTCACATGCCCAGGTAGCACAGACAAAGTGGTTGGTCCCCCAACACTGATAGGCCTGCTGCTGGCTTTTCCCGTCTCGGTGCAAACATATATGGAGGTTTCTCTCAGGACACTCCTCAACTTTGGGTGTCTGCACCCTAAGCCCCACCCTACGAAGCTGCTTCTGGGACACATTTGAGATTCACAAGTCCCTCATCCCCCACATTCTGGTAATCCCTCTCCCTGTGTCTCTAGGTATACACATATTTTTTAATCAGTAAAAAGTTAATATGCAAACAAAGTTTAAAACATCTTTGTTGTAATATATATGTGGTGATATTATGTAGACATCAGCAAAATATGCTCATTGTATATCACCTCCCACTGAGTTTCACATAAATTCAAATCAGAGTACACATCATTGTGGCTCAGTGGCACTCAGAAAGCATAGGGGTGGGAGACAGTGATAACCTGATTACAAATGTATGTGGTCCCCCAAACACACAAAGAGAAGAAGCATTATGGCCACACAAGCCATGGCTTCTGCTTCAATGGGCAGTCATCCAATGCTAGTCTCATTTCAGGATAAAAGATGCGCTACAATTTTTTTCTACAAAATGTGATTTATTCATCTTAACATTTGGAAAGAGTTGTATTAATATGTGATTCTTCAATTTTTTTTTAATTGGGGTAGAGAATATAAAGAAACAATGGATGATAAAAAGCGTCATTCAACTGCTAAGCATACATCTTCCCATTATATTTAATAGAAAGTTTAAGTCCAAAATGCAGCCTCAATTCCTTCCCCTGTCAAAACCTCAGGAAAATATTTGTCTTTCCAGACAAACAGGATTAAATAGAAAGCATCCACAGCCCCATACTGGCAAGGGTTTCTGCTGCAGGTGGCTATAAGCATTCAACAGAACTAAGCTGACAGAAATGTACTGTTAAACAAACATCCTGCAAAGTTCTCTCCTGCTGCTCTCTCACAAAGGCTTGAACAAGACTGTCAGAAAGAGAGCTTCCTAGTGATCTTATTGTGCAGAAAAAAATAGCATTCTGTTGAAACCATGTACATGGACACACATGCATATCAGCACCTGTCACACACTGATTCAAAATTGAGCATTCACAGATGATCTGTTCAGAGCACTGAGGCAAAATACAGCAAGGAAAGGCTCCAACATCCCACATTCTTTAGTAGCTGGTTCGCAAAGCCTGTCTAAAATCTAGAAAGCTCCATTTACTTGGTTCTTTGTGAGGCTGTTCCCATGCCTCTTTAGGTGTATGGGCCTCAGGAGTCTGGGGTTGGGGGAAGGGTGCAAAGTGGTATTTCTAACCCATTCAAGAAGTCTTGATCCTTTCTCTCAAGTCCACCATTTTAACTTCTCACCTAAGAAAATTTTCCTGAATTAAAACCAATACCCAGGCATGTGCATATGTGTGTTTGCATAGATGCGTATGTGCCTATCTGTATTTCATTTTAGCGATTTGATCCAGCTGAGTAGACCATCAGCAAAGGAAGTGCCAGTGAGAGATGAGTGGAACATTGTTTCATGGGGAAAGTGGCATTGACTCTACAAGACATTAAAAAAAAAAAAGGTCAAAACCACCACACACCATCAATAGACCCCTTGGTAACCTGATGTATTTGCTAATGTTATTAACTTTATAAATTATTTTTACCTTTTAAAGGCAAATTTTCTCTGCTAGGATTCTTTTGTGCCTTGAAGAGATTTTATAGCCTCATCATCAAATTGAGAGGTGTATGTTAAGAAATTTGACATATGTTTTCTATTAATTATATAATGTAATATTTTAAAAGTATAATCGTATTTGAGATCATTAGAGGAAGAATCACAGGCCCCCCTTTCGTCCCTCATACAAACAGGTGCTCATATCTAAACAGAATTACAGGTGACCTTATGAAGAAGCATCAGCTCTCTCTTTTGTTATTCAATCGTTTTGGCGATCAATTTGGGGCATTACAAAATTGCTCAATATAAAAGAAACTAGCAACCATGTAAAAATCCTTTGCTTAGTTTAATGTGTTTAAGAATCAGAGTAACTAAATTTTAGATGGATCATATACTTTGATTAGATGTCTATTTTGGGCATCTTCCATAAAATTTAAAAGACTGTTAAATCAGGAGGATATTGGCATACATAGATTATGATGTAGATATAGATATGTTCATATTTATTTATATAGTTTTAATGAATAAGATTAGGTGGTCATTGAAAAAGTCAAGGCTCACACAGCTAGCTAAACTACCAGCCATAGTCTGGAGTGATGGTTCAGCACTATAGCTCACTGGCTATTCCTTCAGAGGAACTGGATTTGATTCTCAGTATCCACTTGAGCTTCACAACTATCTGTGACTACAGTTTCAAGGGACCTGTTGCACTCTTCTGACTTCCATGGATCCTAGGCATCACTCTGGTACTCAGATATACATGTAGGAAAAACACCCATACATATGAAGACTGAAAGAATACAAATGTTTTAAAGTTAAAACAGAACATTCAAGCCGGGCAGTGGTGGCACACGCCTGTAATCCCAGCACTCTGGGAGGCAGAGGCAGGCGGATTTCTGAGTTCAAGGCCAGCCTGGTCTACAGAGTGAGTTCCAGGACAGCCAGGGCTATACAGAGAAACCCTGTATCGAAAAAACAAACAAACAAACAAACAAAAAAGCAAACAAAAAAACCCCAGAACATTCATATATTTATGTCATTTAAAATATGCTGCCACTTGGTTAGTTAATGAAATTGAATTAGGGGGATGATGTGCTTACATCATTTAATCCTTCCTAGAAAGATGGCTATTTTCATATGGTCTCACTATATATACCCAGCAAGAGACGTGTGTGTCCACATGACCTTACTCACCTTACTCTCCACTAATATGTCAACATAGGAAATCCATGCCTCTTGGATGGGAAAGGAGATAAAATTCACAAGACCTTCCAGATCTCTGCAACAGGTTTGTTACGTTGCCTTGGCTACAGAAAACTAAATTAACATGCTCAGATCCAAAGACACAGAGTGTCTCCTAGTTCCATAGGAACACACTGCTTCTGAATGAGAACTCTGTAGTCTCCTAGTTCCATATGATCACAGTGCTTTGATCCTGTGCTTTCCTGCAGTATCTATTCAGTCCTATAACAAGCTGTCTCTCTTTTTCATCAGATTGTGAATACCCAGAGGTCTTCTTTGTAGTACTTGGCATATGTCACTACTGATGGACAAGACCAGAGACCAGGGTATGACATCTAAGCTCTGCCACACAACTGTTATTTTGAAGCCCATGGTATCTTCCCACCTTAGTTCATGATATTCTATAATATTGCTAAATATAGTATCTTTCAGTTATTACAGGCTGTGTCTGTCAAATGGCTCAGCAGCTAAGAGCATTTATGGCTATTGAAAGCCAGAGTGCTTGCTGCTCCTAGCACACAGCTGCCTATAATCCCAGTTCAAGGAAATGCTATAGCATTTCCTGGACTCTGTGAGCACTGATCATATGCACATTCAGATAGACATACAGATAATTCAAAATAAATCTTTGAAAGAATTGCTAAAGATTATTTTTTGATGAAAGGGAACTGATATCTTCACAGTACAGATTGGGAGTATCTTAAATGCAGTCGAGTACATAATTGAAATGTAATTGAATGTTCTAATCCATATGCATGGAAAACAATTTGAATTGCTTCATTATTTGAAAGCAGTACAAAGATTAGGATATAGTGAAAATTTACCTGTACAAGCCTCTTCTGAGAAATTACTACAAATTGCAGTTTAACTCTTTTTGGCCTGGAAGTATTCCTCACAAATACCTGTAGAGTAGTTTTCACGACAATTTCCCATTGATAAAAGTATTTTCTATCTACATTTTACCTAAAGCTGTAATTCTGGACACAAGAATGGCTCACCCTGACTAAGAAATAAAGACAATTTGGTGTTCAAAGTAACTTATATTGAATTTCCTAAAATATTCAAGGAAGTCACATTGTCGCTTGCAAGCCACCTCAACAACAATGTGATTAATGATTCCATGAGAAGGATTGATTGAAAAACACATTAGGAATTCAAAAGAAGAAAATGAACTGAATTGCCAACATTTTCTCTCCATTTCCTTCTCCCAATATTATAAACCCTAACTCAAGTCAAACTCTACATTAGTTATTTGAGTGTATCCCTTGATTCAATTTTTTCCAGGATTCTGATACTTGCCTGTTTTACTCAAATGTTCACATTCATTCCTAAAATGCTCTATGGATATTATGTGATCCATCATAACTTATTTACGGAAAGTCTCTGTGTTCTTATCTGGTCTTCTGTCCACAATATAAGTAAGGGAGGACAAGATAGAACAGCAGGAACCAGATGTACCGTCCTTCCTTAACAGCTAAAGAACAGAATACCATGTGAGATAGTGTTTTCAGATATTGGAAATCCCTGAGATTGGAACATCAAATGCTAAGTAAGAGCCCATAACCATTTCTGTCCCTGCCTGTGGAACAAGGGAGAGAGGAGTGATAAAAACAGAGACTGATGGAGAGAGTGGCTCCTTGGAGCCAGGAGATAGTGGAGAAGAAAAGAGCATCTATAGGGCAGGTCCTGTGGGAGGTGGCTGCATGGGGAGCTTGCTGTAGACCTGTAGGTGCCCTTCAGTGCTGAGCAGAGTTCCCACAGTACAGTGAGAAGGATGTATATGGGGCTGCAAACCTAGAAAACAGCAGATGGATAATTTTTTAGAAAGACCACAGGGCTGTTCCTATCACATACAGCGGAGATGCTTCCAAATGTGGGAAATAGAAAAGCGAAGGATTTGGGCTCAAAAGGAGGAAAACTAAGAGCTACACTAAATGCTTCTTTTGTTCGGTCTAGCAGACTGACTTTCATTCAACCCTCAGAAACAGCAGCCTGGTTCAAAGTCATTCAACTAAATGAAAAGGAGGAAATATCTCAAAACAAAAGGGCTCCAGAGCCCAGGAAGAGAAATATTACAGCACTAGGCATCCAATGGGCATTTCATTCCAAAAAGAATGTAAAAGGGAAATTAACCTCTCAAAATTAACTCCAAAATATAGTTCATAAATTAATATACAAAGATGATTATATGATTTTTTTGTAATTTCATTTTCCATATTTAAAAGTGACATCTAGCATAATTATAAGATTATTAAAAAAATTGTAAAAATTATAAAAGGAAAACTAAAGTCAAACTCTTAGAAATGATACTTTTGACATGGGAGGTGAGAGGTAACTGGACCCAGAAAGAAGGTCAGCACATCAGAGGATTAGGTTATAAGGTGAGTACACACATGGCAGTGTACACCTTTGACTCTTGGAAAGCAGAGGAAGGAGAGTCTCTGAGTTCAAGGTCATCATGGACTATGGAGTAAGGTCCAGGACAGCCAAGACTACAGAGAAGCCCTGTCTTGTAAAGCAACAACAGTAACAGTAAGGTAAACACACAACCAGCAGGATACCAGGAACAAAAGATATCAAAATACAGCAGTATCAGAGTAAGCACTCCTGAGCCACATGGAAAACTTCTATTGTACTATTTGTATGTGATCAAAATCAATGAAAAATAAAATAGAAAGAAGAAAAATATTTAAGAAAATAATATCTAATTTCTTTGGTGTAAGTTAATTGGCATTCCAAGGCACACATTACATTTATACTCTGTAAATGAAACTTTTTTAATGAATTCAAATGCTTGGGTTATCAAAAACTATGGATTAAGGGTAAAAGGATTCAAACCATGGGAAAGATACTGTTTTAAGCCACCCTGGTCAGGTGGTTTGGGGTTGTATAAGGAAGCAAACTGAGCAAACCACTGAGAACCAATACCCAGCATTTCTCCTTGTCTCCCCTTCTGTTCATGCAGGAGGTGTCTGCCTTTCATCCTTCCCTGACTTCGTACTGAAGCACAAGCTGAAAGATGAAATAAACCCTTTCATCCCCAGGTTGCTTTGCACCATACTGTTTTATCAAGTAATAGAAAATAAACTATGAGCAGAAGCAACATTAGAGAAAATGGAGTGAGGAATACATGAAAACACTTTGTTGTGATTCTAGAATGTTCATGAAGTCTAAAATCAAAGGTAAAGTTGATATTTAAAAACTGTGTATATATATCTAACAGCAATCCATTTTTAAAAAGAGTCCATAAACTTGAAAAAGAGCAAGGACAGGTAAAGAGAAAGGATCTATCTATAGGAGGATTTGGAGGGAGGAAAGGGAAGGAAGAATCTGATATAATCATACTATAATTTCAAAAATAAAAAAAAATGTAAAAGCAAAAATGACACCTCAAAATTTACATAAGAAATAACTGTGAATGACAAACCTGGTGAAGCATGTGACATGTGGAGATGTGTCTATATAATATGTAAAATCTACTTCCACAAAATGTCTTAAAGGATTCACACAATTTATGCAAGAGAATATGCAGCACACAAATGGGAAAGCACACACACAGGCACACACAGAGAGAGAGAGAGAGAGAGAGAGAGAGAATGGGAGGGAGGGAGGAAAGAAGGGAAGGAGAGGCGGAAAGAGAGAGAGAAAGAGAGAGAGAGGAGAGATTCAGTGTTATTAGTCCTTTTATACGTACAAATAAAACACAAGGAGACAGTATTATATCCTTATGAAAACTGCTAAAATAGCTGAGAATCCTGGGGAGAAAGTTCAATGTCACAGAGACGCCACCCATTCCTCGCTGGTATAAAACTTGTAAAACCTCACCAGCCTTCATCAAACACATCAGCAATTCATTACAAAGAAAGCAATGCTCTAGATCCCAAAATCCTTATTCCTCAGCTTCTAATACTGTATTAAAAGAGGCAACCAACCATTCACATAGACATCAATGCTGGGGACCAAGAACATTACTCCCAGGAAAAAATCCCAAATTCAGAGTTTACACAATGCTGACTCCATGTGTGTGACATTCTGCAAAAGGTGGGACTGCAGGTACTGGACTGCCAGGGCCAGGGTCAGGGAGGACTGAGGAAAAAGCAACATATGCGCTCTTTGGAATTTTGATGGCTAGAATGTTTACCTTTGATGTTTATAAAACTGCGCTTTTGCTTAAACTTGAAAAATATTTGTGTAGCCAACATACAAACATATATATCCATATATATGGATATATCCAAAAGCAGATATGTCAGAAGCACAGTAAGATATAAGTATATCACCTAACCCATTGTGGAAAAAACAACCAACAGGTTAAACTTAGGTGCTAGACAGGTCAAGTTTTGCCTATCAGGCAGCAGATGAGTGCCTGGTCCTGAGCACTGAAGCTGTCCTCTGTCAGCTGCAGAATTTTTGGGACTACCCTATGCTAGGGACACAGAATCAGAATTTATTGAGTAAAAGTAACATTTTAAACTACAGAAGTTCCAGTGGCAACGAATGCCAGGTTACAAGGGATTATCAGGGAAAAGGACAAAAGAATCTACCAAAATGTACCTTTTAAAAAATGTCACAATGAAGATAAAATCTTGTATGCTGATTATTCAATGAAGTAAAGTATTTTATAAAGAGGTTTCAGAGACCAGAGAGAACAGGGAATGTAATAAAGATGCAAGGAGAGACTCTGAAAATAATATACAGAGCCAGCTGAAGGGAGCAGCTACCACTGCCATGGAGGAGAAACAGGCCAGTGGCCCACTGCAGGAGTGAGGCATGCTGGAGGCTGTGGAATCAAAGGAAATAGCAAGACCAGGTCTGGGCAGAGGGATGGAGGTCAAGTCCAGCCCACTGAGTGGGAGAATGGGCAGACAGCAATTTAGTAGGCTGCATCAATAGCATGAAATAGCTGAGTCGAACTCCTGGGGCCCTCTGGAGTTCTCTGCCCGCTGCCCAGTCATCAGATGCACACATGGGATGGTCAGTGGGTCTAGTTGGGATATGGTTTTTAGAGTTCTTTTCTCTTATTTCTCATTGTTGGGTACTCATAATATCCCCTACTATGCCTTTACAACAAACCTGTTCTTCCATAATATACTTAACAGTGAATTTCTGTTCTTTCAACTAAATACATCCTGAGTAGAATGATCTAGAAACACATAACAGAGATTACTTAAATGAGGGGGTAAAATGAGTGCTCATTGTCTATATCTTACTCCTCAATATTCCATAAGATGATCAACCAGTAAAAATTGTCAGTGTAGCTATTAAAAAACAGTCTGTAAAAATTGAAAGGATCCATCTGCCATCACTGTCACTTTATACAGGAGGCTCATGAAGAGAAATTGCACCATCCCAGGTAACTCAGGTCATTTCCAGCCTGGAGCATGTCATTTGAGCAAGTCTGTTTAGAATTAAGTAACTGAATAAACTGGTGATGTTACCACAAAATGCAAATGACTCCAATTTCAGGCAACATTAATTGTGAAAAAGTTGTTCCCAATATTAACTCAGAAGCCACATAACTCCTTCCCACTGTAAGATTGCTGGTTAAAGTCACATAAAATAAGACTGACATCAACTCCACATGAATTTGCCTCTTCTACCATTCTTTCAACAACCTTCTTTTGTAGATTTTAATGAGGCAGTTACTTTGATGTCATAAATATCAAAATGCAAATAGATCCTTGTAGTAGAGAAGGTCTGCATATATAATTATCCTAATATCCTATGCAAATAAAAAGAAAATTATTTTCTTTTATAGACTTTCCATTATAAGGATGTGTATATGGTGTACGTGCATGTGTATTCACATGTGTGGGGGCACATGTGGGTGTGTATGCGTAGATGTGAATTTGACACTTAGTGTTTTCATCAATGCTCATATCATATATATTAATGCAGAGTATCTCACTGAATCTGGATCTTTCTTTTGTGGCTAGTCTGGCTTGTCTGATGGGTAATCTCTGCCTCCCATACACTGTGATCACATTAGAGCTGATCATCTCTACTTCCCATGCACTGTGGTCATATGGGAGTTGATATCCTCTGCCTCCCACGCACTGTGATCATGTGTGAATTGATAATCTCTGCCTCCCATGAACTGTGATCACACGTGATTGGCATGGGCACCCAGGTCTTAAGGTTCTGTGGATCCAAATTCAAGCCCTCACACTTATAGAGAAATTGATTTATCTGGTGAGCAATCTCCACAACCCCCAAATCTAAGGAGGTGGGGGAAATGGTTAAAAACAAGTAAATACTTGTGTTAAATTTGTAAACAGCAAAAATAATAGTGTTATAAACTAAATTTTGTGACTCCTCAGAGATCTTTGCATTAAAGCCCTAACTCCCTGTGTGATTGTGTTTACATATGATTTTTTACAGAGCAGTTATGGCAGGTTCCTAAATTATGTGATTAGTATCCCTACAAAGAGTGACACCAGAGAGCTTGCTTTGTTTCCTTAGCATCCACAGAGGAGAGGTCATTAAGTAAACAGCAAAATGGGGTAAGTTGTAAGAGGACTTAGAATGGAGTCAAACAGTAGATTTAACCTATGACCTAGAGAAATAAATGTTGATGTTTAAGTCATCTAGCCTATGTCATTTTGTTGGCACAGCCTGACTGATGAAACTAGTAACAATAATTAGTTATATGTGTAGTTGATCTCATGGTATTGAGTAGGTACTCCCTCATCAGCTCCTATATCACTATTGCCCTCCAGGTATTATATTCTCTGAAGCACAAAGAAATGCCAAACTGCATGTCTTTCCCACACTATCAAAGGTTCAGACTATGAATAACACCATTCTAGAGCCTCGGGGTCACTGTTGTCTTGACTTCATTCAATAGTGATGGTGACACTTTGGATCCAACATTCATTAAAATCTACTACTTGTTCATCACCTGTAATTGGATTTAGTTTTCTAACTTGATCCTTATGACAATGATCTTAGATAAAAAAAAAAAAAAGCACCATATCACCTCTATGGGTGAGGATGTGAGGGTGAGAAATAAAAGGTCACAAACTATGTCATTCTAACAAATCTAACAAATCTCATGTTTGTCTCATTACCCTTACTTTTATAGAATTTCAATTAACAGGCTAAGAAGAAAAATGTGGAAACATGTAGGGAATGGGGAGTGGGGCATGTACCTGTATATGGATGGTCAGCGCCTGTGTACCTGAGGAGGGAGGCTACCCAGCTAGGGGGGATCTGGACTTGATCCTGTGGGGTGGAGGCCCAAGTACCTATGGTGGGATCCTGGCCTGGTGGGGAAGTCCTTGGTCCTTTATGTTGACTGGGAACAATGCAAGGACTCATTGGAATGAAGGTACCATCATTCCAATATGGTGGGTTTAGATAAGAGAAGACAGCCCATGAATTTTAAAGCTTTATTTGTAGAGAAATAAAGTGAAAGAGAGGAAATAGAGAAGTAAAAGCCTCCTATGACCACATGGGAAGAGGGAGAAGAGAATATACAAGAGAAAGATAAGAGAAAAAGAGCAAAGAATAGAAAAGAAAGGAAAAGGAGAGGAAAGAAAAGGAGAGAAGGGCAAGAGCGAAGTGAGAGAGAGAGAGAGAGAGAGAGAGAGAGAGAGAGAGAGAGAGAGAGAGGCCAAGCATCCCCTTTTAGAGTGGGGTGGGTTATCTGGCTGCTACCAGATAACTGTGGGGCAGGGAAAACTGTTGGGGTGGACTCCACCCAGAACACTAGAGACCTGGCCCTACATGACTGATGGTCACAGGGTTATGTCCAACTGAAAAGTAGTCCTAGTTACTTTTCTATTGCTGTAGTAAAACATCATGACCAAAGGAACATACATCAAATTCCTGTTAGTCTGTTAATCCATTATGTCAGAGTGAAGAAACAACTGGGAGCTCACATATTGATCCACAGCTAGGAGGCAAAGAAAGAACACTAAGAACAGTGTGAGTCTTTCCAAACCTCAAAGCCTGCCCTGATTGACACACCTCTTTCAACAAGGCCACTCCTCCTAATCCTTCCCAATAAGTTCTACCTAAAGGGGTCCCAAATACTCAAACATAAATCTGCAGCTGCCATTCTTGTTCAAACTACCACACAGAGAAACTATAGAGAAGATACCTAAGTGAATAAAAAGAATGCATTATCACACATGTTCAGTGAGTGTGGGGGAAAAAAGGGAAAGGAAACCAGTTGCTCAACATGAAGAACCTTTGTGCTGACTCCTTTACTTGAGTTTGCTGTATAAACTCAATCAAGTCTTACAAGTAATTCAGAAGAGGTCTCTATGTTGAGTGAATTTAGGGAGCAGAAATGATATGTATCCTACTAGTATGCATTGTTCCCATCTAACTCAAATTACTCTTCCCAAAATAAAAAGTTCTCTAAACTGGCATATTTCCTCCCTTAGGATGGATCAACCTTGCATCAAACATGATATTCAGAACTGCTGATCTTCATATGTTTATTTCTTCAATTGGACATGATAGAGATTTTACAAAGGGAAGGAGCATGAACTGCAGATAAAGCTCACTCCTACATGCCTTCCTCAGTAAGTTCTGTGCATGAAAGCTGAACTGATACTAGAAGTTCTTGCAAATAGAGACAGGGGATGGGGTCCTTTCCTTGTCTTGTGTATTATAAATTCTAATTAATAAACAAGTGTAATTTGATATCTGAACACATTTGACTTGCTTATGTAGAAAATGAATAAGTGCCAGATAGTGTAATTCCCTATTTACTCTCTCCTCAGGTGCCCACCATTCCTCTGTTTTGTTATTTGTCTTGTGATATTGCTTCTTGAAAAACTACTTCATCCAAATTCCTTTGGCAACTGACTTCTGCTCCGGCCTTGCTAATGGAAGATCTGGAAGGTAACACAGGATAAGGTATGAAAAATATCAAGGTATTTCTTTGTTTCTTATCTGTTTAGAGACCAAGCATGTGTCCATACAATTACCCCTACTAGTATTGTTGAAGACTGTTCTCAAAAACCAACTCCATTCACACTCATCTCTTTGGTGTTGCAAATCATACTGCCATTTTGCTGCTACTGTTATTCATCTTTGAGTGAGCTTTCCCTTATACAAAAACTTTGTTTCTCTTAAGGCCTTTTTATTTGAGCTCTATAGGATGAACAGGGATTTTTATCTCTATAGGATATAAATGGTACAGTCAAAAACAGAGTTTTTTTTTTATCCAGCCAAAATACCAACCAAAATAAATCTTAACTCTCATCCTTTATTTTATAAACAAGTATCTTATTTATTCTATTACTTACACTGTTTTATAAGAATTAAATATATGTATTCATGTTATAATATGTAATTAATATGTATGTATATGTGTGTATATATAATAATCACATAACCTTAGAATAAATCACAGATACATATTTTGACAACAGCTTCATCCAAACATTAATAGGTATTCATTTTCCTGCCACAGACACTTGTTAGCTTTAATTGCTCCCATGTAGTTCTTGCTTCCAGAAGTTGATCCAACCACTGTAAGCATGCAGTCTAAGTAGGTAGGTTAGACTACAGATGGCAGGAACATCTGTTTGCACGTGACATATTATCAAGACCATTTACCTAAATCTTGTTATTCAACTCTAATCTAAAGAATCATCAGAAACAGTTTCTCTGCTTATTCATGTGTGTGTGTCGAGTGCTTATGACACTGTAGGCAGTTAGTATTTGCTAAATTTTTAATCAAAGAATTTTCAATGAAAAATTAATTGCATGCCAAAGATTATGCTTGGAAATGAAGGCTGCTGCAGAACAGAATGTTAAGTTTATAGTCTAACCCCTGTTTCATGCATTAGGTCAAATACATGCGATTTAATTCTACAGAATTGCGTTTTCTAATCCTTTTCTCTTTATTTTTTATTGCAGAGTCAATCCTGTCAGCAGTGATTGGAGGGTTTTTACTAAATGGAAAGATCATGCTGCATCCTTGTAATTTAAATAGAGAACATCTAAAGCCTTCTCTGAGACAGCTGCCGGCAAGTTCAAGACTAATGAGAAAAACAGCTGAGGAAATTCTCCCAGATGAGGTTATGTCCCTAAGTGATGGATTTTTCAGTGGAGCAATGTTCCAGCATGGTGAAAGCCAGTGAGTTCCCAGGGAATCATCCCTTACTCCTGGAATACATAAACAGCAGGATATATTCTTTACACAGTGTTGAACCACTAGTGAACCACAGAGAACCCTGTGATATCTTGATTTATCTGCTAGCTTTCCTGCTAAGAAACAGAGACGATGAAAACAAATACGCAAGGTGCGGATTTCTATGGTCTGATGATCACACAACCGTAATTCTGCAGTGTTTCCAGGGATCTGGGCAAATAGAAAGAGAAAGAAAATCGTAAGCTTTGAGGAAGTGACTTGAAGAACATTTCAAAATGATCTAGGAGAAATAGAAAATAATCTGTTGGTGTCCAGATGTATTTAGTGGAAAAACATGCAGAGTCAGGTTTGGGAAGATGAAATGAATGTATCCCTCTCTTTGCACTGGGCTCTCAAAAGTAGCAACTACTTTGCCATTTCGAAAAAGGAGAAAGAAACCTTGCCAAAGCAACAGAGAGCTAAGCCTTTATGTATGCATTTTGGGAAGTGTATCCTTTAAGGATTTGGCATTAAGAGTACATAGCAATGCTCTGTTCTCTAGAAGCTGAATGTCCTCCCATTGCTGTGGTGTCCACCAGTAAACTGCTAATGAGCCTTCCCTTGCAGCTATAAAGGCTCCTGCCTCTTCCTATTCCGAAATGCAAACTGTCCAGGCTGAGTTGCTCCTTTACTACCTGCTCCCCAAATTCTGTCTGAAAACAATTTCTCCTGGTGAATCCAGAAGACCCCATATCTACCACTCTAATCAACAAAACTCCTACACCAAGTACCCCTATCACGTAATTATGTAAAGAGTAGGACACCGAGAAAGGGGGAAGCTGGAGCTGACAACCACAGAGTACACAATCCACATAGAATGCAGAGAAAACTAAGGTGAGGAAGGAACTAAATAACAAAGACTGGGAAAGGGCTTGGCAAACTAGAAACACTGGGAGCTCAGGTACACAGATGTAGACACTCAAAGCAGATGGCAAGAGAGAAGAGCAGAGGGGTCTAAGTAGGTGACCTCATAATTGTTGTCCTTTGCAAGATCACCTTCATTGTACAGTCTTCTAGCTACTACAGGGCATGCAAAAGCAAAACTCATGATCAGACAGGACACCAGAGGCAAACATCTACAAACTAAGTCAGAATTCTGTGTTTCACCTGTTTGAAGACCATTCTGAAATATTTTGGAGCACTCTAGAATATTTCTATGTTAGGGAGATATGTCTTCTGAGTTTGTTTACACAGTTACTTTATTATTATTTTTACTGCTATTATTATTATTGGTCATTAAATTATTATCAACTCTGTGGATGCCTTGGCATTTATTAGTGCCAGTACTGATAAAAAAATTTCTGCTTAAACCATAGAGGTTTACGAAGATCTATAGCAGAACCTCTTAAAACGGCTACCATTTCCTCTAGTTCAGTGGTTCTTAAACTGTGGGTCATGACCCCACTGGAAACCTCTATCTCCAAAGAAAACATTAAGTTTCATAACAGTAGCAAAATTATTGCTATAAAGTAGAAACAAGAATAATTTTGCTTGGATTTGCTACAACATGAGGAACTGGATTAAATGATCACAGCATTATGAAGGTTGAGAACCATGATGCTAGTTATAGCAAGGTGACAAGATGGTAGAGACAGTGGTAAAGATGCTGTATCAGAGATACAAAATGTTTTCTTTTGAAATGAGTAATAAATTACTATAAGGAAATTCAACCATGGTGAAAATAATGGACTTACTATTCAATTAATAGGATCTAAATAGTAACAGAACTATTCTGCAAAGATCATCAGAACCATGAAATAGACTCAACCTAAAGATGCTGAGCATACAGGAGCAAGAATATCCATTTATTCATACCCATGAGTCAAAGACATAGCCATACAGCTAATGATGGTTAGGGGATATGGAAGTGTAGAATCTTCCTGAAAATATCCTGAGAAATGATTTAATGAAATAGCTACTTATTTGGCCTTTGGTGATGTTGCTTAAGCCATATTTGATGGGCACCTGAGGAGTGGAGGTATGGTAGTCTATTTTTAAGGGCAAATGTATTGAAAATGACATTCCAGTCTCACACAACATTGGAAATCTCAAGAAGAAATTAACTGCTTTGTAGTTCATGGGATTTCAGGCCACATGCACAAATGTATCATATATTTCCATTAAAATATAGCTTATGACAAACGTCACACTCAAATATTTAGTTGAACTAATGGCACAAAACTACACTATCATTTTCAAAGTAACCTCAGCTTACGGAGAAAGATCCACTAGGTCCCTGAGCATCTGCAATTAGTGTTCCTTATTTGTCTCCAGGACCCAGACCCCTTTCTCAGGATTGAACAACAATGAGTTCACATCATATTCCCCCTCTCACAGTCAGAGTAGGCTTGCCCTCTGATGACTCCTGCAGTAGGCTTGGCACCCTTTGCCTGTCATCCACCTACATTTGCACATAGGCATCACTAGGTCTCCTGTCATTGGCATGTAAATCTTAGGGGAAATGCCATTTGTTTTGCTCCAAGTTATAAAGTCTTCTGTGGTACTTTGAATATGCTTGGCCCAGGGACTGGCACTACTAAGAAGTGTGGCCTTGTTGGTGTAGGTGTGGCCTTTTTGGAAGAAGCATGGCACAGTGGGGGTTGGCTTTGAGATCCTCCTCCTAGCTGCTGGGAAAGTTTGCTCCTGGCTTCCTTTGGATGAAAATATAGAGCTCTCAACTCTTCTAGCACCATGTCTGCCTGGAAATTGCCATGTTACTTGCCATCATGATACTGAATTGAACCTAAGGACCTATAAGCCAGCTCCAGTTAAATAATATCCCTCATAAGAGTTTCCTTGGTCAAGGTTCCTGTTCAAAGTAATGGAAACCCTAACTAAGGTATCCTCTTTATGGATGCCTTAGTTACTGGTATCCATAATATGATAATCAGCCAAGAATTGTGGTTTCTATTAGGATAAAATCCAGGATCCTACATAGACCCCACTGGTTAGTTGGAAATTTGAAATCCAGGATCCTGTTTTGGTTTGTTCTCACTCGTTAAAATTGTTATGAACAGAAAGAACTTATTTTAACTCCCAAGACTATGTTAACCTTTCTCTACATCCCATCTGTTTGTTTGAGTGTTAGACATGCTGGTATTGAGTGAGAACAACAGACTACCATTCTGGGAGGAACACATTCTGGCCTTCGCATCTCACACATTTTAAGATCACATCGGTGATTAGGCAAGAGAGATATAAGGCTAATTAACTCTACCACTCATCAAGTCTTACCTCAATATGGAAATAGCTTTCCTATTAGACACTGGCTCTGCTTGATGAGTGACAGCTGAATCAAGTGCTGAGAACAAAGATAATCAACTCTACATTGCATCTCATCTTCAGAGAACATTGCCAGATCAGCAGATGCAGCAGGCTTACAAAGAATGTGGTTTAGAGAGGGTGGGTAATTTGGATATGGACTCTATGATCTATCCTCAGCCAGGCTTGTGAGGCCTGTATTGTTGTGCCCCACCTGCGTGAATCCTATTCTCTGCAAGTTTTGGGAAGTTCTTCTGTATGCTACCATCAGGACACCCACAAGCATGTCCAAGAGGATTTAGTCTAAATAACTCAAAAAGCATAAGAAGCAAACCATACAGACACCATCACATTAGATGAAAGTTCACTTGCAGCTATATAATGAAGTCTGGAAGTTTCTAAGGCTGTCTGCCCTCTTCCATGACAAGGAATAGGGCCAGTTCCATGGGTACATGCCACACTGGCTTAAAGAGTCCACTAGACAGTTAAGGCAATCACTTTCAGTAGTTTTGAATTATTTCCCTCTTTTACAGAGTTGTAGCTAGCTTGTGCAAGGCTCATTGAGTGAGTGATGGGTGGTGGTATTTTCATGACAGTGGGTATTCTTTTGTAGCAAATATGAATTGTCATGCCTTGGGTATGGTGGAAAGACTCTGGCTATAGCTGAGAAGTAGATTAGAAATGTCTATCCAAAACAGATCTTAGATGAGCGGCCACAGTTATTGGTAAGGACTGTGATAATCAGTCTAAGAGGTGACATACCAGAAGGCATACATCTTTTGGAACCCACAGCATCAGGACAAGATACCATGCTTCCATATTTTAACACAGTGTCCCGTCTGTTTCCTAGGTTTCTTCTCCCAGCAATGCCCACCTATTGTCCAAGTAATGTAAACTTTTTGCTAGTTTGGATATCAATGTCTGTGTTTGTCATAACTTTTCTGGAAGTCCAGATCTGTCTAATGAGAATGGTAAAAATGGTTCCCTCACTTTTCTTTGCCTTCTAAACATTTTTTGACTTTCCACTACATGCCAAGCTTTGTCCTGCAGCTGAACCCAGGTGGGGCCCAAAGGCATCACTCTGAAATACAGTTTGCATAACTTCATTAATAGTCTTTTTCAAATATGACTTTTGAATAATGGAGTTTTTTAAAACAGTGCAGTATCCCAGATGTCCTGAGGCAGATTGTATAAGACAAACTTGTTTGAAGCTACTCAGAAATACACTAAAGAGGGTTCCCATATAATTCAACCTGTGATAATGCCCCTAGGAGCTTTTATTGCCTCACTAGTTTGTGCAGCTCCAAGTTCACCAAATCCTGGCTCAGAGCTCTCTAGCAGCTTTTATCCTAGAAGTTTGTCTGCCAAGTGTTGCAGCTACTTTATCACATTTATCCTGTCACCTAGATGTCCTATCTCTGGACCAGATGGAACTCCACCAGAGTGGAAATCAAAGTCTTCTCCCAGGAAGCTTCTGTGGATTTCCCAAGGAAAGGATGTCTATTCTTCATCCCTGGCTCCTTTCCCAGCTCTTACTTCTCAAATCAGCAGGTACTTGTGTGATTGCATTCTTAAGCCTCTGTCTTTACCAGTTAAAAAAAAAAAGACCAATGCATCTCCAAGCTCTCACATGATTTGTAGTAAATTATTATGTGGGAGTAAATAGGTGAGCAAACAAAAGGTCAGCAAAGAATATGTCCAACCTACTTGCTAAAGAATAAAAAATGTAAATACCATGAGAAATCTTGAGTGCATTTGTATAGTATCTTCTGGCTTATACTTCACACTGGGGACTTGTTCTGTGAATATCTGTAATAGGATGGTTGTGTTTCTCTAGGAATGATGTTTTCAGCAGCTTGAGAAGTCTAGACCAAACTTGTAACAATGCCCTCTCTCCCTCTGCTCAGGACCTTGTCCCCACAGCAGCGCCCTGCAGATGCTGAGAATGGCCTCTGCTGTGCAATGTGGTCACAGTGGTCAGCTTATGCACCTGAGTGACCCCTTAAGAGCAATGCTAGCCCCCTGCCGGGTGACAGTAGCACCATCATTGTCTGTGTTTTGCACTGGACAAGCCAAATTGAAAACACCCCTGCTGCCTTATCTGACTCTTATCAATCACAGAACACTCAGAATTCCAGGTCCAGGCCTTGGTGTAAGAGAAGCTGCACCATCTACTATCCACACCCCACCCAAGCCAAGTGATGCCACAGCGTAAGAGCACTCACACCTTCCATTATCCACATATACCAAACCAGGCAATACTGCCACACCTTCCACTGTCCACATTCAAACAAAACCTGGCAATGGGCAGTGACAAATGCAGGGGCCCACACTTTCAGTGTGGACACTTGGAGACATGTAGAAATAGACAAATAATGCTTATATTTTTCATCCCCAAATCCTCTTAAAATTGATTTTAAGGAACTACTTACTTTGATACAGTGACACATACCTGTGTTTCCAATACTCAAGAGAGAATTTCAGACCAACTTAGGCTATATAGCAAGACTTTGTTTCACAGAAAAATACACACACACACACACACACACACACACACACACATACTCACAAGCATACACACAGCCATATGCATGCATGCATGTGCACATGCACATACAAAGATCGGAAGATCCAAAGATGGGAAATAAGAGCATTAGGTCAATCAGTAAAGTGTTTGCTCTTCAAGGAAGAGGACCTATATTCAATTCCCAGAACTTCTGTAAAGAACAAAAAAAGGATGAAATGTGTTTGTAATCTCAAAGTTGGAGCAGTAGAGAGAGATAAATCCTTGAGGTACACTGACCAGTCTAGTCTGTCCAGTGAGTTCCAGGCAAGTGACAGTTCCTGTCTCAAAAGCAGGGTAGAGGGCTTCTGAAGAATAGCATTCTAGCTGGATCTCTAACCTCTATATGTGCGTGCACTTGTGTCCGCTCATGCACAAACACAAATATATTTATATATTTCAATCTATGTAAATATAGACAGTTACAGAAGACCCTGCTGAAGGTCAGGTGCAGGATGTTTCACCTCTGCAGGCAACACAGGAACCTTCATTAGGAATTGGCTCTCAAAATTCACTGCTCAGAGACCATTTCCTTCTGTTTAGCAACCTATCTGTAATTGTAAAGAGGTAAGCTTGTCATTCCTGAGAAAGAGTGGATTAGAATAGAAATGTTCTTTTGGCTGACAATAGGACACTCTTGTGGGAGGAGTGTGGCCACTGGGTATTTCTAAGAAGAACATATATTAACCCTGCCTTATTATTCAGTATTTACAAATCATTAAACAAACAACATTAAACATTATCATTACAACTTGATTTCCTACTTTTCTCAAGATAGAAGTATATTGTAAACATTGGACTATGATTTGCTTTACTTAGTTTATGAGTGGTAATTGATATTAATAAATATCTTACCATAGCATCATCTCTTTATTAACATTTATGGATCACAATCTGGTCATTGCACATGGCTATGCTCTAGGCCTCTTTCCTGCTGGCCTATTAACAATTAACTCTTGCTGGATACTGTGGTTGTATTTTGATGCTTTGCTATATTGTTAATAAAAATAACCTTGCAACCAAATTTCAATATGTTATTAGTATTAAATTGGTTTTATTGTTTTGTTGACTTATATTGCCTGAACAGAAACACAGTGAAGCCTCCATTAGTCAACCTGCTTCCAGTTGACTTCTCTCAATTTCTCTTTCTGTCTCTATCTCTCCATCTCTATCTCTCTGTGTGTGTGTCTCTTTGTCTCTCTGCCCCATCTCTCTGCCCCCCTCTCTGTGTCTCTGTCTCTCTATCTCTGTATCTGCCTCTCTCTGTCTCTGTCTCTATCTCTCCCTCTCTCTCTCTGCTCACCCCCATCATAGTGATAGAATACAAAGTAAGTAATACTACCTCTAAGCTCAAGTTCCCAGCTTTTTTGATCACTTGGTTTAGTTTTTAATTTACATTTTTTTTATTTTCTATATTCTTTGTTTACATTCCAAAGGCTTTCCCCTTTCCCAGTTTCCCCTTCACCCTATGTCCTATAAGTCCTCTTCTGCCCCCCTCTAGCCTATTCCCCCATCACCTCCCCCTGACTTTTTTCTGTTCTGGTATTCTCCTAAAAAACTGGATCCAGTCTTTTCAGGACCAGGGTCTTCTCCTTCCTTCTTCTTGGGAATCTTTTCATTTGCTAATTATGCCTTGAGTATTCATAACTACTGGGCTTATTAATATCCACTTTTCAGTGATTGCATTTCATGTGTATTCTTTTGTGATTGGGTTAACTCACTTAGGATGACATTTTTCAGATCCAACCATTTGCCTACAAATTGCATGAATTCATTATTTTTAATTGCTGAGTAGTATTCCATTGTATAAATATACCACATTTTTTGTATTCATTCCTCCATTGAGGGACATCTGGGCTCCTTCCAGGTTCTGGTTATTATAAATAAGGCTGCTATGAACATAGTGGAGCATGTGTCTTTATTTCATGCAGGGGAATCCTCTGGGTTTATGCCCAGGAGTGGTATGACAGGGTACTCTGGAAGTGTCATGCCCAATTTTCTGAGGAACCACCAGATTGATTTCCAGAGCAGTTGTATCATCTTGCAATCCCAACACAGTGGAGGAGTTTTCCTTTTTCTCCACATCCTCGCCAACACCTGTTGTTTCCTGAGTTTTTAATCTTAGCCATTCTGACTGGTGTGAGATGGAATCTCAGGATTGTTTTGATTTGCATTTCCCTGATGACTAATGATGTTGAATATCTCTTAAGGTGCTTCTCAGCCATCTGAATTTCTTCTGGTGAAAATTCTGTTTAGCTCTGTACCCCATTTTTTGATAGGGTTATTTGGTTCTTTGGGGTCTAACTTCTTGAGTTCTTTGTATATATTGGATATTAGTCCTCTGTCGGATGTAGGGTTGGTGAAGATCTTTTCCCAATTTGTTGATGGCTGTTTTATTTTGTGTTTTGTTTTATGCTGAGACAGGGTTTCACTAAGTTTCTCAAGCCATCTTTGAATCCACACTGTAGCCCTGGGTCCACATCCTCCAGAAACTCCTCCTTCATTCTCCCATGATTATAGGACTCCACCAGGAGGCTCGGCTTTCCAGCCAGCATTTAAAGTCTATGATTCCTACCCAGAGGTCACAGTGTTCATTCAGGCTGTTTTCTGAGCTGCAGACATCTACTCCAAGTAGGTACAATCATTTGATCTGCATGAACCACAACTACCCTTATTTATGGCAGTTGGTATTTATTTAGTAATTTCCACCATCACCAAACTAATTGTTTTATATAAAAACATTTTGCCAAGGACAAAATACAAAGAACAAGAAAGCATACCAGGATTCCAAACTGAGCTGAGCTGATCCCTGAGAATACAAAGCTAAACTAGGCTGTCCAGCTTTGGTTCCATTCTGTTGTATCTCCCAGGAATTTGCCTGGAAACAGGTGACTCACTTGATTCTTCCAAACCCCATTCATAGAGCAGAAGAGAAACCTTTACACTGCACCCTAATGCTAGTAAAGGTTGCTAACTGTTGGTTCCCATTGCTTAGTATTAAACCACATGCACGGATCCTAAATTTGGTTCTTCTGATCATGGACCACCAGGCAGCAGCCCCATCTTTGGCTCTTCATTCACACAATGCATGTAGTGTGGCTGCTACTTAGCAGGTTTGGGGGCAGGACTTCCTAATTCATCCCTTTGTTCAAATTATAACACACTGAATTAGAAAAAAATGTGTACAGATTCAACAATAGTATGAGTGAACAGTCATGTGTACAGATTCAACAATAGTATGAGTGAACAGTCACCTGCAATACTTTTCTACTAAAATTTCAGGTCAGAGGTTAGCCAATATTCATTGTCTACAACCTCCTCTCTTGTGTAGGCAAGTCAAAGCCCAGTTCCTCCTTCTGACCACTCTGCTAGACAGTCAGCTCCTTCTAAAGGCTTCTCTTGGCTTAAGACTCCATAAGGTCAGGCAAGCAGAGTTCCTAAGATCCCATCCTGCCTGATCCAGCATTGTGTTACCTCTATGGCAGGCCTTCTTTCTAAAGGATCATCATGAGCAAATGCTCAGCTTCCAGCCTGACTCTCTCATCTGCCCAAGGTAATATCTACAAATTAGGCTTAGTGGGTGTTTGTCATCCAGCATCTCTGAATGAGGGAGATGTTATAAGAGGCCTAATCACTGCAATTATTGTATAGGAATGCCATTTCCTACATCCTTGTTGCATAGAAAAAATAAGGATGTTTTCGGGGAAGGAACATTTAAAATACACTGTTTTGAGAGAAAATTACTCCCTGTATAACCTAGGCTGGTCTCAAATCTCTATTCCATTGCCTTGGCCTCCTGAGTACTAGTATTACTGATGTGTGCTACCATGCTTTTCTTAAAGTAATGTATTTTCAGAGAAGGGATGAGCTTTGAAATTTTCCTTTACATTTCTGGATTGTTACTATTCTGCTTGCAAACTGAACTGGGAAAGGTGAATTAAAGACACTCATCTTAGTTCTTACTCCCATTTGGTTAGAAATTCATTTTATTCTCCTTGAATTTTCCTGTTTCAATTTGTTTGCCTGAGACACAAATGTTCAAAGCATAGAATTGTGCATGCACAGCTACAGATCTAAATGTTGGGACAACATGGGACTGGAGAGATATCTTAGCACTTAAGAGCACTGGCTGCTCTTGTAGAAGACCCAGGTTTCAATACCCAGCACACACAAGATAATGCACAATCATCTATAACCCAAGTTTCAGGGGATCTGCTAGCTTCTGCTATGGGCACCAGGAATGTACATGCTATACACACACACACACACACACACACACACACACCAAAAATAAATAATGATAGAATCAAATCATTTTTCTTTAACACCCTTCTGCTCTGTATGCAACTGTCAGTGGCTGCAGTACCTTTAAATGTCCTGACACTCTAGAACTGAGAGATCCAGGTGAGATACATCTTCTAAACTGAGGATACAATGATGTCAGTTACCTTTTATTCAGATGGATAGTAAGACTCTTTATATAGAACCATATTTAAAGAGCCAAACGTGGAACAAAGTGGAAGATGTACTCCACAGCCAGGCAGCCAGGTGTCTTAAGGTGCTGCTCTGTGCACAAGTTCAGCCCCAGTCATTCTCTATGCTAAAGCTGGGGAGGATAGCCATGTAGAGGAAGAGGAAGGAGGAAAAACACCACTGCTGAAACTGGGAAGGAAGATACTTCCATTTAGGAAGTATGAAAGATGTAAATCAAAGAATAAGAACCAAAAATAGTTCTTGATGGTTATAAGGGAAAAAAAGAGAAAATATGTGAAACTAAGAACATAATATAAAGAAGCAAGAGGGGAGCAGACTGCATCTTCTGAGGACAAGGCAAGGGATAAGCAAGTGTGTCACAGTGGGAAGAAATAAAGCAAAATCCAAGACCTGAGAGATCAAGGTGCTAAGGACAGAGGGAGGTGCATAATGATCCCAGAAAACAGAGTGAACTAGTACTGTTTGACAAGGCTGTTCCATATCAAAGACCCCAATCCTCCAGACTCATAGAAGTGTCAAAACCTTCTCCTGAGGCTCAAAGGGATAGCAAAGCCTTCCTTTGGTCCAAGTACAAATGCAAATGATAGTCTATGCAAGTCCAATCATTTAGGAACAACTGAGTAGTGCATGCAAAAATTAACAACTTCAGCTTCCTCCTCCTGATTGATTATAGCCTGAAACTGGTACCCTGCAGACCCCTTCTAGAATACCAGCTAAATCCTCCTCCTGTTCTGTACATAAGAAATGCACTGAGGTTGTGGGTCATTGTGTATCAGCTGATGCTCTAGCAGGGCAAGCATGGCTCATCGGATCCCAACTTTTCTGTACATGTCTACATCCATCACCTTGCGGAACTCCAGGATTTGGAAGCAGCAAGTACAGGAACAAGAGCCTTGGCCTGGAGGAGGAGTAGGCCTATGAAGGGGGCGTGGTCTCAGGTACTGGGCAGGGCTTACCGCTTTAGCAGAGGTCAGAAGTGTCATGGTGTGAGAGAAGCCTTCACTGCTTACTTAAAGACATGGCAGGGAGGGTGTCTGTGACTTAGCTTCCAGGTGAATTATACTTCCCTGGAGGTGCTACAAAGGACCATGAGAGATAACACAGTCAGATTTGAGTGTCAGAAGTGCCATTAAACTATCACAAACCTATTGTAAGAGAACAAAACAACAGGGTTCTAGTTTTTCATCTCTGCTGTTGCAAGTTAAGATGTACTCATCAGGCTCCAACTTAGAAGTCTAAAATAAAGGTTTTCCTTGGCTTGACTCAAAACCTTATTGAGGCTCTTACCCTTTTTGCAGACCCTGGACAAGTACAGCACAGATGTCCCTTCCATCTTCTTCCATCTTCTGCAGATACCAGCACCCCTTATCCTGTCCCACAACCATTCCAGAATACATCCATCATCTAATCTCTGGGTCTTTGCTCTTTTGTTTATAAAGATTGTGATGACAGTTTCATGTACCTAGATATCATGGGATATCTCTCCATGTCAGCCTCCTTGACTTCATCAAGACTTCAAAGTCCCTTTTTGCTATGTTAAGTGACATATTCACAGAGTCAGGGATTGATGGAGTCACTACATTGTCTACCCAACTACATAGACAAGAAGCCATGGAGCATTAACTAGATAAGAAATCAAGATTATTTGGATCTGCATGTGTGCCATGAAGATATACATGAGGCAAAGGTATGAGAGACATTTAGCAGGCAAAGAAGACAGAACTTCAAAATTGTCCAGATGTGGGCTGACAACGTGGCTCAGCACTAAATGTGTTTGCTGTGCAGACCTGACAACTTAAATTGATTCTGATAACACATGGAAGAAGTCAGTCAGTTACACAAAGTTGTTCAGTAGCCTCTCCATGCCCTGTATATGCATGCCCTGCCTGCAAACTATATATATCCACGCATGTACCTCAAATAATTGTTTTAAATGAAAAGCAAGTTGTAAAAAGATCAATATGTGTCAGAAATGATGCTTATGACATCACTGGATTGCACAATGACCTAGCAGAAGTAACTGTGATTCTCAGAAAAGATCAAAGTTTAAGAAGAAAGTTCATAAAGTCGATTTTGGCCTGAAGAGCACTTGCAGTCACTCAAGAAGACATGTGGATTGGTATTTAGATATATGGAAACAACATTTTAAAGAGCTGTAGTATATATCTGTGTAATCGGGTTTTATATGGCTATTGATGGAACAGAGAGCTGGACTCAAGTCAGAAAAGAAAAAGACAACCAAGGCATAGACCAACGTCTTTAACAGGTGGCAAATAGAATGTTTATATCAGCCAGCTACCAGGAAGGCTTGTAGACCTGCTTTTCTCTTTCACTTTATAGTAAAAACAAGTTAGAAAGAAGGAAGAAAGTCCAGAAACAAGGTGGGTTGTAATAGTTACATCCCTCTGGAACAGGTTCTGCTTGTCCCTTTGGCTGTATAACGTCATAATGCTCTTGCAACATGTCATACTCCACAGACACGAGCCAGTAGGCAGCTAGGCTGTGTCAGGGTGAAGAGATCTCTGAGGTGGGAATTCTCTTGCATATTGCTGGAGTTCAAGCCAGAGACTTGAGCTAACTGCTATCACTACACTGTCTCCCAAAGAAAACATCTGGACTTTGGGAAAACAAGAATAAAAAAGGGAAAGGAGGATGCAAGTAGTCCATATGTGTCCCAGCTAAGTATGGAAGCTCTGGGCGCTGGGAAAGGAAACAAGTCTTGGGACTACGTCAAGTCCCAAAGGAATTGGGATGAGCTAGGAAGAGGGGCTGGCAATGGTCCAGATATAGTTTTCAGACCTTCTTTCTAACAACCCTGTGATCTTTGTGAAGATCATCTTGCAGATATATGGCTGTTGCTTTTGCCTACAGTCACACAGAGAACACAAATTTAGTATCTTGCCAGCCATAATGGTATTTTGGTTTACTTCTGATGGGGAAATATTTCCTCTCCAGAGATGCCAAGTTTCTATTCCGATCTTGTTACTGACTTGCTTGAGGGAAGTGGGAATTGACTGGGTAGGAGGAGTGCAGGCCCTAATGATCCCATTAGCCACCCTTAGGCCCTGGGACCTGAACTATTGGCATTTTCTTATCCTTATGGATAGTAAATATACAGCTTTTGCTTCGAATAAACTGCAACAAATGTATACACTTTCACACATTTCACTAAAGATGTGTCTCTCTGGAAGCACAAAACAGGTAGTTTTCAAGAAAAGTAAAAATGTGGCAACCCAAGTGGATCCTCTAATGATGGGGGATGGAACTCTGGTCTACAGGTGCCTGTGGCCTTTAAATGGAGCTCTTCACAATCAGGGTGCTTCTCCGCACCCCGAGCTGGAGCCTCTCACACTGACAATCAATCAGCACCTGCGGCAACTATTGTGCATAGGACTGTTGAGAACTGGCAGCCTCTAATGAGAAATTAAGGAAACATTTCTTTTGAGTAAATTCTATATTCTTTTTGTCCTAAAACATTGTGCAATGTCTATGATTGCTGAAGTTCCTGTCTCACACCCACCATGCTGTTCTCATTTGTACTCTAAGCAGTGTTTCCATATGCATTCACACTCAAGTTACCACTGTGCTCTGGTAGCACAATGATGCGTATGGTTCTGAAATTATTACCTTAACTCCATCAAATACAAAGAAAGAAATAGGAAAACTATTGTGTTTTTAATAATAAAGTAAATGAGGCACCTGGAGGAGGACACAACTCTGTTTGTGCCAGGGAAAAGGTCAAAAAAATAAAAGAAGAAACAGCATTATTTTTCTCCTGTAAAAGAGCTCCTGAAAAGCAAAAGAAGAATATTCACAGACATAGGAAGCACACAGTGCTACACCAAATCATCTGAGGTCAGAGTTTGCTGGCCTCCATGGAGATGGTGCTGGGCGGTGGAGCTGAGGGTATTTTGCAAACAGCTCATGAATGGATATGCACTGTGGTCAACAATGACTGATACAGGGGCCTGTTGTGACTAAGATGGGTTGAAGGAAGCCAATCTTGTACACAAGGAGGGCAATAGAAAAGGCAGTGCTGATATCTAGATTTCTAGTCAGAGATTCTGGTCTCCTGAGGTCTAAAGGGCAAGCAACACGGCATCTAGCCCTCATTTGACCTCCCCACCCCCACCCATGGTTGATGCTCATCTCCAAGCCAATCTTTAGCTCAGGAAACTCATCAGCAGATACTCAAGCACTGGATTTCTTCACCTACCTGTGTACTTTCAGGACCAAGCCTCTGTTAGCATAATACTGTTTTCCACATCAACTCAGTCGGAAACTTTTTTTTTTTTTGGTATAGAATAGAGTTTATTTAGAGGATAGGATGAGAGTCAATGGTATAGTAGAGAGAGAGAGAGAGAGAGAGAGAGAGAGAGAGAGAGAGAATAGAGAGAGAGTGAAAGCCGGCCATGACCACAGGGAGAGAGGGGGGAGGGGAGCCCAAGAGGGGCAGAGAGGTGAGAGGATGAGAAGAGAGAGGGGAAAGAGCAAGAGCGGGGAAAGAGCAGTCGGCAACTTTTATATCGAGCTTTATCCTGCTTTTTCTGGATATTTTAATTGCTGCTTTAGTCTGCTGACTCAGCCTCCCTGGTAGAAATGACCAGAGAAGACATAAGAAACATGACTTACTTTGAGAAGAAAATCAATAGTTACTCACCATCTACCATTTCTATAAATGTCTAGTGATCACATATTCAGTGACAGTCATCAGAAGTAAAACTGAGAATGGAAATACACTCAAACACACACACACACACACACACACACACACACAGAGAGAGAGAGAGAGAGAGAGAGAGAGAGAGACAGACAGACAGAGAGACAGAGAGAGAGAGACAGACAGAGAGAGAGACAGACAGAGACAGAGAGACAGACAGAGACAGAGAGAGACACACACACTGAGAGAGAGAGAGAGAGAGAGAGAGAGAGAGAGAGAGAGAGAGAACATTGTCATTGGCCAAATGAAACTTGAAACTGAGTGGAGGAGGAAACATTTCTTAAAACTTTTTACAAAATTTAAAAACACTAAAAATACTGATATTTTCATAAGTGTGTTCTTGCTGAAGAGGGTATCATAATGAAATAGGAAGAATTGATTATATAAAGAACCATGAAAATTTTTAAGGAATGTGCCCCAGAAGAGGTAATCTTAGACTGACATATGAACTTAAGAAAGCTAGACAGCTTTCTTCTATTATAACATACCCTGAGATAGCCAATTTATAAAGAAAAAAGGTTCAGGGTGGTTTAGGCTTTTAGGTGTTTCAGTCATAATTGGATGCCCTGTTGCTTTGAGCCTGTGGGAGCAATAGAGAAAATTGCTCATCTGATAGCTGGGAAGCAGGAGAGATTGAGTGAGCAGATGGGCCTGGAGTTTCTCAACACCTTTCTGGAGCAAAGCATAATGGTCTGAAGACATCTCAGCACATCCCACTTCTTAAAATTTCTCTAGCTTCCTAATACCTAAGACTGGGATCTAAGCATTCACTAAATGGAGCTTTCAGGGACATTCAAGCTGAGCAATAATGAGAAGTTATTTGGTCAATGAGAGGTAGAGGAGAGAAGGCACCGTGCAAGGAGACACAGGTGCACACACATTCTGCATCTGGGTTTATCTAAGCACAGTGGAATAGTGGAACTCAAAGAGCTGAAGGGAGCAAGTAAATCAGATACTTCAAGCTGTGGTTTAAAATCTTTATTTCAGAAACATTGATAAAGCATTGAGATTTCATCAAGAGTGGAAATCGTGTTTACAGTTGAATAAGAAAGGAGACACATCATCCCATTAGTCAAAAGGAAGTATAATCTGATGAAGAAAAAGCTGATAAGATACGAATACGATGTGGTAAAGCCACACTGTAAGACAGAAATAGTGGAAGCTTTTGCAATGATTGTGAAAGAAGAGAGAAAAAGGAACACGAACAAGACACAGTACAGACAATTCCAAGGATTCTACCCAGAATGGATTTTCCAAAATGTAGGAAGCAGCAGATGTTAAGGAACCCTACAAGATCAAATCCTGTTTCCAGAAGGTAGGTGGCTGTGGCCCCTGGCATGCTTCACAGAAGGTGAAGAATGGGTTTGATGAGACAAAAGTGAAGAGCCAAATGGCTGCTGAGTCTCATCTGCAGCTCAGCACCAAGGGCGGCCATGGCTCATCAGCTGGCTGGTGGCGAAAACCTCAAAGACTATTATTGGTAGTAGGATCAAAACCAAATAATCCAGGAACAGAACTCTAAAAAATAAGATTGCAAAGTCAGACCAGTTCACTGTGTGGAAAGAGAAAGTGCCTAAAAATGAAATCCAAGAGTCCAAACAAGTCAGAAAAGTATAGAACCATGGATACCAGGATCAGCAATATGTCACCAGAGAGGTGAGCACACAGGAGTGAACAGGCGCTAATCAGACTTAGGAACATGGAGTTGTCAATGTTGGTCATTGACCAACAGGACAATGTTGGAGGCACAAAGAGAGGTGCATCCAGACTAGAGCAGCTGAAGGATGAAGCAGAAAGCACAGGCCTAGAGATCACAAGGCAGAATATGATACTCTAGTTTCCAGAGAAGGAAGGGTACTGGTCCCATTATAGAATAGGATTTGTTGTGAGGTTCTAGACATGGGATTTAAGCAATGAATTTTCCCAAGGTTTTAGATTTAGCTCAGTTGACTGATTCCTTTAAACAGTTCTAGATAAAAAAAGAAGAAGATCAGAAAAGCCTACCTATAAAGCAGGTATGTCTTTTAGGTACATATGAATTACACATAATGCTGGGCCTGGTTCTTTCAAGTGTATCATGCAGGATAGCCATTTTTCTTCCCATACATTCCCCCTTTTCTCCCTTGACGTCCACCACTTCTAGTCCCTTTTTCCCCAGGTTTTTTGTTTTCATATATATGCAGGCTGGGGGTGGGAGGAAATCCCTTGTTAGTATGCATTGTGTTTGTATATATTTGTGTGTGTGCATGCACATGCACGCATGCATGTGCTCATTTGTGTGGGTCTCCCCCTCTTTTGGATCATTGGCCAAAACGATCCCATGAATGTAGTAGAGACAATGGGCTTGGATGGGGGTGGGACCAGTTCGGAATTCTTATATGTACATACAGTGAATGAACACACTGTGTACAGCTATCAGGAAACAGATCAACTTTACTAAGGATGATTCAGAGCTAATAAAGTTTGGGGTGGGGGCTATGGGAAGGAATATCTAGGATGAGCAAAGATAATTGGCTGAGTGATTGGGGTCCTGAAATGCCTCAGTAGCATGGAGAAGCATTTCAGGAATCTCTGGTGCTGGCTGGACAGGTTTCTATCAGGAGAAAAAGAATTGATCCTGTAAACTAATTAATGTATGGGACATTCCTCAGGTAGAGGCAGGTATGGGCTTAGAATTACTCAAACAAGGCCAGAAAGGGAAAACCTAGCTACTGGAAAGAGTATCCCATATTGTGAAAGCCCAGAGGCTATCCAATCATGATGGACCTTAATTAGCAGAGTTCTCCCACATTTATGTGGGAAGCCTAGAGTCATGAGTGAGAGAATATCTAGTCACTGTCTTCCTGAGCCTGACTTGTTCCATTTAATATGATGATCTCAAATTTCACACATTTTTCTGCAAATAACAGATTTTTTTAAGGATAAGTAAAATTCCATTTTGCAAATATACCATATTTTCTTTTTCCATTCAATTGTTCTAACCAACCTGGGCTGATTCCATGACCTGGGTACTCTGGGTAGTACTGAACTGAACATGGCTGTGCCATCTGTCTTTTGTGAAACCAAACAAGAGCAAATAATTGAGGAAAATGCTTCTTTGTTCATCTTATGGAAGTCCTTCCCAACAGGAGTCATTTATCCATGAAAGATTTCCATAGGAATTCTTACTTTGAGAAAATGACAGGGCTATTTATTTAGTCCAATGGAAATCTCTATCTCTATAAAATATTCTCCTTATCTACTACACTAAATTTCACAATAGTGCCTACAAACAAAAGTGGCTTCTACTCTGTAGATATGAATACACAGCTTTAATACTGAAAATATTTATGTAACCTAGACAATCACAAAACTTGGTCTTACTCAACAAGTACAAACTCAATTTATTCCACTAAAATATAATATGATACCAAGGCTTGTTTGCATTCCTGTAGAAGAAATTTATAGTTGACTATATAATATAAACTAGCATAGATAGAGTTAGAACCTCCATTTCATGCTAGTGTGGTCAGAAGCCTACCTGACAACTGCCCTGAACAAACATCCTTGCAGCTAATTATGGGCAAATGAATATTTCTGGATAATGAAGATGGGTTAGACTGACTGAGGCTCTTAAGATAGCTCTGCTTTGGGGAGCTTATTTCAATCTCTCTCTCTCCAGTCCCTCCTTTTGCTGTTTCTCTTTCTTCTCCCTTTCCCTTCTCTTTCTGTAGACGTTTCATCCTCTATATTTTTACTACCAAAATAGCAAAAGCTCTAGCAGCCATCTTGGAATGCAATAAAGTACTTTTTTTTATCATTTTCTATATTCTTTGTTTACATTCCAAATGATTTTCTCTTTCCTGGTTCCCCCCTCCCCATAAGTCCCATAAACCCTCTTTTCTCCACCTGTTCTCCAATCAACCCCCTCCCACTTCTCTGTCCTGGTAACCCCCTGCAATGCTCCATCAAACATTTCCAGAACCAGGGCTCTCTTCTTCCTTTTTCTTGAGAATGATTTGATATGTGAGTTGTGCCTTGGGTATTCAGAGCTACTGGGCTGATATCCACTTATCAGTGACTACATTCCATTTGTGTTCTTTTGTGAATGAGTTATGTCACTTAGGATGATATTTTCCAGTTCCAACCATTTGCCTAGGAATTTCATGAATTCATTGTTTTTAATTGCTGAGTAATATTCCATTGTTTAAATATAACACATTTTCTGTATCCATTCTTCCACTGAGGGACATCTGGGTTATTTCCAGCTTCTGGCTATTACAAATAAGGCTGCTATGAACATAGTGGAGCATGTGTCCTTATTTCATGCCAGGGAATAATCTGGGTATATGCCCAGGAGTAGTATAGCAGTGTCCTCCGAAAGTGTCATGCACAGTTTTCTGAGGAATCCCCAGACTGATTTCCAGAGTGGTTGTACCATCTTGCAATCCCACCAGCTGTGGAGGAGTGTTCCTCTTTCTCCACATTATCGCCAACACCTGCTGTCTCCTGAGTTTTTAATCTTAGCCATTCTGACTGGTGTGAGGTGAAATCTCAGAGTTGTTTTGATTTGCAATTCCCTAATGACAAATGATGTTGAACATTTCTTAAGGTGCTTCTCAGCCATCTGAATTTCTGCAGGTGAAAATTCTTTATTTAGCTCTGTACCCCACTTTTTAATAGGGTTATTTGGTTCTCTGGGGTCTAAATACTTGAGTTCTCTGTATACATTGGATATTAGCCCTCTGTTAAATGTAAGGTTAGTGAAGATCTTTTCCCAATTTGTTGGTTGCAGTTTTGTCCTTTCGACAGTGTCTTTTGCCTTCCAGAAACTTTGTAATTTTATGAGGCCCCATTTGTCAATTCTTGATCTTAGAGCATAAGCTATTGGTGTTCTGTTCAGGAAAATTTCCCGTGTGCCCATGTCCTCAAGGCTCTTTCCCAGTTTCTTTTCTATTAGTTTCAATGTGTGTGGTTTTAGGTGGAGGTCCTTGATTCACTTGAAGTTGTGCTTAGTACAAGGAGATAAGAATGGATCAATTCCCACTTTTTTTAATTTTTTTATTTTTCTATTTTCTATATTCTTTGTTTACATTCCAAAGGCTTTCCCCTTTCCCAGTTCCACCCTCACCATGTGTCCCATAAGTCCTCTTTCCCCCCACCCATTCCCCAATCACCCCCCAGCCCTTTTTCTGTTCTGGTACTCTCCTGAAAAACTGGATCCAGTTTTTTCAGGACCAGTGTCCTCTCCTTCCTTCTTCTTGGGATTCTTTTGATTTGCTAATTGTGCCTTGAGTATTCAGAGCTTCTAGGCTCATTAATATCCACTTATCAGTGATTGCAATTCATGTGTATTCTTTTGTGATTGGGTTAACTCATTTAGGATGATATTTTCCAGATCCAACCATTTGCCTACAAATTGCATGAATTCATTATTTTTAATTGCTGAGTGGTATTCCATTGTATAAATATACCATATTTTCTGTATCCATTCCTCCTTTGAAGGATATCTGGGCTCCTTCCAGCTTCTAGCTATTATAACTAAGGCTGCTATGAACATCGTGGAGAATGTGTCTTTATTGCATGCAGGGGAATTGTCTGGGTATATGCCCAGGAGTGGTATGCCAGGGTCCTCTGGAAGTGTCATGCCCAATTTTCTGAGGAACAGCCAGACTGATTTCCAGAGTGGTTGTACCATCTTGCAATCCCACCAGCTGTGGAGGAGTGTTCCTCTCCCTCCACATCCTCTCCAGCACCTGTTTTCTCTTGAGTTTTTACTCTTAGCCATTCTGACTGGTGTGAGGTGGAATTTCAGGGTTCTTTTGATTTGCATTTCCCTGATGACTAATGATGTTGAAGATCTCTTAGGGTGCTTCTCTGCCATCTGAATTTCTTCTGTGAAAATTCTTTGTTTAGCTTGATACCCCATTTTTAATAGGGTTATTTGGTTCTTTGGGGTCTAACTTCTTGAGTTCTTCCACATGCTGACCTCTAGTTGAGCCAGCACCATTTGTTGAAAAGACTATCTTTTTTCCACTAGATATTTTCAAGTCCTTTGTCAAAGATCAAGTGACCATAGATGTGTGGGTTCATTTCTGGGCCTTCAATCCTATTCCTTTGATCTACCTGCTTGTCATTGTACCAATACCATGCAGTTTTTTTTTTTTTAGTTATTTTTATTTTCTATATTCTATGTTTACATTTCAAAGGCTTTCCCCTTTCCCAGTTCCCACCCACCATAGTTCCCATAGTTCTTCTCCCCCCGAACTATTCCCCAATCATTCCCCCTCCTCCCTCGGTTTCTTTATTAAACTGGATGCAATCTTTACATGCCCAGGGTCCTCTCCTTTCTTCTTCTTGGGAATCATTTGACTTGCTATTTGTGTCTTGAGTATTTAGTGCTTCTGGGCTCATTAATATCCACTTATCAGTGATTGCATTTCATGTGCATTCTTTTGTGATTGGGTTAGCTCACTCAGGATGATATTTTCCAGGTCTAACCATTTACCTACAAATTGCATGAATTCATTATTTTTAATTGCTGAGTAGTATTCCATTGTATAAATATACCACATTTTCTGTATCCATTCCTCCTTTGAGGGATATTTGGGCTCCTTCCAATTTCTGGCTATTATAAACAAGGCTGCTATAAACATAGTGGAGCATGTGTCTTTATTGCATGTAGGGGAATCCTCTGGGTATATGCCCAGGAGTGGTATGCCAGGGTCCTCTGGAAGTAACATGCCCAATTTTCTGAGGAACCGCCAAACTGATTTCCAGAGTGGTTTTACCATTTTGCAATCCCACCAACAGTGGAGGAGTGTTCCTCTTTCTCCACATCCTCGCCAGCACTTGTTGTCTCTTGAGTTTTTAATCTTAGCCATTCTGACTGGTGTGAGGTGGAATCTCAGGGTTGTTTTGATTTGCATTTCCCTGATGACTAATGATGTTGAACATCTCTTAAGGTGTTTCTCGGCCATCCGAATTTCTTCTGGTGAAAATTCTTTGTTTAGCTCTGTGCCCCATTTTTTGATAGGGTTATTTGGTTCTTTGCGGTCTAACTTCTTGAGTTCTTTGTATATATTGGATATTAGCCCTCTGTCAGATGTGGAGTTGGTGAAGATCTTTTCCCACTTTGTTGGTTGCCGTTTTGTCCTTCTGACAGTGTCCTTTGCTTTGCAGAAACTTTGTAATTTTATGAGGTCCCATTTGTCGATTCTTGATCTTAGAGCATAAGCTGTTGGTGTTCTGTTCAGGAACTTTTCCCCTGTGCCCAAGTCCGCCAGGGTCTTCCCAAGTTTCTTTTCTAATAGTTTCAGTGTGTCTGGTTTTATGTGGAGGTCCTTGATCCACTTGGAGTTGATCTTAGAGCAAAGAGATAAGAGTGGGTCAATTCGCATTCTTCTGCATGTTGACCTCCAGTTGAACCAGCACCATTTGTTGAAAAGGCTATCTTTATTCCATCGGATGGTTGTGGCTCCTTTATCAAAGATCAAGTGACCATAAGTCTGTGGGTTAATTTCAGGGTCTTCAATCCTGTTCCATTGATCTGTTTGCCTGTTGCTATACCAATACCATGCAGTTTTTAACACAATTGCTCTGTAGTACTGCTTGAAGTCAGGGATATTGATTCCCCCAGAAGTCCTTTTATTGTTGAGAATAGTTTTAGCTATCCTGGGTTTTTTGTTGCTCCAGATGAATTTGAGAATTGCTCTTTCTAGATCTATGAAGAATTGAGTTGGGATTTTGATGGGGATTACATTGAATCTGTATATTGCTTTTGGCAAGATGGCCATTTTTACTATATTGATCCTGCCAATCCAGGAGCAAAAAATATTTTTCCATCTTCTGAGGTCTTCTTCGATTTCTTTCTTCAAGGACTTGAAATTCCTGTTGTACAGATCTTTCGCTTGTTTGGTTAGAGTTACGCCAAGATACTTTATGTTGTTTGTGGCTATTGTGAAGGGTGTTATTTCCCTAATTTCTTTCTCAGCCTGCTTGTCCTTTGAGTACAAGAAGGCCACTGACTTGCTTGAGTTAATTTTATAACCTGCCACTTTGCTGAAGTTGTTTATCAGCTGTAGAAGTTCTCTGGTGGAGTTTTTTTGGGTCGCTTAGGTAAACTATCATATCGTCTGCAAATAATGATAGTTTCACTTCTTCCTTTCCAATTTGTATCCCTTTGACTTCCTTATGTTGTCTAATTGCTCTTGCTAGAACTTCAAGTACTATATTGAAAAGATATGGAGAGAGAGGGCAGCCTTGTCTAGTCCCTGATTTTAGTGGGAATGCTTCAAGTTTCTCTCCATTTATTTTGATGTTGGCTACTGGTTTGCTGTAGATTGCTTTTACTATGTTTAGGTATGGGCCTTGAATTCCTGCTCTTTCCAAGACATTTAGCATGAAAGGATGCTGAATTTTGTCGAATGCTTTTTCAGCATCTAATGAGATGACCATGTGGTTTTTTTCTTTCAGTTTGTTTATGTAGTGGATTACATTGATGGATTTCCGTATATTGAACCATCCCTGCATCCCTGGGATGAAGCCTACTTGATCATGGTGGATGATCGTTTTGATGTGCTCTTGGATTCGGTTAGCAAGAATTTTATTTAGTATTTTTGCATCTATATTCATCAGAGAAATTGGCCTGAAGTTCTCTTTCTTTGTTGGATCTTTTTGTGGTTTAGGTATTAGCGTAATTGTGGCTTCGAAGAATGAGTTGGGCAGTGTCCCTTCTGTCTCTATTTTGTGGAATAGTTTGGAGAGTATTGGTGTTAAGTCTTCTTTGAAGGTCTGGTAGAATTCTGCACTAAAACCATCTGGTCCCGTACTTTTTTTGGTTGGGAGGCTTTCTATAACCCCTTCTATTTCTTTAGGGGTTATGGGACTATTTAGCTGGTCTACTTGATGCTGATTTAATTTTGGTATTTGATATCTGTCTAGGAAATCGTCCATTTCCTCCAGATTCTCCAGTTGTTTTGAGTATAGACCTTTGTAGTAGGATCTGATGATCTTTTGAATTTCCTCAGTATCTGTTGTTATGTCTCCCTTTTCATTTCTAATTTTGTTAATTTGTATACTGTCTCTGTGTCCTTTGGTTAGTCTGGCTAAGGGTTTATCTATCTTGTTGATTTTCTCAAAGAACCAGCTCCTGGTCTTGTTGATTCTTTGTATGGTTCTCTTTGTTTCTACTTGATTGATTTCAGCCCTGAGTTTGATGATTTCTTGTCTTCTACTCCTCCTGGGTGAATTAACTTGTTTTTCTTCCAGGGCTTTAAGGTGTGCCATTAAGCTGCTAGTGTATGCTCTCTCCAGTTTCTTTTTGGATGCACTTAGAGCTATGAGTTTTCCTCTTAGCACTGCTTTCATTGTTTCCCATAGATTTGGGTAGGTTGTACCTTCATTTTCATTGAATTCTAAAAAGTCTTTGATTTCTTTTTTTATTTCTTCCTTGACCAAGGTGTCATTGAGTAGAGTATTGTTCAGTTTCCATGTGTATGTGGGCTTTCTGTTGTTTTTGTTGCTATTGAAGACCACTCTTACTCCATGGTGATCTGATAGAAGGCATGGGATTAGCTCGATCTTCTTGTATTTGTTGACATCTGTCTTGTGACCGATTATATGGTCTATTTTGGAGAAGGTACCATGCGGTGCTGAGAAAAAGGTATATTCTTTAGCTTTAGGATGAAATGTTCTATATATATCTTAAATCCAATTGGTCCAGAGTTTCAATTAGTTTCACTGTGTCCCTGTTTAGTTTCTGCTTTCCTGATCGGTCCATTGTGGAGAGTGGGGTGTTGAAGTCACCCACAATTATTGTGTTAGGTGTAATGTGTGCTTTAAGCTTTAGTAAGGTTTCTTTTACGAAGGAGGGTGCCCTTGCATTTGGAGCATAGATGTTCAGTATTGAGAACTCTTCCTGGTGGATTTTCCCTTTGGCCAGCAAGAAGTGACCTTCTGAGTCTCTTTGGATGATTTTAGGTTGAAAGTCAATTTTATCTGATATTAGAATGGCTACTCCAGCTTGTTTCCTGAGACCATTTGCTTGTAAAATTGTCCTCCAGCCTTTTACTCTAAGGTAGTGTTTGTCTTTAACACTGAGATGTGTTTCCTGTATGCAGCAAAATGTAGGGTCCTGTTTCCGTATCCAGTCTGTTAATCTATGTCTTTTTATTGGGGAATTGAGTCCATTGACGTTAAGAGATATTAAGGAATAGTAATTATTACCTCCAGACATTTTTGAAATTATATTTATTTATCTTATTTATTTTTTATATTCGAGAGGTTATCTTCTTTTGGGTTTGATGAGAGGAGGTTTCTATCTTGCTTCTTCCCGGGTGTAGTTTCAGTCCTTGTCTTGGTGTTTTCCCCCTATTATCCTTTGTAGGGCTGGATTTGTGGAGAGATATCTTGCAAATTTGGTTTTGTCATGGAATACCTTGATGTCTCCATCAATGGCAATTGAGAGTTTTGCTGGGTAAAGTAGTTTTGGCTGAAGTTTGTGTTCTCTTAGAGTTTGCATGATATCTGCCCAGGATCTTCTAGCTTTCATGGTCTCAGGTGAGAAGTCTGGTGTTATTCTGATAGGTCTTCCTTTATATGTTACTTGGCCTTTTTCTCTTGCTGCCTTTAGTATTCTTTCTTTGTTTATTACATTTGGAGTTTTGATTATTATGTGACGGGATGTATTTCTGTTCTGGTCCAGTCTGTTTGGGGTTCTATAGGCTTCTTGTATATTCATGGGCATCTCTCTCCTTAGGTTGGGGAAGTTTTCTTCCATAATTTTATAGAAGATATTAGCTGGCCCTTTAACTTGTAAATCTTCACTCTCGTCTATACCTATAATCCTTAGGTTTGGTCTTCTCATAGTGTCTTGGATTTCCTGGATGTTTTGGGTTACCACCTTTTTGCATTTAGTATTTTCTTTGACTGTTGAATCAATGGTTCCTATGTTATCTTCGGCTTCTGAGATTCTGTCTTCTATCTCTTGTATTCTATTGTTGATACTTGCGTCTATGGCCCCTGATTTCTTCCCCAGGTTTTCTATCTCCAATGTTGTCTCCCTCTGTGATTTCTTAGTTGTTTCTACTTCTGTTTTTAGTATCTGGATGGATGTGCTCAGATCTTTTGCTTGCTTGATTGTGTTTTCATGTATTTCTTTAATAGATTTTTGTGCTTCCTCTTTCATAGCTTCTACTTGTTGGCCCACGTTCTTCTGTAGTTCTTTAAGTGATTTTTGTCTTTCTTCCTTATTGTCTTCTTCTCTTTGATCCATCTTCTCCTGCATTTCTTGAAGTGATTTTTGTATTTGCCTCGTAAAGGCTTCTAACTTTTGATCCATTTTCTCCTCTATTTCTTTACGAGATTTTTCTATGTGTTCAGCTACCAGCATCCTGACCAGTGATTTTATATCCAAGTCTTGTTTTTCTGGTGTTTTAGGGTATCCAGGGATTCCTGTTGTTGGAGAACTGGGTTCAGATGCTGTCATGTTGCCTTGATTTTTGTTAGTAACGTTCCTTCGTTTTCCTTTTGCCATCTGGTTATTTCTGGTTTTAGTTGGCCTTGTTGTCAGTGGCTGGTGTTTGAATCTCCTGTGAGGCTGGGCTCACCTGTTGTTTCTCTATTGGTGAATATGTGTGACTGCTGCTTTAAGGGATCATAAGCTGGCTGCCACCCATGCGATTGTAGCCCCTGTTGGAGTCTGTCTACCTGGGCTTCTCCAGCTGTGTCCTGGTTGCAAGGAACTCCGAGAGCCTAGCAGATCCCCCGTGAGGGTAGCCCTGGAAGGGGTGTTTATCTGGGCCTTTCCAGCTGTGTCCTGGTTGCAATATGGAGGCCCGCCGCTACACCGCTGGTCTAGGGGCCAGCGAGCTGGTTGCAGAACGCAGCCTAGGTGCTCACCAGAGGGCGGGGATGTCCCACAGAGCCTGGGCCTTTCCAGCTGTGTCCTGGTTGCAATATGGAGGCCCGCCGCTACACCGCTGGTCCAGGGGCCGGCGAGCTGGTTGCAGAAGCAGCCTTGGTGCTCACCAGAGGGCTCGGGGATGTCTCACAGAGCCTAGGCGGGACTCCGCCTGCTTGGCTCCGAGACCCTAGCAGATACCCCCGTGAGTGTAGCCCTGGAAGGGGTGTTTACCTGGGCCTTTCCAGCTGTGTCCTGGTTGCAATATGGAGGCCCGCAGCTACACCGCTGGTCTAGGGGCCGGCGAGCTGGTTGCAGAACGCAGCTTAGGTGCTCACCAGAGGGCGGAGATGTCCCACAGAGCCTGGGCCTTTCCAGCTGTGTCCTGGTTGCGATATGGAGGCCCGCTGCTACACCGCTGGTCTAGGGGCCGGCTACACCGCTGGTCTAGGGGCCGGCGAGCTGGTTGTAGAACACAGCTTAGGTGCTCACCCGAGGGCGGGGATGTCCCACAGAGCCTGGGCCTTTCCAGCTGTGTCCTGGTTGCAATATGGAGGCCCGCCGCTACACCGCTGGTCCAGGGGCCGGCGAGCTGGTTGCAGAAGCAGCCTTGGTGCTCACCAGAGGGCTCGGGGATGTCCCACAGAGCCTAGGCGGGACCCAGCCTGCTTGGCTCCGAGACCCTAGCAGATACCCCCGTGAGTGTAGCCCTGGAAGGGGTGTTTACCTGGGCCTTTCCAGCTGTGTCCTGGTTGCAATATGGAGGCCCGCCGCTACACCGCTGGTCTAGGGGCTGGCGAGCTGGTTGCAGAACGCAGCTTAGGTGCTCACCAGAGGGCGGAGATGTCCCACAGAGCCTGGGCCCTTCCAGCTGTGTCCTGGTTGCAATATGGAGGCCCGCCACTACACCGCTGGTCCAGGGGCCGGCGAGCTGGTTGCAGAAGCAGCCTTGGTGCTCACCAGAGGGCTCGGGGATGTGACCATGCAGTTTTTAACACTACTGCTCTGTAGTATTGCTCAAGGTCTGGGGTACTGATTCCCCCAGAAGTTCTTTTACTGTTGAGAATGGTTTTATCTATTCTGAGTTTTTTTGTTATTCCAGATGAATTTGAGAGTTCCTCTTTCTAACACTATGAAGAACTGAGTTGGGATTTTGATGGGGATTGTGTTGAATCTGTATATTGCATTTGGCAAGATGGCCATTTTAACTATATTATTCCTGCCAACCCACCAGCATAGAAGATTTTTCCATTTTCTGAGGTCTTCTTCCATTTCCTTCTACAGAGACCTGAAGTGCTTCTCATACAGATCTTTTACTTGTTTGGTTCAAGTCAGACCAAGATACTTTATATTGTTTGTGGCTATTGTGAAGGGTGTCATTTCCCTAATTTCTTTCTCAGCCTGCTTATCCATTGAGCACAGGAAGGCTACTGATTTGCTTGCGTTGATTTTATAACCAGCCACTTTGCTGAAGTTGTTTATCTGCTGTAGGAGTTTCTGGTTTAGCTTTATGGATCATTTAAGTAGACTATCATATCATCTGCAAATAGTGATAGTTTGCCTTCTTCCTTTCCAACTTGTATCACTTTGACCTCCTTATGCTGTCTAATTGCTCGAGCTAGGACTTCAAGAACTATAATGAAAAGATATGGAGAGAGGGGGCAGCCTTGTCTAGTCCCTGATTGGAGTGGTATTGCTTCAAGTTTCTCTCCATTTAGTTTGATGTTGGCTAATGGTTTGCTCCATATTGCTTTTACTATAATTAGGTATGGGCCTTTAATTCCTGTTCTTTCCAAGACTTTAAGCATGAAAGGATGCTGAATTTTGTCAAATGGTTTTTCATAATCTAATGAAATGACCATGTGGTTGTTTCTTTGAGTTTGTTTATATAGTGGATTGTATTGATGGATTCTGTATATTGAACCATCCTTACATCCCTGGGATGAAGCCTACTTGATCATAGTCAATGATTATTTTGATTTGTTCTTGGATTCAGTTGGCAAGAATTTTATTGACTATTTTTGCATTGATATTCATAAGGGTAATTGGCCTGAAGTTCTCTCTCTTTATTAGATCTTTGTGTGGTTTTGGTATCAGAATAATTGTGGCTTCACAGAATGAGTTGGGTAGTGTTCCTTCTGTTTCTATTTTGTGGAATAGTTTGAAGAGTATTGGTGCTAGATCTTCTTTGAAGGTCTGATAGAATTCTGTACTAAAACCATCTGGTCCTGTGCTTTTTTTGGTTGGAAGACTTTCTATGATTCCTTCTATTTCTTTGGGGGTTATGGGACTGATTAGATGATCTGTTTGATCCTGATTTAATTTTGGTATTTGGTATCTGTCTAGGAAATTTTCCATTTCCTCCAGATTTTCTAATTGTGTTAAGTATAGGTTTTTGTAGTAGGATCAAATGACTTTTTTAATTTCCTCAGTTTCTGTTGTTATTTCACCCTTTTCATTTCTAATTTTGTTAATTGGGATACTGTCTCTGTGCCCTTTGATTAGTCTGGCTAAGTGTTTATCTATCTTGTTGATTTTCTCAAAGAAAAAGCTCCTGCTTTGGTGATTGTTTGTATGGAGATCTTTGTTTCTACTTGATTGATTTCAGACCTGAGTTTGACGATTTCCTGCCTTCTAGTCCTACTGGGTGAATTAGCTTCTTTTTGTTCCAGGGCTTTCAGGTATACCATTAAGCTACTAGTGTATGCTCTCTCCAGTTTCTTTTTGGAGACACTCGAGCTATGAGCTTTCCTCTTAGCACTGCTTTCATTGTGTCCCATAAATTTGGGTATGTTGTGCCTTCATTTTCATTAAATTCTAAAAAGTCTTTGATTTCTTTATTTCTTCCTTGACCGAGTTTTCATTGAGTAGAGTATTGTTCAGCTTCCATGTGTATGTGGTCTTTCTGTTGTTTTTGTTGCTATTGAAGACCACTCTTACTCCATAGTGATCTGATAGGAGGCATGGGATTAGTTTGATTTTGATATATTTGTTGAGGTCTGTCTTGAGATCAATTATATGGTTGATTTTGGAGAAGGTACCATGAGGTGCTGAGAAAAAGGTATATTCTTTTGCTTTAGGATGAAACATTTTATATATATATATATATATATATATATATAATATATATATATTATATATATTATATATATATATATATATATATATATTAAATCCAATTGGTCCAAAGCTTCAATTAGTTTCACTGTATCCCTGTTTAGTTTCTGCTTTCTTTTTTTTTGTTTAATTTTATTTTCTATATTTTATGTTTACATTCCAAAGGCTTTCCCCTTTCCCAGTTCCCACCCACCATAGTTCCCATAGTTCCTCTCCCCCCCCATCTGTTCCCCAATAATTCCCCCTCCCCCCTCGGTTTCTTTACTAAACTGGAAGCAATCTTTACAGGCCCAGGGTCCTCTCCTTTCTTCTTCTTGGGAATCATTTGACTTGCTATTTGTGTCTTGAGTATTTAGGGCTTCTGGGCTCATTAATATCCACTTATCAGTGATTGCATTTCATGTGCATTCTTTTGTGATTGGGTTAATTCACTCAGGATGATATTTTCCAGGTCTAACCATTTACCTACAAATTGCATGAATTCATTATTTTTAATTGCTGTGTAGTATTCCATTGTATAAATATACCACATTTTCTGTATCCATTCCTCCTTTGAGGGATATTTGGGCTGCTTCCAATTTCTGGCTATTATAAACAAGGCTGCTATAAACATAGTGGAGCATGTGTCCTTATTGCATGCAGGGGAATCCTCTGGGTATATGCCCAGGAGTGGTATGCCAGGGTCCTCTGGAAGTAACATGCCCAATTTTCTGAGGAACCGCCAAACTGATTTCCAGAGCGGTTTTACCATTTTGCAATCCCACCAACAGTGGAGGAGTGTTCCTCTTTCTCCACATCCTCGCCAGCACTTGTTGTCTCTTGAGTTTTTAATCTTAGCCATTCTGACTGGTGTGAGGTGGAATCTCAGGGTTGTTTTGATTTGCATTTCCCTGATGACTAATGATGTTGAACATCTTTTAAGGTGTTTCTCGGCCATCCGAATTTCTTCTGGTGAAAATTCTTTGTTTAGCTCTGTGCCCCATTTTTTGATAGGGTTATTTGGTTCTTTGCGGTCTAACTTCTTGAGTTCTTTGTATATATTGGATATTAGCCCTCTGTCGGATGTGGAGTTGGTGAAGATCTTTTCCCACTTTGTTGGTTGCCGTTTTGTCCTTCTGACAGTGTCCTTTGCTTTGCAGAAACTTTGTAATTTTATGAGGTCCCATTTGTCGATTCTTGATCTTAGAGCATAAGCTATTGGTGTTCTGTTCAGGAACTTTTCCCCTGTGCCCAAGTCCTCCAGGGTCTTCCCAAGTTTCTTTTTTAATAGTTTCAGTGTGTCTGGTTTTATGTGGAGGTCCTTGATCCACTTGGAGTTGATCTTAGTGCAAAGAGATAAGATTGGATCAATTCGCATTCTTCTGCATGTTGACTTCCAGTTGAACCAGCACCATTTGTTAAAAAGGCTGTCTTTATTCCACCGGATGGTTGTGGCTCCTTTATCAAAGATCAAGTGACCATAAGTCTGTGGGTTAACCTCTGGGTCTTCAATCCTGTTCCATTGATCTGCTTGCCTGTTGCTATACCAATACCATGCAGTTTTTAACACAATTGCTCTGTAGTACTGCTTGAGGTCAGGGATATTGATTCCCCCAGAAGTCCTTTTATTGTTGAGAATAGTTTTAGCTATCCTGGGTTTTTTGTTGCTCCAGATGAATTTGAGAATTGCTCTTTCTAGATCTATGAAGAATTGAGTTGGGATTTTGATGGGGATCGCATTGAATCTGTATATTGCTTTTGGCAAGATGGCCATTTTTACTATATTGATCCTGCCAATCCAGGAGCAAGAAATATTTTTCCATCTTCTGAGGTCTTCTTCGATTTCTTTCTTCAAGGACTTGAAGTTCCTGTTGTACAGATCTTTCACTTGTTTGGTTAGAGTTACGCCAAGATACTTTATGTTGTTTGTGGCTATTGTGAAGGGTGTTATTTCCCTAATTTCTTTCTCTGCCTGCTTGTCCTTTGAGTACAAGAAGGCCACTGACTTGCTTGAGTTAATTTTATAACCTGCCACTTTGCTGAAGTTGTTTATCAGCTGTAGAAGTTCTCTGGTGGAGTTTTTTGGGTCGCTTAGGTAAACTATCATATCGTCTGCAAATAATGATAGTTTCACTTCTTCCTTTCCAATTTGTATCCCTTTGACTTCCTTATGTTGTCTAATTGCTCTTGCTAGAACTTCAAGTACTATATTGAAAAGATATGAGAGAGAGGGCAGCCTTGTCTAGTCCCTGATTTTAGTGGGAATGCTTCAAGTTTCTCTCCATTTATTTTGATGTTGGCTACTGGTTTGCTGTAGATTGCTTTTACTATGTTTAGGTATGGGCCTTGAATTCCTGCTCTTTCCAAGACTTTTAGCATGAAAGGATGCTGAATTTTGTCGAATGCTTTTTCAGCATCTAATGAGATGACCATGTGGTTTTTTTCTTTCAGTTTGTTTATGTAGTGGATTACATTGATGGATTTCCGTATATTGAACCATCCCTGCATCCCTGGGATGAAGCCTACTTGATCATGGTGGATGATCGTTTTGATGTGCTCTTGGATTCGGTTAGCAAGAATTTTATTTAGTATTTTTGCATCTATATTCATAAGAGAAATTGGCCTGTAGTTCTCTTTCTTTGTTGGATCTTTTTGTGGTTTAGGTATTAGCGTAATTGTGGCTTCGAAGAATGAGTTGGGCAGTGTCCCTTCTGTCTCTATTTTGTGGAATAGTTTGGAGAGTATTGGTGTTAAGTCTTCTTTGAAGGTCTGGTAGAATTCTGCACTAAAACCATCTGGTCCCGTACTTTTTTTGGTTGGGAGGCTTTCTATAACCCCTTCTATTTCTTTAGGGGTTATGGGACTATTTAGCTGATCTACTTGATGCTGATTTAATTTTGGTATTTGATATCTGTCTAGGAAATTGTCCATTTCCTCCAGGTTCTCCAGTTGTTTTGAGTATAGACCTTTGTAGTAGGATCTGATGATCTTTTGAATTTCCTCAGTTTCTGTTGTTATGTCTCCCTTTTCATTTCTAATTTTGTTAATTTGTATACTGTCTCTGTGTCCTTTGGTTAGTCTGGCTAAGGGTTTATCTATCTTGTTGATTTTCTCAAAGAACCAGCTCCTGGTCTTGTTGATTCTTTGTATGGTTCTCTTTGTTTCTATTTGATTGATTTCAGCCCTGAGTTTGATGATTTCTTGACTTCTACTCCTCCTGGGTGAATTAACTTGTTTTTCTTCCAGGGCTTTAAGGTGTGCCATTAAGCTGCTAGTATATGCTCTCTCCAGTTTCTTTTTGGATGCACTTAGAGCTATGAGTTTTCCTCTTAGCACTGCTTTCATTGTGTCCCATAGATTTGGGTAGGTTGTACCTTCATTTTCATTGAATTCTAAAAAGTCTTTGATTTCTTTTTTTATTTCTTCCTTGACCAAGGTGTCATTGAGTAGAGTATTGTTCAGTTTCCATGTGTATGTGGGCTTTCTGTTGTTTTTGTTGTTATTGAAGACCACTCTTACTCCATGGTGATCTGATAGAAGGCATGGGATTAGCTCGATCTTCTTGTATTTGTTGACATCTGTCTTGTGACCAATTATATGGTCTATTTTGGAGAAGGTCCCATGTGGAGCTGAGAAAAAGGTATATTCTTTAGCTTTAGGATGAAATGTCCTATATATATCTGTTAAATCCAATTGGTCCAGAGTTTCAATTAGTTTCGCTGTGTCCCTGTTTAGTTTCTGCTTTCCTGATCGGTCCATTGAGGAGAGTGGAGTGTTGAAGTCACCCACAATTATTGTGTTAGGTGTAATGTGTGCTTTAAGCTTTAGTAAGGTTTCTTTTACGAATGAGGCTGCCCTTGCATTTGGAGCATAGATGTTCAGTATTGAGAGCTCTTCTTGGTGGATTTTTCCTTTGGCCAGCAAGAAGTGACCTTCTGAGTCTCTTTTGATGATTTTAGGTTGGAAGTCAATTTTATCTGATATTAGAATGGCTACTCCAGCTTGTTTCCTGAGACCGTTTGCTTGTAAAATTGTCTTCCAGCCTTTTACTCTAAGGCAGTGTTTGTCTTTGACACTGAGATGTGTTTCCTGTATGCAGCAAAATGTAGGGTCCTGTTTCCGTATCCAGTCTGTTAATCTATGTCTTTTTATTGGGGAATTGAGTCCATTGATGTTAAGAGATATTAAGGAATAGTAATTATTTCCTCCAGACATTTTTGAAATTGTATTTATTTATTTTATTTATTTTTTTATATTCGAGAGGTTACCTTCTTTTGGGTTTGATGAGAGGAGGTTTCTATCTTGCTTCTTCCCGGGTGTAGTTTCCGTCCTTGTCTTGGTGTTTTCCCCCTATTATCCTTTGTAGGGCTGGATTTGTGGAAAGATATCGTGCAAATTTGGTTTTGTCATGGAATACCTTGATGTCTCCATCTATGGTGATTGAGAGCTTTGCTGGGTAAAGTAGTTTTGGCTGAAGTTTGTGTTCTCTTAGAGTTTGCATGATATCTGCCCAGGATCTTCTAGCTTTCATGGTCTCAGGTGAGAAGTCTGGTGTTATTCTGATAGGTCTTCCTTTATAAGTTACTTGGCCTTTTTCTCTTGCTGCCTTTAGTATTCTTTCTTTGTTTATTACATTTGGAGTTTTGATTATTATGTGACGGGATGTATTTCTGTTCTGATCCAGTCTGTTTGGGGTTCTGTATGCTTCTTGTATATTCATGGGCATCTCTCTCTTTAGGTTGGGGAAGTTTTCTTCCATAATTTTGTAGAAGATATTTGCTGGCCCTTTAACTTGTACATCTTCATTCTCGTCTATACCTATAATCCTTAGGTTTGGTCTTCTCATTGTGTCCTGGATTTCCTGGATGTTTTGGGTTACAGCCTTTTTGCATTTAGTATTTTCTTTGACTGTTGAATCAATGGTTCCTATGGTATCTTCGGCTTCTGATATTCTGTCTTCTATCTCTTGTATTCTATTGTTGATATTTGCATCTATGGCTCCTGATTTCTTCCCAAGGTTTTCTATCTCCAATGTTGTCTCCCTCTGCGATTTCTTAGTTGTTTCTACTTCTGTTTTTAGTGCCTGGATGGATGTGCTCAGATCTTTCGCTTGCTTGATTGTGTTTTCATGTATTTCTTTGATAGATTTTTGTGTTTCCTCTTTCATAGCTTCTACTTGTTGGCCCACGTTCTTCTGTATTTCTTTAAGTGATTTTTGTCTTTCCTCCTTATTGTCTTCTTCTTTTTGATCCATCTTCTCCTGCATTTCTTGAAGTGATTTTTGTATTTGCCTTGTAAAGGCTTCTAACTTTTGATCCATTTTCTCTTCTATTTCTTTACGAGATTTTTCTATGTGTTCAGCTACCAGCATCCTGACCAGTGATTTTATATCCAAGTCTTGTTTTTCTGGTGTTTTGGGGTATCCAGGGCTTCCTGTTGTTGGCGAACTGGGTTCAGATGCTGTCATGTTGTCTTGATTTCTGTTAGTGACATTCCTTCGTTTACCTTTTGCCATCTGGTTATTTCTGGTGATAGTTGACCTTGTTGTCACTGGCTGGTGTTTGAATCTCCTATGAGGCTGGGCTTACCTGTTGTTTCTCTACTGGTGGTTATGCGTGATTGCTGCTCAACGGGATCACGAGCTGGCTGCCACCCACTGACTTTGTGCACGGCCTGAGGTCTCCGGGAAGTGTGGGGGAGTGCAGCAGAGCCTCGGCAGGTGCTGCTGGGCCTGCCTAGTAGCGAGAGCCTAGCAGATCCCCCCACGTGGTAGCCCCTGATGGAATCTGTCTACCTGTTCCTTTCCAGCTGTGTTCTGGTTGCAGTATGGAGGCCTGCCGCTATCGCTGGTCTGGGCTCCTGGGGAGCTGGGTGGTGCCGGTTGCCTCGGTGCATGGCCTAAGCTCGCAGGGACATGCTGCAGATCCTAGGCGCCTGGGCCCGCCTGTGGGCGAGAGCTTAGCAGCTCTCCCTGCTCTAGCCCCAGGCGGAGTCTCTATCTGCACCTTTCCAGCTGTGTCCTGGTTGCAATATGGAGGCCTGCCGCTATAGCTGGTCCTCACTCTTCTTAATAAACAAGAATTGTTGCTTATCCTGGTTCTGTGGGCAGGGTCTGAGCACCTGGCAAGCTGGCTAGGTCTGGCTGACCTGCTACCGGCTGGATGGGATGCTGCAGACAAGATGGCGCTGCCTGCAGGGGGTTTGGGGTCTGGCCTGCGAGCACAGAGCGCAGGCATGGCCGCTGTATTCCAAACCGCTAGGCTGTGCGCAGTTCCTGCCCCCGACCTGAGTCCCCGGAGGTCTTAAACTCGGGCTGTCTCTGGTACCTGGTTCCGCCGGCAGGGTCTCAGCACCTGGCAGGCTGGCTACGTATGGCTGACCTGCTACCTGCTGGATGGGATGCTGCAGACAAGATCAGTTTCTGCTTTCTTGATAGGTCCATTGAGGATAGTGGAATGTTGAAGTCTCTCACAATTATTGTGTTAGGTGTAATGTGTGCTTTGAGCTTTAGTAAAATTTCTTTTATGAATGCAAGTGCCCTTGCATTTGGAGCATAATTGTTCAGAATTGAGAGTTCTTTTTGGTGGATTGTTCTTTTGACCAGCAAGAAGTGTCCTTCTATGTCTCTTTTGATGACTTTAGATTGAAAGTCAATTTTATCTGTAATTAGAATGGCTACTCTGGCTTGTTTGCTGAGACCATTTGCTTGTAAAATTGTCTTCCAGCCTTTTACTCTGAGGTAGTGTTTGTCTTTGACATTGAGGTATGTTTACTGTATGCAGCAAAATATAGGGTCCTGTCTATGTATCCACTCTGTTAGTCTATGCCTTTTTATTGAGGAATTGAATTCATTGTTGTTGAGATATTAAGGAATAGTGATTATTACTTCCTGTTATTTTTGATGTTATTTTTATATTTGAGTGGTTATGTTCTTTTGGGATTGATGGAAGAATGTTACTATCTTGCTTTTTCCAGGGTGTAGTTTCCTTCCTTGTATTGGTATTTTCTACCTACTATCCTTTATAGGGTTGGGTTTATGGAAAATGTTGTGTAAATTTAGTTTTATCATGGAATATCTTGGTTTTTCCAACTATGATGATTGAGAGTTTTGCTGGGTATAGTAGTCTTGACTGGCATTTGTGTTCTCTTAGAGTTTGCATGATATCTGCCCAGGATCTTCTAGCTTTTATGGTCACTGGTGAGATGTATGGTGTAATTCTGATAGGTCTTCCTTTATATGTTACTTGGCCTTTTTCTCTTACTCCCTTTAATATTCTTTCTTTGTTTTTCTACATTTGGGGTTTTGATTATTATGTGATGGGAGGTATTTCTGTTCTGTTCAAGTCTGTTTGGAGTGCTATAGGCTTCTTGTATATTCATGGGCATCTCTCTTTTTAGGTTAGGGAAATTTTCTTCCATAGTTTTGTTGAAGATATTTGCTGGCCCTTTAAGTTGTAAATCTGCACTCGTATACATATAATTCTTAGGTTTGGTCTTCTCATTGTGTCCTGGATTTCCTGGATGTTTTGGTTTACAAGTATTTTGCATTTTGCATTTTCTTTGACTGTTGAGTCCATGGTTCCTATGGTATCCTCGGCATCTGAGATTCTTTCTTCTATCTCTTGTATTCTGTTGTTGATATTTGCATCTATGACCCCTGATTTCTTCCCAAGGTTTTGTATCTCCAAAATTGTCTCCCTTTGTGATTTCTTAGTTTTTTATACTTCTGTTTTTAGATCCTGGATTGTTTTGCTCAGTTCCTTCACTTTTTGTTTGTGTTTTCCTGTAGTTCTTTAAGAGATTTTTGTGTTTCCCCTTTCATGACTTCTGCCTGTTGACCCAAGTTCTCCTGTATATCTTTAAGTGATTTTTGCATTTTCTCTTTATTGGCTTCTATCTGTTGACCCATATTCTCCTGAATTTCTTTAAATGAATTTTTTTGTTTCCCTTGTAAGGGCTTCTACCTTTTCATCCATTTTCTCCTGTATTTCTTTAAGAGATTTATTTATTTCCTTCTTGTGTTCCTCTAACTGTATCATGACCAGTGATTTTAAATTTTGGTGTGTTGGGGTATCCAGGACTTGCTGTTGTTGGAGAATTGGGTTCAGATGCTGCCATATTGCCTTGATTTCTGTTAGTAACACTCCTAAGTTTGCCTTTTGCCATCTGGTTATCTCTGGCCTTAGTTGGTCCTGTTGTCACTGGGTGGTGCTTGAAGCTCCTTTGAGCCTATGAAGCTATTTCTGTACCACTCGATGACTGGGTTTCCCCAGCACAGATTGCTGATGTGCTGCCCTCCTCTTGGGTGCCGTTGGAGCCCTGGTGTATGTTGCCCCCAGCAATGTTATACTCAGGTTGCCTCTGTGAACCTGGTGCTGCCTGTTTGCTCTGTCAGGGAGCAGAAGATGGCAGGTGTTGTGAGGACTTTTTCCACGTGCTGATCACTCTTCAGGGCAAACGTCCCCCAGCAGAGCTGGCACACAGTCTGCATGCAGCGCTGCCCAGGCCCTGGGCACAGACAGAAGCCTGAGGGGCTGAGACCCAAGCGATGTTAGACTCAGGATATCTCTGTGTACCTGGAGCTGCCAGTCAGGTCCGTCAGGCTTCAGGGAGCCAAGATGGCAGAGACCCCCTCCAAATGCAGATCAATCTGCAGGGAAAACTATCCCCCAACAGGGCTGGCACACAGATGGCCCGCAGAGCTGCCCAGGCCCTGGGTGCAGGCAGAAGCCTTATGGGCTGAGACCCAAGCGATGTTAGACTCAAGATATCTCTGTGTACCTGGCACTGCCTGTCCAGTCCATCTGGCATATGGGAGCCAAGATCCTGGACTGCAATAAAATTCTTAAGAGATACACATTCTCACTCTATTACAGTCTCCTGGGGCCATAGGCAAACATCCACTGCCCATCAAATATTGCTGGTATGCTCTCATTCTCTTTTAATGTTAAATACCATTTCCTTCACTCTCCATCTCAGAGACCCATCAAGTAGCACAGTCAGTGCCCAGACAACCAAACTGGATCACTCTGTGGCCCACATGGGGTAGCATTCATCCTGTATGACGTCACCTTTTCATCTCCATCTGTTAAAAAACTCAAGGATGGAGTTACAGCTTTTTTATCTCTTTCTCTGTTCGCCCCATGTTTGCTGTCCCTCCATCTGCTTATGGACAAAGATTTTGATTTTGTTTTTGTTGGTTGGATAAATATTATTTAAAGGAACAAATGAATGTGGTTTTGTAAAGTTGTAATTGCATAAAAGGGCTCTGAATCTTTCAAGCATAAAACTAAATTATACCAAAAGAGACACATTTTGAAGAATGTTTGAAAATGTAAATTATCCCTCCCCCAGGTTTGGATGAGCAAATGTGTAACTAAGACTCACTCTAGCTATTCTCATGAACACTAATAGTTGTGTGTGCTTTTGAAATAGTTTAAAATCATCATGTTAGTTTACTTTCAATTTTATATTCAATAAACAAACCAAACTATAACCTCAAGCCATCAAGTATTAATGTGCATTTCACTGAATATTTAAAATTATTTTGTATATGGACTTTAATATAGGATTAGTGAAGCTAAGGCATATAGTAAGGGCGACATTTCTGGAATTAGCATCTTAATTTCTGTCCTATAAAGTTTCTACTCAGGATGATTTCTAGAGAAGATAGGTTGTTTAAAAGTCTCAGTTGTGTGCCCTTCAGCTCAAAAGTCTTAAGACAAGTGTTTAACTGCAAAGGCATAAAATATCCACATGACTTCTAAAGGTAATGGCATTTTCAACATTAGCATAAGATTTGACCTTTGTGTCCAGTCTTCTGGGATGTGCCACTTTAGCATGTTGGGTTTCTTTTTCTTCCTGCTTATTGTTCAAAGGCATACCTTGAAGCACAAACTTCAAGAATACAGCACTTCAAAGACAGAGAAGAACCCCTAAGAGCAGGACATCGCAGAGCAAAACTCAATTAAATTTTAACCTTTCAAACTGTAAAAGATGTGGAGTTGCTCCATTTCCTCCTTACCCAAATTAAATTGGATCCCCAAAGACACAAATAAAGATGCAAGGAAGACACTGGCACAAACACAATGACTTTCAATAGCCAGGTTAAATTATACACGTCTTGTTTATTCACTGCAGTATAAATATATTCATATTTCACAATTTGGTATTTATTGATTCAACAATGGAAAAGAAATGGAATATATCATAATAGGAAGAAAGGAAAATCATAAAGTACTAAATTGAAATTTCTTCACCAAAAGCTGTAATTTATGAGATTGATACATGAAAGTCAAAGCTAGTGACATCAAAGTTCCCATGATCAAATTAATCATTATAGTTAAAATATTTCAGATATAAAGTATATCCAGAAAAGGCAGGTGTAAGGAAGTCCTAGTATAGAAAAAACAGCTCCATGGAGTTCTTTCTGCATAGCACAGCTATTATTGCCCAATGCTAACTCTGGCTAAGGCCAAACTGCAAGGAAATTAATGTGGTCCATCATCAAGATTTAGGAAAATGCTGTTAAAAAATGTTCAGCAGTGTCTGACTGGAAATTCTGTTCAGTAGTAGACACATTGATTTTACACATTTTATTAACTGTAAGGTGTTATTTATTATTTTAATAAACCCTACAGGAGCCCTATCATTGAGGGCACCAATTCTGAGAGTGACATTTTTTTTTCTTAGAGAACTTATGAAAAATACTTAAAGCTCAGTATTTAGTTACTATGTGCTATGTTTAACCCTTCTAGGACTAGACTGCCTGGGACCATTGGCTTCCAACACTGTCCATTTAGTTGCATGCAATTGTGCGTGTTTAAACCCAGAGTGTTGGCCGCAGCCCAGGAACTTGAGGTACAATCCCTCAGAGATTGTGCCTGAGAACATGAGTTTCCACAAGGCTCTAGGTGAAGCTAATGCAACATGGAACTGTCAACAGTTCAAAACAACTGGCTTAGAATTTTCAGACAACAATTAATCATCCAAATTAACAACACAACCCACTTTTATTTCCTTCTATAACTATATAAAATTAGTCTGTGGGATTCTAAGATGTTTATAAATGACAAACATTCAATTTTGCTGATAGATTGTCATAAAGCAGGAAGCCATATAGCAATGTCTTTATATGACACCATACTGGAACTTAGTTTTAGAGAAAGTTTGAATTTAAATTGCCAGTCATTTATTTAAATATGTGAAAAAGTCTAATTTGTTAAGGGCTCAGTCTGTTTAAAAGGAGGATGCAGTGTGCAGCTTGGGTGACCTAGGATGGTCATCTTGGTTCCTGTACTTCTTAGTTTGGACTCTTGTCTGTTCATTTCTGTGTCTGTCACAGACAACCTGTCATGCACCTGGATTGGCAATCAGCAGAAAAATATCTCAAGGAATCTAAAATTGGAGAGTAACCTTTCAGTTGATAGGTTATTAATAAGCACAGAGTAACAAAGGAGAGAATACATGACTGGTGGAGAATTTTCTCCAGTTCTTTAGCTGTGCCTGTGTCTGGTCTCAGATGAGCTGTGATGGAGGCAGGCTTCCTCCTCTGGTGCCTAGAGGCGTGAGTAATACAGATGCTGAGCATCCGTGGACAGTGGACCAACAGGAAAGTGTGGAGTTTGCAGCTGCTCAGTGGCAAAATTAACAAAGACCTGAAAGAAAAAGATGAAATAGTTATTGACCCACTTGATATTGACCATTATAAAGGGAGATGTCTCAGATACTGTCCAAACAGGCAAAAAGAGCTGGAGGCCCACCAAGTCAGATGTGTGACTATGTATTCTAGATATGGCTGAGAAGTTACATTCATGAAATCTCAACAATATTGTAGCCCAAGGCAGGCCTGATTTATAACAACCCCAAATGACATATCAACATAATTGCTGACTCTCACATGGCCCTACCCATAGATTGTGAACTACAGGCAATAATGACTGCTGAGAGAATAGAACCAGTCTGTCCCAAAAACTCCTTATTGGATGTTGGCTATCAAATGTTCAGCTCTAAAAAAATAAACATACTAACAAAACTTGATGGACTCAGCAGAATTTATGTGTGTGCACATTTGCGTGTGCATATGCATTGTAATAATATTAATGTGCTTGAGAGGAAGCAGAAAGAAGTACATGGGTGTGGTTGAAGGAAAAAATGAAGAAAGGAGCAATGAATAATTATATTTTACTTGCAAATTAAATAATTTTTTAGAAAGGCAGACATCATACCTTTATACCACCCTCTACACACACACACACACACACACACACACACACAGAGAGAGAGAGAGAGAGAGAGAGAGAGAGAGAGAGAGAGAGAGAGAAATACCCTGAACAGTCAGCTTTCAGAATAAGGACTAAAGAGTCACCTGCGAAGTCTTAATACTTCAATACCTTATAGTTTCAATAAATTTACATTGCTGGTATTCTTAGTAAAATTTCTATTTTCCTCAGAGTCAGTTAATGTTCTACTACTGCAGAATTGAATCCATCATTTGGGATTGAATAGTTATAAAGGGGACATTACATGAAAGGGACTGTCCAGAACCTCCGTACAGAACAAAGATCTGTACGCGGAACAAAGCACATGAGACAGGCCTCCTAACTGTTGCCATCTTTACTAGACTTGTGGACAATTGAGTTAGGCTAACTAAAACAGATGGTGTGCTAAAGAAACAATATAATTCTAACATCTAATGGATAAAGTCCAATAATTACATGCATATAATAATACACAATAATAATATGTGTGCTGTGCTGTTTGAGGTAGGGTACCTGTTCCAGTGTAGTCTGGCTGATGGAGTAATGCTCGATATTCAGGAGTCTCTTGTTGTTCTCTAGAACTTTGAACAAATCAGATAAACACTCCCAGCTCTTCTGTACATGATATTCCAATAAATTAAGACGCTGTCCCTAAAAGTCAGAAAACATGAGAAGTCAGAAAATATTTGAAACTACTGAAGAAAGTCAATTACCACATTTTGTTGTAAATAAATTCAAATGTGCCTTTTCAGCCACACATGTAAGGTATGTAGGTTACTGCTGGGAGTCACTAATGAATGCTTATTGCTACAGTTTTCCCGAAGATGCACTAGACCAGTGGCATTCACTTGGGTTCAGATGATGCCCTGTCCCACTCTGCCCCACTGTGTCATAAGCACTAAAAGAAGCTTAAATGACCAGAGACAGGCTACGGATGCTCCAGAAAAGGGAGGTGAATGCAGCATCATGAAAATATCTGAGGATTCCCCAAACTTTAAAAGCATCAAGGGATTCTTAGGTCTCAGATGCTTTCTGTACTAGCTGAACAACCCTTGGTGAGAAGTCTACTCAGTCTGGTTCTTGTCTTTATGCTTTCCCAAGGAGATAATGTAGAATTGTACTAGAATGCAAATGATAGTGTAGTGCCTCATGGGTTATTTGTTAAAATGATTAAAGAATGGCTACTTAATGCCTATTACCTATGAGAAGCTAGGATATATAAGAGTAACAGCTATCTAAAAGAATTATAAACCAGGATGAAGAGATTGCTCAGTGGATAGGGGCGCTGGCTGCTCTTCAGGAGATTAGATTCAGCTCCTAGCACACATATGGGAGCTCTCAATGGGCTGCATCTCAGTTCCCAGGAATCCAATGCACTCTTCTGGCCTCCAGAATTATGGGAACTGCATGTACTTGTTACATAGACATTCACATAGGCAAAATATCCATGCATATAAAATAAGAATAAATAAACCTCAAGTATATAAGCAAGTTTGGTGCCCACACCTGTAAGCCTTGCACTTGAGGGGCAGAAGTTGGAGATCTGGTCTAAATTCAAGTCTATCCTTAGCTGGATAGTGAGCTTCAAGCTGGTCAGGCCACACAGTAAGAGTGTGTAAAGTAAGCTAGAAAAGAAAGAACTGTACTCGGCGCTTCTAAAATTTCAATGTGTAAAAGAACAATCTAGCTACCTTGTCAAAAGACCAATTTTGATAGAGTGTGTCCAAGTCTGCCTTTCTATGTACCTAAAGAATATCACCAATTGAAGATGCTGCTGGTCCATGCACCATACTTGTTCACATCAACTTAACAGATTATGGTTCCAAGCCTCTGATTCTTTTCATTGTGAAAAATAAGAAAATGTCCCAGTTTATATAATATGAAAATTACCAAGCTTGTAAACACCATAACAAATATATAGAAGAAACTGATCTTTGCAGCTTTGAAATGAACTACACAATGGAGCTGTGATCAGTTCAAGAGAGGAGCATGTACAATCAGTCTCCCCTGGACTGTTCCACAAATGACCACGCAATCCTACCATCTGCCAGAGTGGTCAAGCAATGTCTGCCATCTAAGCTTTTCTGATAGAGAGACATGGCTAATAATTCATGAAGAGGCAAAAACACAGCAGGTTCGGTCTTTTGGCAGTGTGGACTAAAGGAGAAAAATGATGAATACATGTATAATATGCTTTTGGCTAAAAATGGTAACACAGGCTATAAGGATTATCTCTCTGCATAGCCGTTTTATCCCCCCTGAAATATCTCCTCCTGGAGGGAGCAGGAACTCATAGGACACGAAACATAGGAAACTCACAAGGCTGGGAACAGAGAGAGATAAAAATCCATGAAGGCCTCCTCCCTGAAGGTTATAAAATAATAACAAGATAGAGGAGATTCTCTCCACTGGAGATGCCTGCAAGTGGTGCTGAAAATACAAGAGGTACAGTTTGGGGGACTAGTCCCCCCTCCTGGGGCTGGTTATTTAGTGATATCACTGCTGTTGAGTAAACTCACACTCTTGTAAGTAACCCCAAATAATCCTACTGGCTTAGCAAGCTAACTGCAAGTGGTATCCTTTGGTTAGCTTGTCACTGATACCTCATCTGGGATAAATGCTTACCTATTCATGAATTTTCTGGAAAAGTCACACAACTTACCTTAAACTGGATTCCTGGGAAATGGAGCTTCAAGCAGTCAGAAACTGCACTAGGCTGACTTCCTTCCTTGTGGAGCCAAACTTTGACTGTGTAACCATCTCCAAACCTAAGTCAAATAAAAATATGGGCAGCATGACACGTGTTATAGATTGACTTATGGTGAGGGTGTTATACAGCAATTTGTACAAACCTAGAGAAAGTTAGTAACTCCTTAAAATCACTCGGATATTTGGATTCTCAAATATATAATGTGGAGAAGTTAACTTTAAGTCCATAACACGGTTGCTGTCACTTGTTTCCATTGACAGGGATATTGGCTTAACTCAAAAACAAATCAGCAAATCCAGAAACCGGTACATAGTCCCTAAAGGAGCTGAGGTGAAAATGCAAGTTGTAAAAGCGGAGTGCTGAGTTAGAGGAAGCCAGAAGTAACACTGGAGACCATGTGCAAGTCTTATGGGAAGCACATTTCTGGGTTTGTTGCTTCAAGGCCTGCAATGATTAAACTGTGACTGGGAAAAGATGAAAAGGAAAATATGAGTGACTCAAGGGATTGTGTGTCTGTTATGTAAAAACATTTTCCAGGTTTAAGTCAGCCTCGGTGGGCAGAGAATCTCTTTATGGCCCTAGAAACCTACATCCATAGAGGTACTGTGCCTAGCACTGCTGGGTAGATTGCTTCAATGTTATTTCAGCACACAATTAAGTACAGAGTCACACTAATCTCATATAGTAATCTTCAAGAAGGTAATATGCTTTTGAAACCTTTGTGTTTTTAATAACTATTTTTATGTCTTGGAGAATTTCCTTCAATATATTTTGATCATATTAACTGCCAGAACCCTGCTCAATTCTTCCCACGTTCCTACCCACACCAGCGTCACATTCCTAATAACGCATAGAATCCAATTTATGTTGGCCAATATAGTCGTGAGTGTGCAGCCAGTTGCTAGTGTTTGGTCTAAAAGGAAACTGACTTTCTCTCCTCCAGAATCCATCATTTGTCCATAGTTATTCATTTAAGATAGACACTCAAACACTCATTTCCCCTACATGATAAAATGTTAATTGACTTGGTCTTATGCAAGTCTTGTGAGGGCAATCACAGATGCTGTGAGGTCAAAATTACAGTGGTCTGGTCATGCTCAGATGCTCCAGTCTTCCCTTTTATTATGGTTCCTGAGCTTTAGGGAGGTTGATACAGATGATCTGTTGTGGCTGAGCACTTGACTGGTACATACTCGGTATTTTAGAGAGTTGTGCAGTTCTTCATTATCCACTTCTCACTGTACAAGGAGTCTTCTCTTATGAGTTCTGAGAGACACACTAATCCATTGGTAGAGAAAGACCTACTTAGAAGGCAATTTGGCACTATGCCATTTAAAAATATACTAATCATTGGTTGCCCCCAGACACAGTGATTTCCTAATCATAGTTCCTTAGAGTATAGTACCAGGGACATGTTTTGGTTTGGTTTGGTTTGGTTTGGTTTGGTTTGGTTTGGTTTGGTTTGGTTTGGTTTGGTTTGGTTTGGTTTGGTCTGGTCTGGTCTGGTCTGGTCTGGTCTGGTCTGGTCTGGTCTGGTCTGGTCTGGTTTGGTTTAGTTTGGTTTGGCTTGGTTTTGTGGAGCAGACCTTACAATGAAGCAGTTGGTTGGTCTTATAGCATTCATGCCATTATTTGCACCTCTGAGCGTATCTTGCCTCAGTGGTCATTATTACAGTTCACAGGGGTGTTCACCACTGGGTAAGTCTGTTGATGACTTTTGTTCTCAGCAGCCTGTGCAGTACTTTTCAGTGCTCTGAAATCTAGCCAGGAAGAAGGAAGCCTCCTATCCAGCACCAGCTTTATTTTTCTATAACACAAGACCAATATGTGTAGTGTTTTCAGCAATAGGGACTTAAGCATAAAATTCTAATGGTCAGGAAAAAGCAAAAGCAGTAGTCTGCATTGCTTGGGGCAAAAACTCTGTATCTTGTACTATAGCTCAATTCAAGGTGTTTGGAATAAAACAGTAGAGTTCTGATCATTAAAAACCAGAGACCTGGATGGGCCATGATTAGTATAAAATTTTGTTATTATTATTATTAATGTGTGGGGAGCACAAGAGTGAATAACATATGCCATGGCTCATCTATAGAGGTCAGAGGTCAATTTTATGGTAACTTCTCTCCTCCCACTTTTATGTGGGTTCCATGGGACCACACTTGGGTTGGCAGGTTTGCACAGCACCTTTACCCACTGAACTATCTTGACAGCCCAATTATTGAAATGTGTACTAATTCTGTGTAGTGTTATATCGGCTTCGGGTACTCAGCACTATCTAGCATAGAACTTCGTGCTACAAAAAAAATTAAACTAGCTTAAAGAATGAGAAATATGGTTTGCTCAAGTTTTATGATCATTACTTACTTATAAAGCATCACCAGATAAAAATGTATGTTTATTTAAATTTACATTGGTAAAACTGACCATAATACATTAATGTTTTTAATACCTTGAGTCTGTGTGATAAGGACAGGTTGCTTAAGATTACAAGAAGTTGTTAAGGTACAGATAATGCTTGTGAACTGTAAAGTAATTGGGGGCTTTTCTATTGCCCCTTTATTTGCCATACAAGAAACCTGATATGTTTATTAAAACTTCAAACGCTAGGCTAGGCTGGTTCTGAGGTACTCAACCCGATTTTCCCAGTCTATTTTCCAGGCACATGACCTTGACATCTTGGTCTTGCTCACTATATACAGCCTCATGGACTCCCCTGGCAACCTGCTCATGTTGAATTTCTCCTGGTAACTGTCTTACATTTTGGTCCCCACCAGACACCCCTCTCACTAGGTCCAGAAGTCCTGCCTTCTCTTTGCTACCTAGCTATTGCATGAATCTTTATTAACCAATGAGAGGTGATTGAAAACAATGCTTTACAAAATACTGAATCAGAAAACACTTTATAATAAAGACAGTAACAATGTCCAGACTGCACATAGATTTCCTAGAAATCAGTATCTGAATTCATAGTGCACAAAACCATCTCCCATCAGTGAACATCCTCTGAGATATGAGTGTCCAGCATTCTGTCCTCCTAATCTGATGCCTTTGTTTCAGATATGCATTGTTAAAATGACAGGATCCATTTGTGACCATCCAACTGGGTAGCTGTCTGCTTTCTCTAAGAATGGAGTAGGTAGACATCAAGCAGAATGAATTAGATGTACTATTTACTATCAGTTCAGGAATGATGACCTTTAAGGGTAAAACATTGCCATGTGGCATTGAAATGAAACAAATTTGAACCCTTGATAATAGCAGAATGATAACCTAGAGTCATTACAGCCATTACAGTTGTGAATATAAGTACAGAATTTTTGTGTCTAAGACAGGAGTAATTCCTTCTGCCAGAACTAAATGGGAGGCTGCTTCTGAAACAGAAACCCCAGGAACAGGAAACTAGGAAGTCCTTTTAGGTCTCCAAGGAATCTTGTGGAAGCAGCTTCAGGAGGCCATACCCTATTGGAGCTAAAAGTCAAGTTCTGAATTCTTGGGGTCCTCTTCCTCTATGTGATCCTGATTCCATGTTGAAAGCACTCTGAAGCTTGAAACTGGCCAATTTGAGAACTATCTAAGACTTTATTTTCTGGATCCCCAACTACATGCAACATATAAAGAAAATTTTATGAAAAGCTACCATCAACTCTGGTAGCTATAATGATCTTTGCAGGCTACCATGTGCTATTTTTCTGTCCTTGTCATATGCTTGAGGCTTTGGCTGTCAATGATGAAACATTTATATAGAGTTTTGTTTCTTTAGTGGCTGTTAGTGCTATATTGACAGCAGTCTTCTCCTTATCCTTGGGACTTGAGTTTTCCACCCATCATAGAGCTCTGTAGTGAATGGGAAACTCTGTAGTGAGTCTGAAACCCTCCTACTAGTATTGATCCCTCTGATGGCTGATAGCTTCTAGTTTACACATGACTGAGATGTCAGTAAGTATGGATATATATTCATGGACTATATAAAGATTAATTGTGCAACACTCCTATTCAGCCAGCTCTAGAATTGCACACTAATATATTAGACCCAAGCAGAAAATCCACATCAATGCCTATTCTGCTTCATAGGAAAAAGAGGCTAGACTGCTGATTTACACAGACTGCCCAACACTGTCTTCACCAAGACTCCAGAATGGGTGGACATTTTCATGCTTTAAGCAACAAAGGTATAAGTCCAAATGCTTGAAGGGACTTCCAAAGGTCAAGAGATGGGTCACTGGAACTTTGAAGCTTCTCCATGGAGTAGGCTCTAAGCTGTGACTGAGCACAGCATTGATTCCTAGTAAGGGGGATGCTGGGTAGCAACATGTTTTTAGATCTTCTGATACTGTTATGAAGAGTTTGTAACAAAAATGCTGGATCCTGATAGCCTGCATTTCTCCCACAAAATGCATGAACTTAAAAAGAAGGGTGAGACTTCCAAGCTCAGCCGTCTCATCTAAAGATGGGACTAAGAAGAGACACTGCCTAATAAAGTGGTCGGAGGACAGAATTAATTCTTCCTTGTGAGTCATTTGGAACTGACTTTGGCACTGTGTAAATAAGTAAATAAATAAATAGTGTAATTTCAGCTCTGTGCAGGATTTCGCCAGAATGAAATATCACTTTATTTGATATTGAGAAGCCCACAATTTATTTCAGAAAGTTCCGTGAATGCAGACAAGATAATGCAAACATTGATTGTATGCTGGTGGTGAGGGGGAGGTGCGGGGAGGGCAGTGAAGGGAAAAAAAATGAAAACCTCGTGGCCACTTTCATCATATATATTTCATAATATAGTTTGAAGTCTTTATAGGTATATTTTGTTTGCAGCCTTTAATAGTATATTTTTAATATATTTTGAAAAACTCATGCTAAATCCCAAAAATTATCTAATAAATTCTCTATAAGCATATTAATATTTTAAATTGTTTCAAAGTTGCATTTCATTTGAAGTAACACATTCTGGCTTTCCTAGAGAAAAACAGAAGAAAAAATTAATTCTTAAGAAAAAATATTTTCAAAAGAATATGTCCCTTTTGTAGGAAGGTAATGTCACTGACTTTGTCTAGATTAGTCAGCAATACATAAAATTATGAAAGGATGTATATTTAACAATCAAGACAAATCTTTGTAAATCATTAAATTAACTATGACATATCTAACAGGTATTTGATTTAGGTTTACTTTCTCATCTCTGCCTCAGTGTACCAATGATCTAAATACCTTAGAGTACTTAATTCAATTGCTAATTATTTTCGGAAGCTGAAAAGCTTCAGCACATCCATGGTCAGTGCATCGCATGTTGAAGTACACACTTATTAAACTAACACTAGCACTGCCATTTGTGTAGTAGGCATCACATAAAGAAGTAAGCAGCAATGTCTACAGGCAAAGTTACGTGTAAAAATACTTTGTGATACATTGCTTATTAATTGTAATATATGTAAGAAATACTAAAACAGAAGCATGAGTAGCACAGGAACACAGTGGAGTCTCAAGCACAAACAGACACTAAAGAGCAGTGATTGAGCAGGTACTGACTAAAATGACACCACAAGTCAGACCTGAAGCCCTAAATTTTTACACTTCTTAGCCCTAAACTCCCTTTGAAAACTATTTTACCTCAATTAAAATTAAATGGTTCATGAAAATATGCTGATTTTATTCTCAACCATTAAAATATATATCCACAAAGAATTTCAAATGAGGAAATGCTTATAATTACATGAACTGTAAAATGGAAAATTATAGAATCAGTAGAATATCAACTGTGTGAGCATATTTATAACAAGTACAAGTGAAATGCTAGGGTACTACTTGAATGTTCTATGACTGTTAGTTGTTCTTTAACTGCTGCTGAACACTAAAAGCTCATACTACCATCAGAATTATAAAGAAATATGCATGGTTTCTAAACTACAAAAGAAACATTTTGATCTGCTGAATTTTGCAAGTATATTGCCATTCTGGCTTTTAAGTATACCTCCTAAAAATTACAGACAAAAAAACTTTTAGTTATAGAAACTAATATTTGAGTTAAAGTAACAAGTATTTAAATTTCATTTTAGATGTCTCTATATGCAATTGAATTCCATCATTGGGTTCATAAGGAATCTAAACATACGTTCACACATATACTCACGGACAGACACACACTCACATCCATTAATATATTCTTCCCAGTAAAACAATTGGAATATAAAATATCATTATTAAAAATTTAAAAATTTCCACCTCACACCAGTCAGAATGGCTAAGATTAAAAACTCAAGAGACAACAAGTGCTGACGAGGATGTGAAGAAAGAGGAACACTCCTCCACTGTTGGTGGGATTGCAAAATGGTAAAACCACTCTGGAAATCAGTTTGGTGGTTCCTCAGAAAACTGGGCATGTCACTTCCAGAGGACCCTGGCATACCACTCCTGGGCATATACCCAGAGGATTCCCCTGCATACAATAAAGACACATGCTCCACTATGTTTATAGCAATCTTGTTTATAATAGCCAGAAATTGGAAGGAGCCCAAATATCCCTCAAAGAAGGAATGGATACAGAAAATATGGTATATTTATACAATGGGATACTACTCAGCAATTAAAAATAATGAATTCATGCAATTTGTAGGTAAATGGTTAGATCTGTAAAATATCATCCTGAGTGAGTTAACCCAATCACAAAAGAATACACATGAAATGCAATCACTGATAAGTGGATATTAATGAGCCCAGAAGCCCTAAATACTCAAGGCACAATTAGCAAGTCAAAAGATTCCCAAGAAGAAGAAAGGAGAGGACCCTGGACCTGAAAAGATTGGATCCAGTTTTGTAGACCCAGAACAGAGAAATCATTGTGGGGAGGGGGAATGATTGGGGAATGGTTGGGAGGGAAGGAATTATGGGACATATGTGGGGGGGGACTGGGAAAGGGGAAAGCCTTTGGAATGTAAACATAGAATATAGAAAATAAAAATTTTTTAAAAAATTAAAAATGGTGTTTTCCTATTTGTGATATAATAATAGCACAGAGAGCATAGTGTACCATGACGCTGAGTTCTTATATGAGCTCCAATCAATCGTCTGTATAAGAGTATTCCCTCCCGCGGGATACAGGAGCACATGCTTCAGACCAAGTCACCTTGTTTATAACTTTCTTGTCTCACTATACTACATTCTGCTCATTCACAACTTGGTGTCTGTGCAATATAGCAACTTCTATTCATCTCCCTTCAGTAGCTTATTTGCTGACAGAGGAAGACAGAGTAGAGGGTGGTTCTCAGGAAAGGTGAATGATCACAAATCTATATGTGACTATGTGGTGTGAGGCTGATATATCTGCACAGAAATTCCCTCATCATGATCCCACTCACTATGTGACTCTTTATGGTGGTGTGAATGAGAATGGCCCCACAGGCTCACATATTTCAATGTTTGGTCCCTAGTTTGTGGACTGGTTTGGGAAGGATTATGAGATGTGGCCTTGTTGGAGGAGGTGTGTCACTTAGTTTCAAAAGGCCATGCCAGGCCCAGTGTCTCCTCTTTCTTCCTACTGTTTGTAGATCAAATGCCATCTCTCAGCTACTGTTACAGCATCATGCCTCCCTGGACCTTACCAAACACTGCCATTACGGTCATTGTCTTGCTCTTTGAAACTGTAAGCAGCCCCACAAATTAAATGTTATCTTTTGTAAGTTGCTTGGACATGGGATTTCTTAACAGCAATAGAACAGTAGTTAAGACAGTCTTCATCCAGAGAGACAAGGAAATAGTAGAGAGGACAGACGATTGTCTTTATCTGTCCTAAGTGAGATACCAAGCCCATGTTATTCCATTTAATCCCTCAGGATTTTATATATCACCATCTTTAGCTCTGTAACACAAACATAGAATGGAATCTCATTTGGTGCTAAAGAACTTGTTTAGCTCACACAGCTCAAAGGAAAAGAAAATCTCACAATTTTAATATTCATAAGTTCAAGTAAGAAATCCCAGCTTGCAGCAGGATGTCTTCTAATGGCTAGCACTCCTCCATTCTTTAAATGACCACTGTGACAACAGTATGTTCATTTTATTCTTCACAGCCACCTGTGCACCATTGCCCACAGATGGGATGTTTTCTTCATAGATGAACAGTTCTAAGGTCATTCCTGTTCTCATCTTATTTCCTGCAGTGCTGGGAGAAACTAGGTCTCATTCCACAAACACATCTTTTCATCTTAAGTGCCTTTGTTATTCAACTTTCCTTAAGTTGAGCTTGAAATTTTTCCCAATAGTCACATGCAAATAAGGACAATCATGAGGGTTATATATTCAAGACTTTCATATAAAAGAACCCCTGACAGTTATCAAATAATAATGAAACAATACAAAATAGTGTTTTCCATGTGGCACAGTATGCCTTCTGGGAGAGAGATTGTCTTTGAAGTGAACCTCAGTGAGCCTCTGAACATAAAGACAAGGTCATATGAATAGACAACAAGGTTTCTCAAAAAAGGAAAGCCCTAGTCATATTAGCACATCTCTCAAAGACAATTCTTCTTAGCATCTAGAAAATAGTGACCACAATACCTGGCAGGTACAACATAAGGGAGGGATAATTTGTTTTTGTTCAGGTTCAGAGAGTCTTAGATTGTCATTGCAGAATGGGCCTTGCAGAACAGCTGATGGTTGCAGAATCCTATGGTGGAAAGTTTTCTATCACACCAGGCAACAAAGAAGAGCACAGAACCAGGAGCCAGCCAAAAGCAATAGAGCCCTTCCTCAGTGGTTCACTTTCTGTCAGGCAGGCCCTGCTACCTAAAGACTTCACAGCATCTGCATTAGCACCTTCAACTGAGGAGTAAGCATACAAAGTATAAGCTGATAGGAGATATTGCCAATTTAAGGTGCCATAGAGCCACGTTCTGATTATTTTACTAGGCATTGTTCAATAGTTCAGCACTTGGGCTAAGACTACCAATAATAAAGGTCAACAGAATCATAGGTATCAAACTTAGGAGACCATGTTAGTTTCCAGATGGAAAGATTTGACTCAAAAGTTAAGTATCAGAGGAATAAGCAACCACTTTGTGATTGGTTGTAAGAAATATCCCACAATATGAAACCCATACCTGGCACCAATATCAGGCCAAGAGTATAGAGCTAGACAAATCACAGGACTCAGGCTGGGGGGTGGGGGTAACTACTACTATTAATCTACTAAATGGAGATAGTATTAAACCAACTCCTAACAACTTATCCTTATGCCCATACATCAATGCATTTCTCAGTCCTCATCATAGACGCTCCTATTTGCAGTAGATAGTGAGTAATACAGATAACTACAACTGGCCATGATGCAGAGAATAAGAAACTGCAGACTGCTCAGACCAAGATAGAATATATATCCTATACCCACTCCCTCCAAGACTCAGTGACCATGGAAGAAGGAGGAAGAGGAGGAGGAGGAGGAGGGGTAAGGGAAGAGGAAGTGGAAGAGGAAGAGGAAGAAGAGGAAGAAGAGGAAGAAGAAGAAGAAGAAGAAGAAGAAGAAGAAGAAGAAGAAGAAGAAGAAGAAGAAGAAGAAGAAGAAGAAGAAGAAGAAGCTGATGATAAATAGTGTAAGAACTAGCAGCAGTACATGGCTTCAAGAAAACAGTGTCTTTTGACACAGTGAGATAGATACACATAGGAACCCACAGTGATTGCAACATCAGTCACAAAGCTTATGCAACAAAGCAGGACAAATCCTGCATAAACATAGGAGTTGGGTACAAACTTTCACCCCCAGCCATGGAATGATTAACAACTGTTAGCTTCCAGGAAAACAACATGTAGACCTGAACAAGCCAACCATGCTTCAATGAAAGATCACATATCCGAGAATATTGAGCAACACAAATTGAGTTCTGATTGGTTAAAAATCAACACAGGAAAAAGACGGAAAGTTGGATGGGTGAGAAACATGGAGTGGATCTGGGAAGTGGTGGGGTTAGAAGGTGACGATCACCAAAACACTTTCTATGGAATTCTAAAAACAAAACAAATCAAAACAAAAACCTATAAGGATATTTTCATTTAAAAATATTTTATAAAATAATTTAAAAAGTCAAATTTGGGCTAAGGGCATTTGCCTAGCACAAACAGGTCTTTGGTATTATATCTAGTATAGCAAACAAAAGAACAAAATCTCACAGATGCCTGTAGATTCCCCAATATCTGCTGCCTTCACCCGACTCCTTACCCCAGAATTCTCTTCATGTTGTTTTCAGTAGGGCTCTCTTCCTCCACTCACATAGTCTGATCTCTTAATGCTTAGGTACAACAAAACTTACCCTGGACTCAGAATGAGGATGTCCTTGTCAAATGGACTTCCCTGCTACTGTCTTTAGCATCCCTGCATGTACCTTGGTATTTGATAAAGCACAGAATGCAGAAAATTCCTTGTTGCAATTTCATATAATAGGAGCAAAATAATCGTTCTCCTTGACTAAACAGCAAAATGCAAATCCTTTTGCTTTCTTTTCCTTTTTTAGAGCAAGCAAAGTAGAACATTTAAAAATATGATGTCAGAGCCAAGTCAACAGGACAGAAAAGGAAGTGACCTCATCTCCAGTACAACGCAGTTTTTATCCATCCATGAATACCTTGGCCATTTGACTTTTAGGACAGAAAGGTGAAAAAAGATCTGCCCTATCATGTATCTTGTGTTTTGTGCTAATGGTGGTCTCTAGCCAATTTTCTTCACGTTAGAGATACCTCAGAATTCTAATATATAAAAGATATCTTTAGAGTTGACAATACTAAAAGTCATTTTTCCTATTTCCTTTTTTATTAGATATATTCTATATTTACATTTCATTTCCCTTTTTCTGGTTCCCTGCCCCCCAAAGGTCCCACATGCCCTTTTCCCTCCCCCTGTTGCCCCATCCACCCCTTCCCACTTCCCTGTTCTGGTATTACCCTACACTGATACTTTGAGCCTTTCCAGAACCAGGGTCTACTCCTTCCTTCTTGTCAGACATCATTTGGTATGTAGATTGTGTCTTTGGTGTCCCAAGATTCTAGGCTAATATCCACTTATCAGTGAGTGCATACCCTGGGTGTTATTTTGAGACTGCGTTACCTCACTTAGTGTGATGTTCTCTAGCTCCATCCATTTCTTTAAGAATTTCATGAATTCATTGTTTCTAATGGCTGAATAGTACTCCATTGTGTATATATACCACATTTTTTTGTATCCATTCCTCCATTGAGGGACATCTGGGTTCTTTCCAGCTTCTGGCTATTATAAATAAGGCTGCTATGAACATAGTGGATCATGTATCCTTATTGCATGCTGGAGAATCTTCTGGGTATATGCCCAGGAGTGGTATGGCTGGGTCCTCCAGAAGTATTGTGTCCAGTTTTCTGAGGAACTGCCAGACTGATTTCCAGAGTGGTTGTACCAGCTTGCAGTCATACCAGCAGTGTAGGAGTGTTCCTCTTTCTCTACATCCTTGCCAGCACCTGCTGTTTCCTGAGTTTTTAATCTTAGCCATTCTGACTGGTGTGAGGTAGAATCTCAGGGTTGTTTTGATTTGCATTTCTCTAATGACTCATGATGTTGAACATTTTTTAAGGTGTTTCTCAGCCATCCGAATTTCTTCAGGTGAAAAGTCTTTGTTTAGCTCTGTACCCCATTTTTGGATAGGGTTATTTGGTTTTCTAGGGTCTAACTTCTGGAGTTCTTTGTATACATTGGATATTAGCCCTCTCTCAGATGTAGAGTTGGTGAAGATCTTTTCCCAATTTGTTGGTTGCCAATTTGACCTTTTGACAGTCTTTTGCCTTAGAGAAACTGTAATTTTATGAGGTCCCATTTGTCTATTCTTGATCTTAGAGCATAAGCTATTGGTGTTCTGTTCAGCAACTTTCCCCCTGAACCAATCTCCTCAAGGGTCTTCCCTAGTTTCTTTCTTTTCTATTAGTTTTAGTGTGTCTGGTTTTATGTGGAGGTCCTTGATCCCCTTGGAGTTGAGCTTAGTACAAGGAGATAAGAGTGGTTCAATTCTCATTCTTCTGCATGTTGACCTCCAGTTGAGTCAGGACCATTTGTTGAAAAGGCTATCTTTTTTCCACTGGATATTTTCAGCTCCTTTGTTGAAGATCAATTGGTCATAGATGTGTGGGTTCAATTCTGGGTCCTCAATCCTATTCCATTGATCCACCTCCCTGTCACTGTACCAATACCATGCAGTTTTTAACACTACTGCTCTGTAGTATTGCTTGAGGTACGGGATACTGATTCCCCCAGTAGTTCTTTTACTGTTGATGATAGTTTTAGCTATCCTGGGTATTTTGTTATTCCAGATGAATTTGAGAATTCATTTCTAATTCTATGAAGAACTGAGTTGGGATTTTGATGGGGATTGCATTGAATCTGTATATTGCTTTTGGCAAGATTGCCATTTTAACTATATTAATTCTGCCAACCCAACAGCATGGAAGATTCCTCCATTTTCTGAGGTCTTCTTCCATTTCCTTCTTCAGAGACCTGAAGTTTTTGTCATACAAATCTTTCAATCCATCAACATAATCCACTACAAACTCAAAGAAAAAAAAACCACATGGTCATCTCATTGGATGCTGAAAAAGCATTTGACAAAATTCAGCATCCTTTCATGCTAAACGTCTTGGAAAGAACAGGAATTCAAGGCCCATACCTAAACATAGTAAAAGGAATTTACAGCAGACTGGTAGCCAACATCAAAGTAAATGGAGAGAAACTTGAAGCAATCCCACTAAAATCAGGGACTAGACAAGGCTGCCCCCTCTCACCATATCTTTTCAATATAGTACTTGAGGTACTAGCTAGAGCAATTCGACAATATAAGGAAGTCAAATGGATACAAATTGTAAAGGAAGAAGTCAAACTATCAGTATTTGCAAATGATATGATGGTATATTTTTCCTATTTCTTGATCTTAACAAGAAAAATGTTTTCTTTCACTTACAACAGAAAGTTGGCATGTAACACAATGGTTACGCATGAAGTTGAATTTTTTATTTTTTTAATTGAACACATTCTTCATTTACATTTCAAATGTTATACTCCTTCGTGGTTTCCCCCTCCCGGAAAACCTCCAACCCAACGTCCCGCCCCTTTCCTCCAAGAATATGCTGCTCTACCCAACCCACTCCCACAACCCCCCTGGATTTTGACACACTGGGGAATCTACTGTGCCTTCACAGGACCAAGGACCTCTCCTCCCACTGATGCCGGACAAGGGAGGTTGAAATTCTGACATCATAATATCTATTTTAGCAACATTAAATGCTAGAAGAATTTATAAGTTATTAAAACAGTATTTAATAGCTAGAATAATACCATTTGAAAACCTTGTAGTGATGTGAGAACAAATAACCAAACAACCAAATAGGAGTTGACATGATCCAATCATTCTTCAGAGATCTTGCATAACCCCACTGACACCCAGTAGGACACCATTGGCCATTACATAAAGATACTACCCAGTATTTATTTTCTTAAAGTAAGTGAACCAAAGCCTTGGTTGTCTTATCACTAATGTCTGTGCTCTGTGTTCTGAGAAGATGAGGAATTAAGAAAATTGCATCAAGTCGATTCACAACAGAAGTAGCCACCAAGTAATTCCCATAGTCATATCCACAGAAGCTACAGATCAAAGCAATCACAACCTTATATCTCACAGCCTGTGACTGGGATTAGGAACACACCCTATGAAAAGTGACAGGAATCTACTTTCTGTCTTCTTCATGAGTGATATATGTGGGGAATCCTAGAGTTTTAGTGGGTCTAAGAAGAAAATGCCATGGTCGAGGTGAGGAGCTTTCAAAGTCAGCATACATCCCTGCACAGCTACCATATGTATGGAGACATAAGGTACAAGGAACTGCCATCTCCTACGCGGGATGCTCTTCAGTAGATTTGGGGGCCAGCTTCTTTATTCTGCTTCTCTGTGATTGTAAGCTTGTGTTAGGACATAGTGTATCTAAGAGGTTGGCTTTAGTTACTTGTTGAGCTCAATTTCAGAGATTTTATTGCTATATAACCTTTATCCCTTATAAGAGTCTATGCAAACAATTTTAATCACTTCTAAAATGGTGCAATAAGAAAAAAATGAATACTTATCTAAGCATGCAAGGATTGCTTTAAAGAGTAACTTTGCCCTTGTTGCTTAAGAAATGTATTCATAAGACAGACTCTGTGCAATCTTCTGGGAATTTTCCATACTCTGCATAAAGATTAGGATGTTACATCATCAGGCAGGGCACATGCAGATACAACGCCCTGGGACATCCAATTACTTCACCAGTCCACTCCACCCCACATTTAAAAAAAGAGCAATTTACCAAACTCACAAAGTTCATAACTGTCCCAGCTTCTCAACAGGGAACACACACTCAATGCACACCATCCTAGTACAAAGTCAGAGCATGTCATGCAGACTACTTACTCACATGAAATACAGAGTCCTTCAGACAGGAATCCTGGCATGAACCCAGTCACAGACACCAAAGTCCCAAATGGGAAAGATAGGTGCTAATAGTGGTGAAATTGTAGGAATGAATTATGAAGAGGGTAAAATTTTCCAGCATTACTCAGGATCCCACCACACACCAAGTAAGACAGATGAACTACATAGAACAATGAAAATTACCTTCTGATTTTGTGCCATGGAGATTTCTATTTGATGTGACTGACCCCTTGCTATACACACAAATATTTATGCTAGTATGATTCCTAGAATAAAATCTCATTTATAAAAAAAAGTTTCTGTGCCTTATCCAATGCCCCACAATCATACAACTATATATTCTTAATTAATAAAAATACTATAAACATATTACTCATAAAAAGAATGGTCAAATGGCATTACTCAACAACCTGGCCTGATCATTTGGTGGGCATAGTCTCTTGGAGTACCAGCATGATAACAATATGAAACAAGTATAGACAAATATTTTGGCACAGAGATGAACAGATTTCTGTGAATTGTCTGAAACCCATTCTCTAGAAAACTGATAGAACTTTTTTTCAGAGTAGCCATTAAAAGGGTACAAAAAGTGTCTTTCTACACAAAGAGAAATAAAATAGCATTTCAAAACATCTGCTATGTAGTCAGTAGCCCACCACATTTGAAACATGACCCACCACTAACTTCATAGTTTCCATTATAAGGAAATAAACTCCACTTCACACTAGTATGTCCAAGAACTATGGCCCTTTTATTGTTGCTCCCAAGACTATTTTCTAAGAGAGGCAGAATAAAGCATTTATTACCCAGCCCCTACCAATCAATCAGCGATAAAAATTGGTGCTAAGTACAACTGAAAGGTGAAATCTTTGTCCACTCAACTCTACCTCATACAATAGAGACTGAATTAGACAAGAGATGTTGACAATCTGGAGACTACTACTAACTTGACCCATCAAAAACAGCCTGAGAATATCTGAGCCAACAGCCTGCCATCTCCAATGAGCACAAAATTTCTGACATGGAGGAATCATGTTACCACAACTCCTTCTTTAAGAGATGCATCTCAGATATTTTGTCATGAAGGGGAAATGGCATAAAAAAAGATAGATCTTCCTCTTCTCCAAAGAACAGACTTCATTGCAACTGTATATGTATAAGTTCAGAGAAAATGGATCTAATAGAGGAATTTGTGGTAAAAGACAAGGAGAAAATTGATAGTTCTGTCAGAAAAAAATAGGATAATGATAGGCCATCTAGTTTTCCATAGAGAACCCAAGGAGACAACTAGGAGGAACCATTTATAATCAGAATAAGTTTCAAAGACTTATCATGGACACTAGATCTTTGATTTGATAGACTTCATCTTTAAAGTGATTTATGCCCACAGTATTGTTGAAAATGATAGACCAATTACTGATTAATCAATGAATCATAACAGCTGTGTATAAATAAGATAAATAAGCAGATAAACTCAAAGGAAGTTTGATATGAATTCTCAGCACCTACATTAGGCTGCTCAAAAACTGCCTGTAACTTCATCTCCATTGGATCTGATGCCTTCTTCTGCCATCTGCAGACACCCATTCTCATGTGCACACACAGGCACTCATTCACATGATTAAGATAAAATCACTTCTAAAAGATGTTATATAAGTGACAATATGCATGTGAAATTGTTTAGGAACATCAGTCATGAGAAAAATAGAAATTCAGATGAGAGACCACTTCTACTTACTAGGATAGTTAAAATTATGAATAATCAGAACATAACAGGTAACAAATTGATGTCAATGGAATAATAGGTAACAATGAGAAAAGTCAAAGCCTTAACACACTAATAACTAAAATTAAAAAGGATGCATCCTATCTAGAGAAGATTTTGGCTTTGGAAATCCAAATATGGCTCTGAAATCTCACTGCAAGCTACATAGCCAATGGAACAAAAATCTGTCCATACACACACACACAAACCTCAAAAAAGAATATTATTCAACCATGAGATAGGACAAATGAATGGCACATGTTATGTCATGGATAAGCCTTAACATATGCTGCATGAAAGAACCCAATTTCATATGTCACAAACATATGGTTCCAAATTCATATCCATTTTTGCGTAACCATTTCCTATTTATTGGAAGATTACTGCCTGGATGGACCAAGAAAGTTCACAATATTTGGGAAGCTAGAAAAAGAGACTTCAGAGACCTTCCCTGAGGTTATACAAGCAGTAAAACTTGCCGGGATGGAGGAGATTCTCAGGCCAGCAAAGCTGCTGGCAAACCAGCCACATAGGGAGCTTCAGGAACACAGCTTTTGCAGGTCATCACTGTGCTGGGATCAGATTTTTGGTAAAGCAACAGCCACTGAGTGCTTTTATAAGTTAATATCTTGCCTATATTCCAATAAGAAACCAAACTAAACATCAGTTCATCCATGTAGTCACGGGGGTGGGGGGGGATATTTTCCTAATTCTGTCATCTGAACCCTACGAAGGGCAAATAGGCCTTTGTTCATATATCTTCAGAAAATGTCACATGAGTATCAAGAAAAGAAAAATTATGCACACTCATAACAGCCAGACATGTAAGAGACCATTGGGATTTCTAACCCCACTGCACACTTTTGCAGCATTGTCCTAGGGCTTTCTCCTCCCTGTGCATATTCTCTCTCTCTCTCTCTCTCTCTCTCTCTCTCTCTCTCTCTCTCTCTCTCTCCCTCTCTCCATATATGTGTGTGTGTGTGTGTGTGTGTGTGTGTGTGTGTGTGTATATATATATATATATATTCAGCTCAGTCTAGACAGTTTCAAGGAATTTGAATCCTACACACTTACCATGCACTTCCATTCTCCAAAGCCAACTCAACAGCACAGGTTATGTTTCTCAGAACCTCCTGCCTCTACTTGGACATTTGCTGCTTTATGTCCACATCTTATGTAGGATAAGAGACTTTGGACTCCTATTCCCACAACACATTCCTGAGGCATTGTCCCCAACACAATTTAATATCTAAAAAAATCTAACAAATTCCTGCCTCCAGTATATACTGCCTTACTCCATAATTGTAGATCGGAGGTCTTACAGACCATCACCACTCAATCTGTCTAGACAAGGTAGATGTCTCCCTCTTCCTTTGCACAGTGCCATGCTCTGTATTTTCACAGCAATTGGACAATTTGGAGATCTTCAGGACTGAAAACCTCATGGGCAGTTTGGGACTTGAAACTCAAGTGTGCCTTGTAATTTGGCACATTTGCGTCCCAAGTCCCAAACTGCCCCAGACAGCTTAGAGGTACTCACAACCTCTTACTGTCTCTGCAAATTCCTCTACAGGTTTTATATCCTGTATGCATCCCAACTGGGGAAGCAAAAGGTTTCTGATCCACTGACCCTTGAACCACAAGTACAATGCTTTGCACATGTGGAAATTCATTAAGTCAAAAGATTCCCCTTTCTAGCTTTGTCACAAAGCAACATGCAAATTTTGCCTCTTAAGGTCAGAGGATAAACAGTTCTGCAGATCCTTTTCAGCCCCTGGTGCATAGCATTGATCCCAATTTGTGAGCATAAAGACTGTGCCCTCTGCACAACTAAGCTAACCTCAGTTTCTCCATTTATAAATCCACACCAAGCATTTTCCATGGTGAAACTTCAAGAAACAAGGAAAAGAACCACGACTCCCCAAGTAGTAAGAAACAAACTAAAACTTAACACAGGCCCATCATAAATACTCACTCAACAAACTCTTGATGGGCAACTCCCAATATAGAATGCTAAGAAAAAATGACCTCATCTAAAATTTATCAGTCTAATAATAATGGCTGCCGGACATAATACCGTGGCCATCAGCCATGTAGGGCCATGCCCCAGTCCCCTAGTATTCTGACTGGACTCCACCCCCACAGTCACCTGACTACAGCTAGGTTTGCCCTGCCCCACAGTTACCTGGCAATAGCCAGGTAGCCTGGCCTGGTAGCATAAAAGGGGATGCTTGGCCCCTCCTCTTTCTCTTGCCCTCTCTCTTATCCTCATCTCTTCTCTCTTGCTTTCTCTCTCTCTTACCTTTCTCTTTCCCCATTCCCTTCCCCCTCTTTCTAAGTAGTCATGGCCAGTTTTTATCTCTCTATCTCCCTTCTCTAACTCTACTCTTCTCCAAAAAAGCTGAAAAGCCATGGGCTGTCTCTTATCATCTAAACCCATCATACTGGATGAATAAACAGGCCTCTCAGAATTTCCAGCTGCCAGACAAGACCAAGGACTTGCACCCATCCCTGGCCAGATCTTCTCCACAGATACCCAGCCCCACAAATGGCTACCAATGACAGAGAGTCAGATGAAATGATATGAATAAAGGCCTGAATAAAGTCCAAGAGAACAAAACCAAACAGAAGAATGCAATTAGAAAGTCGATGTTGATTACAAAAATAGTATTCAGATGGTAATGAATGATAAACTTAAGAAGGTACAAAAACATTCCTTAGATATTTGCTAAGCAATGAGCAATAAGAAATGCATAACACTACAAAATGAACAAAATGACAGGAATTGATATGTACCTTTCAATAGTAATAAGACATTAATTGGTTAAACTTACCAAATAAAATATGTATTTTAATTATATTATAAAACAAAAACAAAAAAGCAGAATTCCTTGTCATGTCCAAGAAATGTATCCAGCATCCAAAGATATACAGTACCTTAGCATAAAAGAATAGATAAGAATATTTCAAGCAAATGGAACTGGGAAACAAGCAGGTATCACTATTCTGATCCATAGATCAAATGGACTTAACTAATTTCAATAGAAAATTCTACTTAAACATTGCAAAATACAAGTTCTCCTTAATAGATTTGGTTAATGTAACATTTGTCACAAATTAGAACACAAAGCTTATCTTAATGAATACGAGAAAATTAAAATCACTTCTTGTATTTTATATGCCCATAAATAATAATGTTAGAAATAAAAAGTAAGAGAAATTATAGAAATATCCAAAGTTGTGGTGACTAAATAATACACTATTGAATAACTCACAGAGACAATCAAGAAATAAATTAAAAAGTTCCTAGAACAAAATGAAAATGAAAATAAAAATAACATATAACCAAACCTATGGGACTGTAAGGACAGTCTTGAAAGGGAAGTTATAAAGAGCCTGTTTTACAAAGTCAAATAGATGTCAAATTCACTTATTAATGATGAATCTAACACCCTTAGAAAAGTGGGAACAAACTAAATCCATAGGTAGATTATGATAAAATGATGATGATAGATGACAGATAGGTAGATAGATAGACAGAAAGACAAGCAGATGGTAAATAGACAGATGAATAAGTAGATAGATAAGAGCATAAATCAATGAAATAGAAATGAAATAATTATTTTAGAATATGAAACAAAGGTAGTTCTTTGAAAAACTTAAAATTACTGACAAATGTTTAGCTGAATTAACCAAGAAAATACCCTAAATCAGTAAGATTATAGGTATTAGTGGAGAGATAATAGTACATAGGAATTTGCAAAATCATAAGGATATATTTCCAAAAGCTGTAATCTACTGAATATTAAAATATAAATGAAATGAATTTCTAAAAATGACATACCAAAGTCAAATTAACGAGATACAAAATAAATAAGTAAATAAAAATAAAGAAATTCATAACAATCAACCAAATTGAAGTATCAGTAAGAAAGAATTTGAGTAACTTAAATGGAGGTCAGGTTCAGAGGGAGTCACTGCCAAATTCTACCAGAATTTCACAGAACTACAACTAATGCTTCTAAAACTTGTATAAAATAGAAAAAAAAGTTTTCAAAATTGCATAAATAGCATACGCACACACATACATACACACACACATGCAGGCATACACACATGCACATGCCCACATGCATGCACACATGTACCTGCAGACACACATTTACACATATATGCATGAGCGAACACATACACATGTACACACACATGCATGCATACACATGCATACACACTGACACATACACACATTCACACAAACACATGCAAACACATGCATACACTCACACATACTTACAAGCACATACATACACACACATATGTATATATACACATACATATATTTGTTTTTAACTTTTGGACCTTGTATCTTAAACAGATTGGTTGCCTTCACAAAGGATCACTTTCAGCAAGCTCAGCAATTCACCATGGCAGTTATTTATCACTATGAAGAAATGCATTGAGTGCATATTCATATGTTCTTTGCAGCTTTGCATAGAAATGGATTGAGTGCATGTTCATATGTCCTTCATGAATGGGAAAGAGTGTGCTATAGAAGGCCATGGTTAGAGATGGGTAGGAGTGTTCTTGAGCTCCTTTCAACCTAAGACAGAGACATACATGAAAAGCTATATTTTTCCTCTATGACATGTAAGGAGGAGAAACACAGATACCAAACTAAGACAGGCATGGTCACTTGGCCCTTTGGTGGGACTATGGTAAACAAGTAAATCTTGTGCCCCCATCCAGCTGCTGATAACTGCTCATATCCACATGGCTTTAATCCCAGAATTTTGGAGGCAGAGGTAGGTAGATTTCTGAGTTCAAGGCCAGCCTGGTCTACAGAGCTAGTTTCAGGACAGCCAGGGCTATAAAGGGAAACCCCATCTCAAAATGGGGTTGGGAGTTGTGCCCTCCCCCCATCTAAACAGACCCACAATGGTTTTATAACCTAGGTGGAGTCTTCAAGCCTCCTCGAAGCATTTGCAATTTCTTTTTTTCATAAAAACATACATATTTTATAATGTGTATGAACATTCATGATATATATTTATAGCTGAAATCTTTATTTATTTATTTATATTTATTTTTTATTGGATATGTTCTATATTTACAATTCATTTCCCTTTTTCTGGTTCCCCACCCCCAAAGGTCCCACATGCCCTTTTCCCTCCCCCTGCTCCTTCATCCACCCCCTCCCACCTCACTGTTCTTGTACTCCCCCACAATGATGCTTTGGTCCATTCTAGCACCAGTGTCTACTCCTTTCTTCTTGTCAGACATCATTTGGTATGTGATTTATGTCTTTGGTGTTCCAAGATTCTAGGCTAATATCAACTTATCAGTGACTGCATACCATGAGTATTCTTTTGAGACTGGGTCACCTCACTTAGTATGACGTTCTCCAGCTCCATCCATTTCTCTAAGAATTTCATGAATTCATTGTTTCTAATGGCTGAATAGTACTCCATTGTATATATATTTTTTTATCCATTCCTCTGTTGAGGGACATCTGGGTTCTTTCCAGCTTCTGGCTATTATATATAAGGCTGCTATGAACATAGTGGAGTATGTATGCTTATTGCATGCTGGGCATTTTCTAACAGTAGCTTTGAGGAGTAGACTGCTCGATGAGCTTACTTTGCAACATAATTCAGCTGAAACAAAGGATGCTCCACTATACTCATAGCTGCCTTATTTATAATAGCCAGAAGCTGGAAAGAACCCAGATGTCCCTCAACAGAGGAATGGATACAGAAACTGTGGTATATATACACAATGGAGTATATTCAGCTATTAAAAAATAAATTCATGAAATTCTTAGGCAAATGGATAGAACTTGAAAATATTATCCTGAATGAGGTAACACAGTTACAAAAGAACACACATGGTATATACTCACTGAAAACTGGGTACTAGGCAAAGAATGTGGAATACCCACAATAAAATTCACAGACCACATGAAGCTCAAGAGGAAGGAAGACCAAAGTGTGGTCTTCAATGCTTCTTAGAAGGTAAACAAAATACTCATGGGAGGAAATTTGGAGACAAAGAGTGGAGCAGAGACTGAAGGAAAGGCCATCCAGAGACTGCCCCATCTGGGGATCTATTCCATATACCATCACCAATCCTGGACATTATTGTGGAGACGTTGAATAAGGGACTGAAGGAGCTGAGGGGGTTTGCAGCCCCATGAGGGACCAAAGGTGTCAACTAGCTAGATCCACCCAGAGCTCACAGGGACTGGAACACCAACCAAAGAGTACAGGCTCTGGCTGCATATGTGGCAGAGGATGGCCTTGTTGGACATCAGTGGGATGAGTGGCCCTTGGGCCTGAGGGTATTTGATGTCCCAGTATAGGGGAATGTCAAGGTGGGAAGATGGAAGTGTGTGGGTAGACGTGGGAGCACCCTCACAGAGGCAGCAGGAGGTAGAATAAGACAGGGGGGTTCCAAATGGGATACTTGGAAAGGGGAAAATAACTGAAATGTAAATAATCAAAATATCCAATAAAAAATAGAAAATTAAAACAGATGAAGGTGAGGGGAAGAAGGAGAATCCTTATTCACTACTATATTTATATTGATAGAGACCCTATGGAAATCAGTATAGATCTTTCTCAAAAATGCAAGAATAGACTTTTCATATGATCCAGCTACACCACTCATGATCATATTTCCTAGCATGATGATAAGATGTCAATCTAACACAGGCTAGAGTGTTTTAGAAGGATGGCAACTCAGTTGAGAAAATGCTCTCACTAAAGTGGCCTGCCATCAAGCCTGTGAGGCATTTTCTTTACTGATGATTGATATAGGAGGATCCTGACCATTTTGGGTAGTGCCATTCCTAAACAGGAAGTCCTCAATTGTATGAGAAAGTAGGCTGAAGAGCCATGGGGAACAAGTTGGTAAGTAGTTCTTCTATGCTGCCGGCTTCGGTTGCAATCTTCTGGTTCCAGCTTTGAGTTCCTGACCCGACTTTCTTTGTTGATGAAGTATGATGTGGAAGAACAAGCAAAAGAAATCTTTCATACTCAAGTTGCTTTTGGTCATGATGTTTTATCACAACAATAGTAAACTTAAAACAGCATATAGACAAAGGACTCTCTGTATCCCAAGATAATGATGCCTATATACCCATAACTGTTCATAACTGTTCTACTCATAATAACTAGAAATTGAATCAACATATGTGTCTATCAACCTATAAACTGACAAGAAAATGTGATACATAAACACAATTAAATTTCATTCAGCTGTAAAAACAAATTAGATTATAAAATGTGCAGGTAAGTGGATGGAACTAGAAATTTTACTTGATGAGGTAACATAGGCCAAGAAAACTAATGCTTCCCCATTCTCTCTAATATGAAGATCCTAGCTTTTCAGTTATAGATCTCTGATCTCTGTATTTAAATTAAAATATGCATCCATAAACTCTAGGAAGCAAAAAGATAATCAGAGAAGTTGAGGTAGAAATAATGGTGGTAATGAGGTGAGGTAAATGTAGTGGGTATGAAATAGAGGAGGACACAATGGGCATAAAAAAATTTAGGTAAGTTGATAATGGATGATGGGGGAAATTCAGGTATGGGAGAGTATGGGGGAGTAAACATCCTAAAGAGGCCTCAAAAGCCCTATAGAAGCCTGATACTTTACAATATAGCAATAATTGAAAATATTAAAATATTAAACATATGAACTGGGAAGTATCATACTTCAAAGACTAGCATTATCATTCCCAGAAGCCATGGGCTTTTAAATAAACACTCTAGTGCCAAGTACAGGATACCCTCCATGTGCTGTTCAGAGCGATTCCACGAGCTCCTATAAGAAGAATAGCTATTGCATCACTCTTGGTTGTCTACAAATAGTACGATCCCTTTTCTGAAAGCAGTGCATAGAAATCTAGTTAGAACTATGTTGGGCAACACTCCCCTTTGTCTAGCACTGAAAGTGCACAAAGCACTATGCAGACTGCTGGGAGAGAAAACTTGCCAGTAGTTTTAACCTTCTGTAGATTATGCAGGCAGGCAACCTCATCTTAAATAGCAGCATATGCCCACTGGAGCAGTAGTAGCATGAACCCGTTGGTGGTCATCTACTTCCTTATGATTGTATTATAAACCTGCACCAGGTTAGCAAATACATATATAGTATAAACACTACAAACATGGTCAAAAGTCTGGGGAGGTCATAGTACTAAGGTAAGAAACACAGAACCTTTTTTCCCTAACTAGATATTAGAAAACTTCCTTCTAAATGCTTCTGTGTATAGATTAGTACTTTCTTTCTTTCAGAGACTCCTATCTGGTAACAGTGATGAGAATAAGTGAATGTTGAGGTCTCTACCCTTGTAAACATCTCAGGAAAAGGAATGCAAACAATATGATCAGAGGATAAGGAGGAGTGCCACGGCATCCAGGTAGGAACAAGCCTTGGCATCATGAACACACCACAGCAATGGATACCTGGTACAACTGTACAAGACCTGCAACAACATATCACCAGGCTTCATCCCCATTTGAAGAGCTCTTGACTATTACTAGTTGCTGCCTATTTGGGGTGTCACTTTCTTCAGTGGTGTAGCCTCTGAGTAGACAAGTTGGGGGGAAAGAAGATGTTCAGAGGAAAAGTAATGGAGATAACTGGGTACTGGGGTAAATAAAATCACAATGCATTGGCATGTGTGTAAAACTATCAAAGAAGCAAGTTTATAGGGCTTGAAGTGATTGTTTTAGTCTAGGCTTCGTTGAGAGCATAAAGGCAAAAGCTGAAGACACGGGACTTCCTTTTGAAATAGTAAAACATTTTACAATTAACCAGGAGGAGTGTGTTGCACTTATTTGCCAACCAATACGACATGCTGAGATTTATATTTTACATTGGTGAATTGTTTGACATGGGAGCTATATCTCAAGAAGGCTTTGGGTTGGATAGATGGCTCAGTGTTTAAGAAAAGTGGCTGCTCTTACACAAGACTCAAGTTTAGTTCTCTGTGCATTCATGAAGATCATAACTATTTGTAATGCCAGTTCCAGAGGATCTGATGGCATCTTTGAGCCTCCTCACTCCCTGCAATGTATATCATGCATAATGCATATATAGGTAAAATACTACCACATAAAACAAAAATAATAAATAACCCCTTAAAGAAGAAATCTGCTAAGTATAGCTCAAAGACAGTTGCTAAAAAGTCACAAAAGATGGACATAAGTTAAATAAGTTTATGAAATTGCTAAAAAAAAATGTGTGAAGAATAGAAGATTGTAAATAGAACCATAGGTTTTGGTTTCTGATATTTATGACTTTTGCAAGGAACTATATGATTTTCTTCCTGATCATCAAAGGCCTAATCTTACGACTTCATTTTGCCTAATGGACAGCAACAGGGAGGTATGTTATGACCAAAGGCCTGATCGTCCTGTACACATTGTCTACCCTTTCTTGTGCCTCAAGCTTCCTTAACTCCACAAGGCAATGAGATGCAGGTAAGTGGAGCCACATCACAACGGTACCCTGCCAGGCCAGCCTTCTTCAAGAAATCTGCAGCATTTCTGTAACAAGATCTGATTGCCCTCGTTTTCATTATGTCTTTATTAAAATGGAACTCAAAGTAATATTTTTTGAAATATTTTTTAAAATTATAAAAAAAGGGAATTTAAGGATCCATATAGTTCCATACAAATAAATTGTGGGATAGTAGGTAGGACCCAGAGTAAATATATCTTTCCAATTCTGATTTGAATTTACATTAAACCTGTAATATATCTCTGACCTAATAGAAATGCATTTTCTGGTCTGCAGTGCACTGTGTTGTGCTTTGGCTGTATTTCCAGTCAGGAATCACAATCCTATAGTGTGGAGCGAGTTTTCATAGCAGTCTTTCTGTCTGTATTGCACATTAATTCACAGCAGGCCAGAGGTTCATCTGCATTGAATCTGGCTTTCCAGCTGAGAAGGTGACAGCAGAATATTACCATTGCGTGTTAGCAATTAGGGCTGAATCACACACCTGATAGTGCCTGTTAATGGCGACATGGAGTACAGACAGATGCAGGCCTGTTTGTAAAAGCAGTGAGTAAGAGTGGATAACTCACTGCTTTGAGAGAAAGCACACAGCATCCTGTCTGGAGATAAATGAGATCCGAGTAAAAATATTTACTGAGGAGACTGATTATTGTTATTAATACCCAGTGTGCATTACACCAGACACAGCCCATTGCTTGCAGGGCCGACTCCAATCAATGCCTTGTTTAAAGCCACAGTCATTGCAACTTGGAGAAAATTCCTTGTTGAGCAAGGGCTTCCTATATGCTGGGGACCATTCATTCATTCATTCATTCATATCTTCAGCAAATACTTGCAATCTAGGTGACCTACCAAGCTTTATCCAAAAACTAAGAAGAGGTAAACAAAAGTAAAAGTGTACCCCCACAGTATTATAGACAGGCAGAAAACAACAGGCAAACAAATGAACTCTATTTAATATGTAATCTATCTAGGTCCTTTTGTGGGAGACAGATAACCTAAAATAGCAGGGATGTTTGTCGGCTAATGTCTGGAGTCTGGCTGCTTCAGAAAGTGTTTGGTCCTCTCAGTGAAGTTACACTTCTTCACTTAGGTCTCTGGCTACAGGAAGCCACAGTGTAACCTGGGAAACGTAGTATTTCTCTGGTAAGGACGCTGCTCCCTTCCAGGTTTCCTGCTCTAAGGATTGGTAAAGTGCACTCCAGAAACTTTCCTGTAAAGAATGAGAGCAAAGTACTTTTAAAAAGAGACTTTTCACCTGAAGAAATTCGGATGGCTGAGAAACACCTTAAAAAATGTTCAACATCACTAGTCATTAGGGAAATGCAAATTAAAACAACCCTGAGATTTCACCTCACACCAGTCAGAATGGCTAAGATTAAAAACTCAGAAGACATCAGGTGTTGGCGAGGATGTGGAGAAAGAGGAATACTCCTCCACTGCTGGTGGGAATGCAAGCTGGTACAACCACTCTGGAAATCAGTATGGCGGTTCCTCAGAAAACTGGGCTTGATACTTCCGGAGGACCCAGCCATACCACTCCTGGGAATATACCCAGAAGATTCACCAGCATGCAATAAGGATACATGCTCCACTATGTTCATAGCAGCCTTATATATAATAGCCAGAAGCTGGAAAGAACCCAGATGTCCCTCAACAGAGGAATGGATACAAAAAATGTGGTATATATACACAATGGAGTACTATTCAGCCATTAGAAACAATGAATTCATGAAATTCTTAGAGAAATGGATGGAGCTGGAGAATGTCATACTAAGTGAGGTGACCCAGTCTCAAAAGAATACCCATGGTATACAGTCACTGATAAGTGGATATTAGCCTAGAAGCTTGGAACACCAAAGACACAAATCACATATCAAGTGATGTCTCACAAGAAGAAAGGAGTGGACACTGGTGCTAGAATGGACCAAAACATCATTGTGGGAGAGTACAAGAACAGTAAAGTGGGAGGGGGTGGATGCGGGAGCATGGGGAGGGAAAAGGACATGTGGGACCTTTGGGGGTGGGGAACCACAAAAAGGGAAATGAATTGTAAATATAGAATATATACAATAAAAAAAATCAAAAAAAAAAAAGAAAGAAAAAGAAAAAAGAAACCAAAAAAAAAAAAAAGTGAGACCTAGGTTTTTCTTGGGAATGAGCTTTACAGTAGAGAGTAGAAGCCCTGCCCCCTCAGATTGGAGCAAGGCCAGTCAGCGTGTCTTCCAAATTTATTTTCAAAATGAGCAAAATGTTTATCACTGTCCACATTGGATAAAAATAATAACTTTTCAGGTACGTTAGCAGTTTCAAATTTATATTCTTTGAATATAAAATAAGTAAATAATAAAAGATCTTACTGTGAATCTTATTTCACGGCATCATTCTACTGCCTGAACAGAGTTACGTCTGTGTTCAAAATCAAATAAGCTGTTTCTCAGAAAATGCCACGGGAAGGGAATACCACAAGAGCATCGCATTTGTGTCAATGGCATTGGTTAAAGCAAAGCTCCGTTTTACATGTACTTGATACAAACACACACATATGTCCAATACATATATGCATACATACATATTTATTATATTTCAATGTAGGTAAAGCCACTTAAGAATATGAAAGTGACACAGAAAAATTCATAATCAAAAACCTGAGATTCAAAATTGCTTCTCTTAATAGCAACTGTGTTTTGAGCCAACTGCTTTGCTCTTTTGGCCAGATTTTCTCTACTATAGCAATAATTGCCCATACCATAAGAATTATCTGGGCTAATGCTTCTGAAGCATTTAGCAGCTAACCTATGGCTCTGCTGGGTATGGAGCTGACCTCAGTGGACTTCAGAGTGTATAAACCCTGGTCCAGCGCTCTGATGAACTAAGAAGAGGCACTAAGCACCCTGGTCCAGCGCTCTGATAAACTAAGAAGAGGCACTGAGCACCCAGCTTTTGTTCTTATCCCTCCTGCTGTAAGAGAAAGAATCCATAAATGAATATCAATATCCCTCCTTCATTATGAATCATGCTACTAACTTACTAAGGCCTATAATGAGCATCCAGTACCTAGAATCCCTCTCCTCACATGTTCATTTCTCTAATGACATCACTATCTTCCCATCGCTCAAGTTTCCTTAGGCATAGCCAATCTGCTGCAATGTTGTCTTGCCTTCAGTCCCCCCTTCTCAGCACTGTCTATGCTTTGTCAACTTTAGGTCATTGTATTTGGCATCCATCTCAAGCACAGAAATAGCTGTGACAGCTTTTTTTTTCTTCATGGCAAACCCTCTTTTCATTGCTTCTACTTGTTTTCCCATTTTAACCCTAGAACTATAGCTTCCCATTTGGAGAATTGATCTAAGCATTATCCTGGAGTGAGTGCCACACCAATCAACTTCTACACCATTTATAGTCAAGCCATTAAGGACACGACTCATGCTGTATTTTCTTATTCCTCTCTCTGATGCACATTTGGTCTAGATGCCTTCTTGCCCACAAAGCCGCTCACAGAAGCCCTTCCATAATACAATTTACGTGCATTCTGGCCTTTCTTCACTCCTAGCTTATATACACGGAAACTTTCTGATTCTCATTGTTCTGCCAACTCCACATACGAAAGAGCTTATGCTCCACTGGCCACTCAATCTCCAGCCCCTGCACAAATGCGCCATGGTATTTCCTGATTTAAAGTGAAATGCATCTCACAGCATGATGATCACCAATCTCTCAGAGCTGCGCCACAGGATAGCACATGCTCAGTCCTGCGTCTGTTGACACACTACTGTCTTTTTAAAGTAGGAATCATGTCGCCGTCTCTGATAAAGGAGGCTAACAAATATTTGTTAATTCACAGGAACCATAGTGAATCCGAGACCTCGGCCAAAATGTCCATACATCTAAGCTGTCACGGGCCCCAGTCATGTCATTTTCCATTCTCATTGTGGCTGAACATCAGTCTGCTTTGTTTGTAATGAAAACCATTGAAAAGCAAAAGCAGTGCATTCCCCTTTGGTAATGTGACAGCTTGTGATGACATTTCTCATAAGCTGAATTTCAAAGAGTAGAGGTGTCTCACCAGAATACCCAGCAAGAGCCAGGCATGGGGCTGTGAATCTCTTCCCAGGTGATTAGGCTACAACAACTTAATTTTGTTCATGCAACATGACGTTGTGAAAATGAAGTGCAGCGTGAGGAAGCTGATGTGAAGACACACTGAGGACACCAGGCCACCTGCCTCTTCTTTAATGGCACAATTTCTAGTAAAGACAGTTAATTGTGGATTACCTGAAGCACCTGAACTATACGATGCTTTAAACCACAGCAAATCACTTGAGAGTGGCATTCTGCAGTGCGTGAATGCATCGCTCCCCATCACTGCACAAGCCATCGTACATGCTCGTGCCGCAACTTCCGCACCCATCTGTGAAACTGACGTAAGTACATGGAATGATCTTTCTCACATTTAAGTGAGACAGTTCATTATGTGGTGATGGAGTCTTAATCTGAGCTTTTATGTTTATAGTGAGGTTTTATAAAAGCATTAAATCAAAGTCACCACAATGGAGCAGATGGTGTCACATAAGGTGGTATATTAATTTGCAGCTTCTCAGACAGTCAGATCTTGTAAGCTCAGAGCAATACCATTCTTCTTAGTTTTGAAAAGAAAATCCGCCAACATCCTTACAGAAGGCTATATTCCATGTTACACGGCTAACAAGCATACTTACAGTGGAACAAGCAGCTCCCAGTTTGGCATCTCAAGATAATAAAAATTCTCGCATTCATAAGGATTTTCTTTACTTTTTAAAAACATTTGTTACAACTAAACAACCTTCGTTTTCCTTCTCCCAGGTCAGGAGTTGGTCCAGTATACTTCAGGTTGTAAAGTCCACTGTCAGAAGCATGCTGGTTTTCTCATTCCTGAGGGGACTGTTCATGACTCTCAGTCTTAAGTCTTCTTCAGTTAGTACCAAGGCCAGTAAAAGAAGCAGGTGCAGCCCACAGCTGTTGCTATCTCCCTAAAGATGCATTATGAATGTGCTCTGTGAAGGCAGCTACCAGGGCTGTCAGGACTGCACAAGGTATAACACTCAGAAGATTATAGAATGAATCCCTAACTGCCTGAGACAAAATACCAGTACCCCACGAGGTTAACATGAACACACACACACACACACACACACACACACACACACATGCCCACATGTATTCACACATGAGAGTATGCATATACAATAGAGAGATGGAGACAGAGACAAAGAGAGACTCTGATGAACTCACTCATAAAATTGTGTCCACAATAAAAATGATACATTCTGCTACAAAGGTGTTGGTGGATTTTCTTTTCAAAGCTAGACGAATGGCTCTTCTCTATAAGCTCACAAGCTCTGAGTGGCTGAAAAGTTACAAATTCATACTTATCTTATGGGACACTATACACTTCATTGTGGTGACTCTGACTATACAGGGCTGTTCAGAGTCAAGGCACTGATCACGAAACTCCTTGACCAAAGTTCACAGGGGTTGGAGAGAAAGGAGGAGCAGGGAGGAGAGCAAAGTCTGTAGGAAGGAAAAGCATGCAGCTATCCCTATGAGCACTCACCCCTGGAAATGTACTATAAGCCTGTCTGGATGTCATTACCTGTTTTTGAAAGGATCTTCCCATCTCCACTACTCTCAGGATTGAAAGCTGTCAGTACTAAGGAAAACCAGGAAGACTCGGATAATGCCTTAAAGTCATTCCTACCAGCAGGATCCCATTGTTGGCTCCTTTTAATTGAAATAATGGAGTATACTAGTTACTGCTCTGGTGCTGTGACCAAAAGCAGCTTAGAGAAGGAAGAGTTTACTTAGTGCATGATTCCCTGGCTGAGAGGCACAGAAGCAAAAGGCAGGAGCAGGATGCTTAGAGATCACATGCCAATCACATACAGGAAGCAGAGAAACAGAACTTGAATTGGGGTGAGGCTATAAACCCCCAAAGTCCTTAGTCCCAGTTGCATACTTTGCCTTCAGTTTGCACTACCTAACCTCCCAAACAGGACTGCCAACAGAAGATCAAGTGTGTAAATACATGAGCTTATGGGGGACATTTTTCATTCAAACCACCACAGAGCTTTGCCATACCAGTTTTAAATTTGAACTTAGTTGGATTCAGCTCTTAAGTGCAAACAACACTTTTAAGAAAGCTCAATTTTCAACTAGCCAGACCCCCAGAGGTTCTAGGGACTAAACCACCAACCAAAGAATACACATGGAAGGACTCATGACACCAGCTGCATATGTAGCTAAGGATGGCCCTATCTAGCATTGATGGGAGGCCCTTGGTCATGTGAAGGCTCGATGCCCCAGCATAGGGGAATGCTAGGGCAATGAGAAGGGAGTATATGGATGAGTGGGGGAGCACCCTCATAGAAGCAGAAGGAGCTGGCTGGGATGGGGAAACCAGAAAAGGATATAATATATGAAATGTAAATAAATAAAATATCCCATACAAAATTTTTAAAGGACATCTCGATTTTCAAACTCTAAGGTTCAAGTCACTTTTTATCTATCTGCAAGTATCATTGAATACACTTAGAAGAGTATACCATGAAAGTTCAGAGGTTGAGAACAACACAGTTGCACAACAGCAGTATTTAGGAAGCCAGGGCTGGGTGATTTCTACAACTATATAGCCCTGCTAATGAACCAAAGCTTAAACATTTTAGAAACATGGATGTTCCTCTTGGTACAGCTCTCCTAGATATGCCTAAGCCAAGGCTTCTAGCACAGGCTGTCACTGTGGTAGAATAGAATTAAGTAACACAGATGCTGAGGACAAAGTAATGCTGAGACAGATAAAGAGCAAAGCCTGTGCTCTCCCAGAACATGCCAGCTGCAAGTTCTAAGGAGGCAGATTCAAGGAAATTAAATTTGATCAAGTAAGGGAAAGGTAATCATATACTAAAGGCAAAAAGGAGGTCAACTCTACCAAGAGAAGGCAAAGGCGCCAGGGGAAATGATGAGCACCTGCAAGGTCAGAGAATCGGTGCAAGGAAGACTCGTCCTGAGCATCTGTGATGGAACTGCTGAGTAGTCACTGGTGGGAGGTGGTCTAGGAGAGAGTACAAGTCATAACAAGCCCAAGATGGACTTAAAAGAGCACAAAAGGACCCTTCAACAAACCCTGCCTAAGTGCACAGCCCTTTGGCTTCGGGCTGTGTTCTTAAATCACACACAAGTGCTACACTAGGGTATACTTCTCATAAGGACCCTAAAGGCTCTGCAAATCAAGTTCAGCCCAGGCCACAAAAGAGAAGCCTATGGGGTAAAAAGACATCCATTTGTTTCTTTCTCCTGACATGATCTCTTCTCCTCCCAGTCAAGGATTAAGGAACAGTAGGAACCATTGCCCAATCCTCTTCCAGAAATCTAAGTCCTCATCCTCCCAATTTGATGCACCTAAATCTGTATGTTTTATGAGAACATGGAATAAAGAACCACCTGACACAGCCAAGGTGAGCTTGAAGCAGGCCCCTGGGAGACATCTGTCAATGTTTTTGTTTTGGTTTGTTTTTGTTTGTTTTTGTTGTTATTTTTTTTGTTACAGTTGGGTGGGGCTGCTGCAAGGGCTGTGGAACCTTTGAAGCATTTTACATTCCTAAGTCAACTTCACATAAAAAGGAATTGTTTGATCTACAAGGAAAGCAATGCCATTTGAGCAACTCTAGTAAAGTTCCCAAAGCCCACAGCTCTCCCAGGAATATTCAGCATAGCCATCTTAAGTTTATTTTGCCTGAGGACTTCCTTTCATGGCAACTTGGAAATATAATTTCTTCTACTTGCTCTCCTACTATGATTCCCCAGTCACAGGTTTTAACTAATGAAATCTAATGTTTAATCTTCCTTTTGCCAAGTGTTTCTAATCTTCAAGGCATGAGAGACACTCACATTCCTAACACTCAAAGTACTCTTCCTGCTCAGATTGCCATGGTGTGTACGATCTCTACAGTGCATGCCCCATGAGCCCGTGTGATGTCACCTGGCAAACATGTGCTTCAAACTGTGAGTACCAAAATGGATATAGGCAGTCAGGCAACCTGAAGACCCTTTGCTAAGGAAATTGTTAAATGTCAAAACCAAAATAGTTTTATATTTACTGAAAGCCCTCATGTTGATAACATTTCTTAAATTATAACTTGGGTAAAAACCAACATCAGAGTAAAAATAAGAGCTTGCTTTCTACATACCCCTTTGTTTAGGGGGTCTCCTGCTGCCCTTTCTCTGGGCCCTTTGCCACAGGCAATGGTCATCATTACACAGAGTTCTGTGTGAGTCTCTGAGTCTAGAACCATAGTTTCTGGTGCTGCAACTCCATAACCAATACATGTTGCAAACAGATGGTATTCAGAATGGTGCTGAGGTGACAGTCACTACTATAAGGAAGATTAAACTACACCTGGCAATGGAGGGGCAGTCCAGGACCTCTGCAAAGCCTGAGCATCTTGACTTCCTCTATACATTATCACCAGTGACCTTCATAGGGCAGGGAAGGTCTTATGGCACTGCATCAATGGCCTCAAGTCTTAGCTTCAGTGATCCTGGGACAGGTCATTATGTGTATATTGTATGTTTTATTTGATGCTACTATGTCAGGGGATGCTTATTAGTTCTAGATAAACTTTCCCTCCGTAAGTGGTACTATTCAAGAAAGAAAAGTCCTCCTATAAATTTATTTCATGAAAGAAAACAGCTGATTCAGTGCTTACCATCCCAATGCTTTCCAATTGGGACTACATAACTAGGCTGTCTTTCACCTGCCCTTTAAACTAGTGTACCCACACACCTAATTATTTATGCCCAACACCCATATTCTGCCTAATCCTATGCCCAATTTAAACATGTTACTTGATTCCAATGGAAACATTGAAGGCCCTTGTGTACATTTTTTTTTCTAATGTCATTAACTGTTTGTAGAGTGACATTCATAGCCGCCCATATGGTTTGTGTGGCTTCTAATTAAGGAAATTTTAGTAACACAATATCTTCTCAAGGGTGTTAATTTCTGATCTGTAGAACTTTTAAAGCAGTGAAAAAAGAAAAAGTCTAGTCTGAGCAAGCAACAAGGTGAAACCAGGTGTCTAGAGAGCTGCAGAAGAACGGGTATGTATTCTCAGGGGACATTCTTTGATTATTGAGTGCATGTGGACTGTGCTTAGATCCTAGGGAAAGAAGTCATACATACATGGTAGGAGGCACAATCAGGATAGCAGTGGGACACTATGTATAGGGAACTTGACCCAAACTACTAACACGAAATGTGCAGAAAATTCAATGCCACCAACTAAGGCAAGAAGATATCCCTGTTCCTGGGATCTGCCCCTACAGAGTCGGGGAGGTGGGCTAGGGATGAAAAGAGTGAGCTCCTCGCTCCTCGCCTCCTTGCTCCTTGCATGAAACTACTGACACCTACTTCCCCTTATTTCCAAGTACAAAGACTAGGAGAAAGGGTGCCTACATCGATTCCTCTTTTCCACATCAATTTCACATAGTGTTAATGAAATGACTCCAAGGTATAGAAATCCAGGAGCAATTCTTTATGTTTTTATCACAATAGCATTTGTATGTTTATTTTGCATGTGTTTATTTCTTTTTTTTTTTTAGTTCCAAAGCTTTATTATAGAAAAGTGGGAAGAGAAAAGGAGATAGAGAAGAAAAGAGAGAAAGAAAAGATATAGGGGTGAGAGCTGGCCATGACCATGTGGAAAGAGGGGAAATGGGAAACACAGACAAGAGCAATGGCAAGAGAGAGAGGCCAAAGAGCATGTGCTCATTTTTTATAGGCTTATTTGTTATGGAAGAACATAAACTGCATTCTTAAAAACTGTGTTAACTTTCATATTCTAGTGGCTATACCACAAACCAGGTCTTGTTGAATAAGCTTTATAGTTTATATCCACTAGTAATTCAGCCTCAACATACAACTTACATTATCAGGACCAAAATTTTGAATGTGTAGATGATGTCAAGACTGCAGATGGTTTCATCTAGTGGATGGTTCTTCCTATGAGCTTCTTCCCCTTGACATTTGTTGCCAACTTTAGCAAAGAAGTGAAAGGTAGACAGCTGGACTTGAATTAATAAATCACCTGACAATCTGAACAGGCTATAAAGCTTTATACAAGCATTCATAAAGGTTACAGAGTGTGAAGTGTTATTTTTTTTCTGATGATACTTAATAAAGGTTAGCAGAGCAGATAGTAACAATAGTTTCTAACAAGTTCATCTGCCGAATGATGAGCCACAAGCATAAGAAACAGCCAGGTGGACCCTCCCTTTACCACACTGCTCACTTGAAGCTGCTAGAAACATGTCACCTGCCCCTCACAGGCTATTTTCATCCTGAGTAGTAATGGTTTTCATAAAGGAACGGTAGACAAACATTATCTCTGTGTGCATACACACATACCTAGCAGGTACATAAAACTGCCAAGAATGTTTCATAATTCCAATACAAAAATAGTAAATGAAAGTTAAAAAAAATCTATCAACGTGAAAGACTAATTTACTCCATAGACAGAAGGATGTGAGGAAAAACAGGGAGGAAGTGGGTGGGGGGAATAAAGGAAGTGGAAACTGTAATCAGTATGTATTGTGTGATTAACTTTTCAATAAAAAGGGGGGAAAACTACATTTCTCTCTATAAAAATTGTATTTAAATAATTTAAAGAAAATTAGAAAATCATTCAATGAATCTGGACAGGTGGCACAGAAGCCAGGACCTCTTACCACTCTACCAAAATACTGAAGTCCAGATAACAGCACCCACACTGGATGGCTCACCCAAACCTACAAATCTAAATCCAAGGGATACAATGTTCCTTGCAGCCTCTGTAGACATCTGCACACACCCTTATATGTTCATATACGCTTACACACATGTGCACATACTCATACGCACACACACACACACACACACACACACACAGGACAAGAAAAGAAAAAAAAGAAAAGAAAAGAAAAAGAAAATTATTTGAGGCATTCCAAAAGACAAGAGTTACAGCAAGTGTTCACAGAAACCCATCAGAAAATAATTAAGCTTCTATGGAGTAAATGAAAGGAACAAATGGAGAGCTGATTAATAGGGGAGAGACCTAACAGATTCATAAACACAAGAAAAAGCCTTTAGTCCTTCATCAGCCATAAAAAAGAGGAACCACAATGACCCTCTTGCTCTCCTGTGTGGTCAGACAGCTTTCTGAGCATACATTTTATGGTAAAGCGGGCATTCTGACAATCTGACTGTGGGCAATGTGTATACAAGGACCACCTTTTGATGAAGCACTCTCTTAACAAGGACGTCATTTTTCCTCTAGACTTAATCTGGACCCTACAATCATCTTCTCTTCACAATTTTTGTCAAAACAATGAGGGCACATTTTGCTTCTTGGAAAAAGGAAGCAAAATGTTTTAAGGAAACTGCCTGGGAATTGCTGTGTCTTTGACTTGATAATTACAGTTATTTCAACTGGCCCCGAGCTTCCCAGGACCTTCATCCACTACTGGATGCCAGGAGAAATTAATTGGACCAAACAGCTTGGAAAGCTCCCTTGTTACAGCAGGGCGTCATGCTGCTGGGTTGACAAGCAACACCGAAACACACAAAGAGACCCAATACCTGTTCTTGATGTGCTGAGGGGGCCCGAGACACCTGAAGCTGCCATCCACCATTATGGCCAGCCGGGTACACAGAGCCTCGCACTCTTCCATGCTGTGAGGAAATAAACAAGGAGAAATAAGCTGTGTCCTAAAGCTGTGACCCTTGTTCAAGCTTCAAACATAAAAGGGATGCAAAACTACCATTGGCCCAAATTATGGAACTTTTACTATAGAACCCCCATGAAAATGAAATAATGTGTTTTTAAAATTGCTAAGGTTTTATTTAAGTGGCCAATTACAACGGGGAATTATTAGTATGTCTATGTGCCTGGAAGAATAATCAGTAATAAAAAAATGCAGGAGAGAGCTATTTACAATCCTCAAAACTACAAAATATGTGTGTGAGAGATGTTAACAAGAATGTGGCTTCTTTAAAAAGAGAATTATGCAACTTTATTGACAAGCATACATGAAATCTTGAGTTAATAGAACCAATAGCAAGGAAAAGGATGAGTATTTCAAAAATGGGAAGCTGAAAATGAATAAAATATGGGTCCCCTTATTTGTTAGACAACACAAAGGGGTCAGCTTGGGAACCATGTACACATAAAAAAGAAGATGGACTTATCAGTTCTATTTACATATTTGTGCAGATATATACAAAATATGCATGAGTGTGTCCATAATCAAAGCAAAAGAAGCTATCAATTTGAGAGTCACAATGTGACATGAGAGGGGCTGGATTATAGCTACATGGGAGGAGCCGGAAGGAGGGCAGGAAACATGAAAAGTGATGCCATTCTATTTTAATAAAACAATGTATAAAAATTTAAAAGAATACATTTCCTTAAAGTAAAATCTATAATTTTTAAAAAGTTTCATATTTTAATAGCATGTAACATATGATATAAAATATTAGAAATAAACTTTTACTTTGTAACTATAATTTATTTAAATTATAATATTGTTTTAATATTAGTATAGCATTATAAAGATTTATAAATCATAACTATTATAACTATGAGTCATAAATTATAATATGCAGATGCAATTGGATACAAATCAAAATGCAATCACCCCCATAAAAAGAAAAATTTAACTTAGAATTACTTAAAGAAAGGAAACTGGAAAAACTTGTGAGGAAAGATTGGGCTAGAATAGGTTGTTACAAAGATGGAGCCACTAAATTCATACCAAAGAAATGGCATTAGAACAAAAGAGGCCCAAGCATACCATAAGTAGTAGAAATACAGAAGTGATTTACATATGGAGATGCACTTTCTAAGCATAAAGAACTAGGTAAAAGAAATTCAGGAGGAGTCAGAAGGTGACAATTCAAACTCCTAGTCTTCTAACAAGAGTGTCAGAACCCAAAGAACTAGCATTTAAAAGACACTGCAGAATATTCATCCTTGAGTGGCATGTCTATATCACAACCACTCGCCCAAGTTTAGGAATCATTGTGGAAGATGGGGAAGAAGGTCAGAGCTAGAAGTTGTTGCTATCTTGAAGGAAACAGCATCGTCTAGACAAAAAAGGGCAGCTGCACATATGAACTCACAGTGCTTACAGCAGCATGCAGAAAATCTGCAAAAGCCCAAGCCAGGCAAAATCTCAGCAAGGGGAAGGTGGTCATCAAGTGCTGCTCCTAGTCAGTAGGTTTCCTTCGACGGTGTGACCCTGAGTAAGTCACCTATGCTTCAGTGGGTAGCCAGACTCCCACAAACCATGTAAACACAACAAACTGGATTTTTTGGATTAAACAAAACTGGGGACACAAAGTTGCACAGGTAAGAAAGGATAATGGGTATCTGGGAGGACCTGGAGAATGAATATAATCATGTCCATTGTCTGGAATTCTCAAAGTTAATAAAATTAAAACTACAATTTAGTACACTAAATAGTTGCTAAACAATTAAAAAAATAAATCAACAAACCATGAGCTATTCAATCCCAAGTTCTGGATTGTAAAGTAAATGTCCTTTCCCTTTTATTCCATTTCAAGTGAAAATAATGAGTCGTCATATTAATAAAGTGTGTAGCTGATTACAGATATTTTATTCAAAAATTCAAAATGGGTCATCTCATATATAGAGAGTGGAATAAAAATGCCATACATCTTGAAAATTATATTTGACTATGATTCATATTCTAGGAACTGGAAAATGCAAACTGTGAGTTATATAAGCCCTTATTTATGATACTTCCAGCAAAGACTGCTGTTGGGTATGCTGTTGGGAGCCGGAGGACATCCCTGCCCTGTAGAGACCTCAGCTCAAGTCTGCTCTTTCCTTGACTACTCCACAGGAAGGAGTTCCAGGTGAATCGGGGTGAAATGAAATAGAAAGTTTATTAAGAACACTGGGAGGCACACAGAGAAAGCTGTTCACACTGAGACCTCACAGGCTTCTCTAGAGAGTCCTGCTTAAGCATCTCACACTTTAACATGATTATGTGGCTTTTTAAGTTGTACTACACAACAGTCATTTACAAAAGTTTACCACTATAAGCAAAACTTAAAAATTAATCCAAGTTTGACTTTCACAGGTATTTAACACGTTTCTGATTGTGTTGTGGGGAGAACATCAAATCATTCCTGTGTTACTTTCTTAAATGTACTCTGGACAAAAAGATGTCTACATCATTATCATCATGAGTTCCAACCTCAAAGTGAAAGGCTTAGCAGGTCTAAGTGGATTGTATCACATGTTAAACACATGAACTCCATAACATGTTGGTCCAACAAAACCTGAGCCCAGAGCTCAGGGCAGATTTTGATCTTTTTTTCTTTATAGAAAAAAGACTATAGATGGCCTGAAAGTGGTAACAGTAAAATCAACCATGGGCCATTTACTTATAAACAAAGTAAACATGAAAGTTCCTGCCTCATACAGATATGTGGTGAGCTGAGACTGTGATTTACAGCACCATATGGGAACTTTGGCATCAGCACTGAGTATGTGAGGAGAAAGCTACGTGTCCTTACTCTCCACTCTCTGTCCCATGTTTTCCCAAGATGCTATATGTAAAGGAATATATAGAGGAAAACATTGCATAAAAATCACAGAATTGATTTCCTGACCCTCTGTGAACAGAAAGATAGAGCAGTGGGAGATGAAGAACTGGGGGTAGACACTAGAAATTCCCAGATGCTGGGGAAGTGAGAGGCTCTCAGGACCCAACAGCAAAGACTTTAGCCGAAATCCCCAACAAAGAGGAGATAGAACCTGAAGAGACCACCTCCAGTAAATAGGCACAGTCTCCAGTTGAGGGATGGGGCCACCCACTCATCTCAAAATTGTTAACTCAGAAGTGTTCCTGTGCAAAGGAAAGACGGGGACAAAAAGTAGAGCAGAAGCTGAAGGAAAGGCTGTCCAGAGACCACCCAACCTAGGGATTCATCTCATCTCAGACACCAAACCCCAACACTATTGCTGATGCCAAGAAGTGCTTGCTGATAGGAGCCTGGTATAGCTGTTTCCTGACAGGCTCTACCAGCACCTGACCAATACAGATGTGGATACCCACAGTCAACCATCTGATTAAACCCAGAGACCCCAGTGGAAGAGTTAGGGAAAGGACTGAAGGAGCTGAAGGGGATTGCAACCCCACACAAAGAACAATATCAACTAACTAAACCATCCAGAACTCCCAGGGACTAAACCACCAACAGAAGAGTATACATAGAGGGAGGCAAGACTCCAGATACATATGTAGCAGAGGATGGCCTTACCTGACATCAATGAGAAGAAAGGCCCTTGGTGCTATGGAGGCTCGATGCATAGGGGGATTCTAGAGTGGTGAGGTGGGAGTGGGTGAGTGGATGGAGGAGCACCCTCATAGACTAGGCAAAGGGGAGGAGGGAGAGGAAGGATGGGATGGGGAGGGGTAACCAGGAAGGGGGATATATTTTGAAATATAAACAAAGTAAAATGATTAATTAAAAAAAATCACAGAATCATATAAGCCTCCCTTATCTTCATTCACATTGAGTGATTCATGTCATTATAGTCTATGAATAGGGAGAAATCAATCTGCATATATGTAAATGTATAATATTGATGTGAAAGCAAATGTATGGGAGAATGTAGGAGAAATATTGCAATGATTTATGGTGTTTTGAGAGAATAGTTTATGATAATTATTTATATATTGTGAGAAATAAAAAGTGTTTTTTTCATTTTTTCCATTTTTCATTATATCATTTTTAGACTTCAAGTCCCAAGCCTGGTGCCAGCAACAGATGTAAGCAGAGTCAGTGTATCAGTGGGCAACTGCTAAAACTCCAGAACAAACTGATCATCTAAAGTGAAAATATATACTCATTATTATAAAGTCGAATAACTATCAAATATATTTGTTTCAGCAAAATTTTCCATTCGGAAGAGAAACAAAATAACAAAAACTCAGATGTGGTACTTCTAGCTACATCTAAATGAGGAAATAATCAAATAATTATCTCCAAAGCCAGCTTCAAAGCAGGGCATATTTAAGAAAACAGCCATTTCAGAACTCCTGGAATGGGCCAAAGGCACATAGATATGTAACTCTGTGAGAACAATGCCAAAAAGCCACGGCACAGTGAGAAGATGATAATGTGTACCTGAAAGTTGTGGGTCACTATCTCCCTGCCCAGATTCAACAACAAGCCACTTAGGGCCCGAGAGGGAAGACTAGGAAATGAAATGAAAAACTCACCAGAAATCTACACCCATTTCAAGAAGGGAGAGGGAAGAATCAGAGGACTTGCACACCTATAGAAACCATCTAGTCTTGGAATAAATTTCAGAGGAAGAAAATGAAACAAAACCATTAAATATTTAATATTAATATAATTTAATATCATATAATTATATTTAATATAATAATTTAAATATTATTAAATTTAATATTATATTAAAATTTGGCAATAACTGCAAACTTATTTTCAGTATTTATAGCTATGATGTCATCTCATGTGTCCATTCTTCAATAAAAAGGTTACAGGGAAAATAGACAATATTCCCTCTATCAGTCCCTGTTACAGGTAATCCACATACTCCTAGTAAATTTTCAATGATAGAAATCACAAAGTACTTTTTGCCAAGCTTAGCCAAGTTAAATTCAAAGGGAGCAACAGAAAGAAACTAGGAAAGTTTCTAAAAATATTGAAAATTAAAGGACATTTCTAAAGAAACCATGCATCAGGAGCCAATGACAGAGGAGACTGAGAAACATTTTTTTTTTTTTTGGTTTTTTCGAGACAGGGTTTCTCTGTGTAGTCCTGGCTGGCCTGGAACTCACTCTGTAGACCAGGCTGGCCTCGAACTCAGAAATCCACCTGCCTCTGCCTCCCAAGTGCTGGGATTACAGGTGTGCGCCATCACACCCAGCTCTGAGAAACATTTTTGAGTGAAACAAAACTTCAGTAGGGGAAGAAGAAAGCTGGTGAAGGAACCTGGTTTGTTGGTGGAGCCTCCCAGGAAGGTCTGGAACTGAGACAGCGCTGTGTGCTGAGTGCAGGAGCACATCCCAACGGGGAAGAGAAAGACTATCAACAAGAAACCCCCAATCATACAGTGGGGAAAGAGCAGATTCCCCACAAAAACAGTTCTGGAACAATTGACTACATGAATGCATGAAAGTTGAGACTTTTCCCATATACTATACATTATTAGCTTTTTAAGCTATTTTTAGCTTCAAATATAGGAAAGATTATTTAAACCTAACAGTATTATCCTGTCTCGGAATAAACAGTCTCATGAATTCAGGGTAAAATGTTCTTAGCTATGATTTTGAAGTACAAAGCTTAAAAACACAGAGCAGTTAAAATTAATCAAAAACCTTAACTATTCATATTTTAAATGACGGACACACTGAGAAAAAAAAAACATTTAAAATCATATATCCAACAAGAGACCTGAACATGGAATCTAACAATCCTCACTATGTATAACCTCTTCTAACTAAATAATATAGTATAAATACAAGTTCACAAAAATATAACAAGAAATAACTGATGATCTGAGCCTTGTGGTAAATATCTATAAGCCCAGTCAGTGACTTGGGAGGCTAAGACGGGGGAACACAATTAAAGTCCATCCTGAACTAGGAAGGAAATTGAAGGCCACTCTGAACAACTTTGATGGCTTGCCTCAAAAGAAATGAGGGATGGGAGCACAGTTCAGTAGTAAAACATTTGCCTAGTGTGTGTGAGGCTCTAGGTTCAATATGTAGTACCACCAAAGGAAAAAGAAGATTCTTTTCAAGTCAAACATCAGCTCACTGCACAGTCCAACAATCAAGCTACTTGGCATTTACACAAAAGGTCTGAAAAACACCCACATAAAAACCTGCACATGGATGTTTATAACAGCTTTACCCGTAATTACCCAAACTTGTCAGTAATCAAAGCATCTGTCAGTACGTGAGCAGATAAATAAACTGCAGCATTGCCAGACAATAGGATATTGCTTGCTGTTGAAAAGCAATGGGCTTGCAAACCAGGAGAAAACGTGAGGGAAATCAGGAAAGAAGCCGGCTTTGAAAGGCTTGTATGGGATTCCAGATGTGTGACTGCTGGAAAAGGTACAGCTATATGAGCAGTAAAATATCTGCTTACCAGAGGTCAGGCAAAGGAAACATGAACAGGGAACCTGGAGAACTTTCCAGGCAATATAGGATGCCAAGGATGGATTTTGAGATTGACTACTTTTCCAAAGCTATGGAATTTCTAAAACCAAGATGAAAGGTAATATAAGCATGGATTCAGATGATGATATTGTGTGTCTATGAGGGTTTACTTACTATAGCAAATGTCCCACTCTAGATAAGTGTTGATAAATATCTCCACATGTTATGGGTGTGGGTGCACAGTTAATTTCTTTACATTTATTTATTTTTATTTATTATATTTGTATTGTGTGTCCTTGTTGTTGTTGTTGTTGTTGTCTGTGTGTGATTATGGGTACATGCATGTTTATGGAGGTCAGAAGACAGCCTTTAGGAGTTGTTTTTCTCCTTCAAATGTGGGTTTAGGGAATCAAACTTGGATCTTCAGACTTCCCCAGCTAATGCTTTTACCCACTTCACTATAGTGCCAGCCCTATTTCTAAAAGTATTAATCATGATTAATCATGCACTGTTCAGCACAGACAATAAAGGAACATATTGTAATATGCTGTAATCTAGGAAAACACTATGTACTCTATAAATGAAAGTGATCAGATACAAATCTGTACATGTCATATAATTCTATCAATATGCAATGCCCATAAAAGTCAAATTTCAGATCTTAACAGTTCTCAACACCTTATTCATAGCATATTTTAGTTAAACATGGAAGCAAATCAAGCCTAAACTTATAATCTCCTTTTCATTTTATTTTCAGGGTTGTCATTAGCCAAATGCTATCACTCTCCATGTAATGGTCACATGAAATCTACATTTGTATTGCTGTATGGTTCATAAGTGTTTCATTAATCTGGGAGGAGGACCCTCATGGAGAATTTCAAATATAAAATTAACTCTGTAATAAGATCCAGTAAAAGGTTAGCATGCTTTTCAGATGACTTACAAGTGGGAACAGGGTGACCCTGGGTAGAAAGGAGTTTGGCATCCTAAAGAAGGACAGACAGAGACTGGCCCTCACCTGTGAAATCACAGCTAGAGTGGATCTATGGACATAAATCACAGAAAGTTTCCAATTCTAATTCTGCTCCTCTATAGAGGTTGGCCACCTGGCATAACCTCTCCCATCTCCCATTCCACGTCCCAAAGGACTATTGGGACTGAAGATTAATGAAGGCTTTTTCCTTCCATTCTTTGGGTGACCTCATTGCTACCAAACCTTGTTCAGAAATTATCAGGAGGGACAGTTTACCTGTGAGAGGTTAGCACCGCAGCACAGCCATCCCGAACCTCTTGTGTTATTGTTTGCCAGAGGTACCGCTTAGAGCAGGGGTCCATCCCAGAGCTGGGTTCATCCTAAGAGGAAGAAAACACAGTGTTGGTCATTGTGTAAGCACAGACAGGAATGGATATGCTATGAGTGCTACCCTGGTGGGGAGGTCCCTTCCCTTCTTCACAATGAAGAGGGAAGGGAAGTAACACGTGCGAGTTCCTGGCTCCTCCACCATTGCAGAGAGCCACACAGGAGGCTTTAATTATCACAACTAGCTACAGTCCTTCTTATTATGCCTTAATCATTGAGGTCTTAGGCTCTGGTGAGGCTTTTGGGACATACATGAGAATGAATATATGGGCAATTGCCCCCCACCCCCAGAAAATAAACAAAGAGATCTCAGAGCTGCCTACTTCTGTGGACTGGGAATAAAAACATATCACCCTAAAAACTTGCATACACCTGCCAACAACATCCAAGGTTGTATGTGTACATGTAGAATGTCTCCAGAATCGTTCACCTGAATAACTGGTGAATGTTTCCCTTCCAAAAAGTAGTTATTAAGACAGTCCTGTGAGTTGACTGATTCAGATCTGAGATAGCAAGGAGAGAGTCCATGAAGTTCTGATGTCACCAGATACACACAGAAAATTTCCAGTAATGACTTCAGCATAACAAAGAATGGTGACATGGGTGAGAAGACTGGAGATTGTTACCTTCAGAAAACTAGGTGAGACCCAAATAATTACAACTAGGAAAGTCAAGAGAGTCAGAAAAAAACACATGAACAAAACAGAAGTTATGAAGAAGACAAAAATGAGGTCCAAGGAGCTGATGGTAATTCTTATGCAGGAACATCAAAAGGGAAAACGATAAGAATAACAGAGTATTTACTGCAGACTGGAGTCAGCCATTGAAAGAGTCATAAACCGAGGCTATTTAAAGTTATCTACTCATAGTAGAAAGGGGAAAAGACAGGTGAGCAGTGAGGAAAGCACTCCTGTGGAAAGGACTGCTCTTAGGCATTGTTAGAGCAAAGGCAAATAAGGGCCGTCAAAGCACATTGATGATGGAGGGAGCAATCATGTGACCACGGCGGCCAGCGTGTCCACTCGTGCACACAGCCAAAGGCCATGAGATGACAATGGTGGCATGCAGGCAGGCATGCACACATCTACTGAATCCGTATTCACATCAGTCAGTGTAGGGAAGTACCCAACATCAGATGCACGGACCAAACGTGGGAAGCTCTTGAGAAGGCAGCAACAACAGGTGCTTTGAAGTAAGGTATGGAAAAAATACAGTGGGTGACAGGACATGAACTGGGGATTACAGCATGAGAAGAAAGGAAGGAGGAGAAGACATGCTAAAGATGTTTGGAAAGGGCAGAGGAAATATTATTTTACATTTATGCCCCCTTTTTCCAATGGATATGGCACAAGGTGATACGCTACCCTAAGAGCCCTAAACTATCTAACAAAGCATCAGGGTTAGACAATGGGAAATTTTCTTGCTTGCCTCCTAAAACCTAAAATAAGACACTATTGCTGAAAACAATGCAAAACTGTTGGGCAGGCCAGGGGCATGTATTCTACTATGTTCATAGCAGCCTTATTTGTAATAGCCAGAAGCTGGAAACAACCTAGATGTTGCACAGCAGAAGAATGGATATGGAAACATGGTGTAGGGCCATCTGTAGCCTGGTTAAGCAAGGCCCAGTCCAGAGAACCGGTAGAACATTCTACAAGGGATGGAACCCATGAGCTATGCTCCCAGACTGCTGACTCCTCAACTCCATAATCATGTGGTCGTCCGTCATGTATGGCCATGTCCCAGGCCCCTAGCATTCTGGCTGGACTCCACCCCTACAGTCACCTGGCTACAGCTAGGCTTTCCCCACCCTTCGGTTACCTGGCTGTTGCCAGGTAACACAGGCTACTATAAAAGAGTTCTTGCCCCTCCTCGCTCTCTTGCCCCTCTCTGGCCTCTTATCCCTCTCTGCCCTCCCTTGCCCCTCTCTGTTCCCCCTCTCTCTATTCTTTTCCCCCTTCCCACATGGTCATGGCCATCCCTCATCCCTCTATCTTCTCTTTTTCTCTTTACTTCTCTATCTCCTTTTCTCTTTCTACTCTTCTAATAATAAAGCATTAAAACTATAAACTGTCTCTTCTTATCAAAACCTGCCACTTAGTAGCATGGAGCAGGCCTCAGCGTTTCCAGCACCAGGGAAGGACTGAGCCTCCTCTAAGCCAACAGCTTCTTCAACATGTACCTTGGAGGCCCATGCCAGAAGGGTACCAATATCTGAGCAAGGACCACCTCCCCCACTAGCCAAGCAGTCTTGTGTTCTACAGGTACTCAGCGCTCCCTACCCTGGAGCAGTGCATGGGCCTGCCAGTGTCCCCCTAACCCCCTATGCAGGGACCCACTGCTGCTGCTCCCCCCCTCCTTTTTTTCCCACAAATGGATACACAAAATGTGGTTCATTTACACAATTGAATACTATTCAGCTATTAAGAATGAGGACATCTTGAGTCTTGCAGGCAAATAGATGGAACTAGAAAATATCATCCTGGGTTAGGTAGCTCAGACACAAATAGACAAGCATGGTATGTACTCAATAATAACTGGATATTTAAAAAAAAATACCCAATACAGAATTCCCAAGATACAGTCCACAGAACTCAAAAAGGTCAACAAGCTGAAGTGCCCAAGTGGGGAAGCCTCAGTCCCATTTGGGAGGGAGAAAAAAGTAATCACAAGTGGGGATGGAGGGAGGGACCTAGGAGAGAAAGTAGACTGGGCAGGGGAGTGGGGGGAGAGGGGAACCTGATCTGGTATTGGGGGAAGCAAAAGGACTGAAGCCCTGAGGGCCAGCAGAAAAAAATGGAAACAGGCAACCTCCTGAGAGAGGAGGTTGGACGGACCCTGCAGAATGTACCAGAGACCTGGGAGCTGAAAGACTCTCAGAACTAAAAGGGAAAAACCTTAGATGAAATGCCTGACAGTAGGGAGAGAGAACTTATAGAGCCCACCTCCAGCAGGAAGACAGGGCATCAAATGAGGGAGGGGGGCATCCCACAGTCACAACTCTGACTCATAATTGTCCCTGTCTGAAAGAATTACAGGGATGGAAATGGAGAAGAGCCTGAGAAAAAGAAGGTTCAGTGACAGGGACAAAGTGGGACCCAGCTCACGGGGAGGTCCCAAGGCCTAACACTATTACTGAGGCTATGGAGTGCTCACAAAAAGGAACCTAGAATGACCACACTCCTGAAGACCCAACAAGCAGCTGAAAAAGTCAGATACAGATCTTTGCACCCAACCAATGGACAGAAGCAACTGATCCCCGCTCTTGAATTAGGGAAGGCTGAAAGAAGATGAGGGCCCCTCTGTAGGAAGACCAGCAGTCTCAATTAATCTGAACCTCCGGGATCTCTCAAACACTGAACCATGAAACAGGTAGCATACATCAGCTGATATGAGGACCCCAACACACCTACAATTGAAGACTGATTGGTCTGTGTTCATTCAGAAATGATGCACCTAACCTTCAAGAGACTGGAGGCCCTGGGGAGTTTAGAGATCAGGTGGGGTGGGGGTGGGGACATCCACTTGGAGACAGAGGGAAGGGGAGGAGAGATGAGATGTGGAACAGTCAGAGGGTGGATGGGGGTAGCAAGGTGGGGAGGAAAATATGGAGTGTCTAAAAATAATTCATTAATTAAAAATAAAAGAAAGAAAATGTTGGGCAGGACTTGGAAGAAGCGAGATGGAACTACCCTTGAAGTCTCCTTTCTCCCTGAAGAATAGCACTCACAGTATGGGGAGGTGCTATGCAAGTCATCAAGAAAGAAAAGCAATCAGCAGTCTTACCCAGATGTGAAGCTTAGGGACCTCATTAATGACTAGCTTGATCAGTGACACAACAGTGGCACTGTTATATGTCTAATTATACTTAAGGTATTTATTCAGGCCTGCCACTGCAAACCTATCCAGTGATTCATAGCTAAAATAACATAACCTCTAAAAGAGAACCTGCTACTGTCCTTTTCTTACACCAATATAATTTATAATTGTATTCTACATATTTATTGGTAACCAAACTTTTGGCTACTTTGTGTGTTTTTTCTTCCACCATTCTCTATTCCTCTTTTCTTCCCTTTCAACCCCCTAACATTACATGAGAGAGAGAAAAAAAACGATATACGGAAACAGGACATGTTTGATCTTCTCCACCAGGATACATAACTTCTAACTCTTTATCATCTCTTTGCACATGACTACTTAACATACCACAACCAATAGCACTCAACCACCAACAGGCAAACCAGCCCCCTCTATGGGACTCTAGCATTAATATGTTTTCTAAAAAGTCCCGAAACACCACACACTCTCAGAAACTATCTGCATCTGGTAAATTCATGTCCCTGTTAGAGCCTAAGGCAAATTATAGTCACTTGCTGTGAAGCAGCCCCATATCCTCACACCTGGGATTAAAACAAAAACACTCCCATAATATTTTTGTGATTTTTAAAGAAACTGAAATTCTCACATTTATCCTTAAATTCATAGATAATTATAACTCTCATCCTTTGACAAAAAACATATTTTTGCAACAGATGGAAACTATTATAGTTTGTGGAACTGGTCACAATGCAGAGAATTAGTGACTATCCTAGTTGATACAATCTAACCTATACCTAAGACTCAGAAACACCACATTATAGGGGAGGAAAGATCATAAGGGCAAGGAGACCTGACATCCTGCTGTCATATAATGTCTGTTAGAAATACAGGGATGTTGCACCCATGAAATCTTAATAAAGTGGTTTCTTATATAATGACCTCAACACACTAGATATCAATAAGGAAGGGGAAGATTCTATAAGATCCAACATCTACATGGAGAGCTATAGCAATCAATGGTGGCAGAGAAGGGAGAATCAGTTTTGTTCAGGGACAAACTTCCTGATAACTTATCTAATCCCAAATAGTCAGCCCTAAAAAATACACATACAAAAGGGCTCAGTAGTGTGTGTGTGTGTGTGTGTGTGTGTGTGTGTGTGTGTGTGTGACAATGATACCTCAATAAAACAGCAGGAAAGGGACATATTTTCACACCAGTCTGATTTTTCTTGGTGATCTTGTAAGGAAAGCAAAGCATGATGTTTTTTAAATGGAACCTCTACTTCCATAAACTTTCAGAATGGCCTCCACCAGAAAGATCTATGATAGTAGAAAGGACATCATTTATTGAAGAACAGCAAATAAATTGAAGCTTCTTGGAACCTGAAGCTTTCCTCTTCAATAAACTCCCAAGTACTTGTTATCTGAACCACTTTTAAGAGAAATCTTTCCCAGCTGTGTGATGCATGTCTCTGCTCTTTGCAGTGAGGGAGCATTAAGCATATATCTCTTAAGAGCTTCTGGCCATCAACCTTCCCCAAAGAAGAAAGCAGAAGGAAAATGGGTGAGGAAGACTGTGCAGGAAAACAAGCACTTGGTCCTTTCTGCAAATCTAGTGATAAATGTGTACTGACTAAAAAGTAAGAATTTAGAAAGTCAGGTCTGGTATTACTCAGGCAGGAGGTTGAATGGGTGATTCGAAACTTTCCTGGTTCTTACCCTTCTTGCCTCTGTAGAGAATGACAAGGCTTTGCTCTAATCAGATGGCTTGAATTGTAACAGTAACTCACAAGACACCAGGTGACACACTTAACATGGATTATTTAGTTTACTGCTTTCAACATCTCCATGAGACAGACACGAAGAGGAGTATTACTTTAAGGCAAAGAGATAATAGATCAAATGTGCAAGAGCGCCCACAGGAAGTGTAGTAGCTCATCTAAACCTGCCCAGTTAGCCACTGTGCTGGAGTCTTGGGCTCTCACAATGAATGGGGATGAGAATATGTGAAAGAAGAAACACTTGGATATACACTAAGTCAAGGAAATGGCTCCAGAGGAGAGGCACCTTCAGTTGAACAAGAAAACATGCCATGCCTAGATGAGTGTGAAAGCATCTAGTTAGAAGGGATGGTGGATGCCTGGAACCTCTAAACTCAACATAGTCAGCCTCATCTTGACAGGACAGCATCATAGCAGAATAGGGAAAGTATATATATACATGTATGTGTGTATATATATACATGTATATATACACAATACATATACATATATGTATACATATATATACACACAATACATATAATGTATATGTATATATCCATTATAATAAATAGCATTGATATTGGACTTTTTAATAGCAACCAAAGAGCAAGCAGGGTTTCCAAGTCCAACCAGTAGATGACAAAATCATTTTTTTAAACATATATCTTCTAGGTTTTTATTAACTTTCCCAAGGACATATTATTTTTGTGTGTGAACAATAATATAAAAATAATGGCTTTTAATGCTCCTGAAACTATCTTCTGTGGTGAAACTTTGGATCGACTGTGATGATTAGAATCCTATCAATGGCACAGGAACAAGGTTTTTCACTTGTTTAAACAGGATTGTGCACAGTTAGACCAATTTTTAAATGCACAGCAATTGGCTCTGCTTATTAATAGAAAATGCCCCCTCCCTAGCTACAGTAACCTGAATTGGCTATTCCCAGACAGATGGCAGGCTGCCTTAACTCAAGGCCATGCTCCTGCTGTCACATGCTAGAACCCTTGCAGACTTCCTCTGTTTCCATGCTGCCTGGATGTGTTAGACAGCTTTCCATCACTGTACCCACTACCTGAGAGAATCAACGTATATAAAGAAAGGCCGCTTGCTTTATCTGGCAGTACATCACAGAAGGGATGTGTGATTGAGCAATACTTTCTCCTTCTTGTCCTGGAACTGAAACAAGAGTCTTCCTACCTACTCACAATATTCATGCAATGACATAAGGTCTTCCTACAAGACCTCTTAGAGCAGTGGTTCTCAACATGTGGATCACGACTTGTTTGGAGGTTTCATATCAGATATCCTGCATATCAAATATTTATATTATAATTCATAACAGTAACAAAATTATAGTTATAAAGTAGCAACAAAAGAATCTGTGATGGGGATTACCACATGAGGAGCTATCTTGACAGGTCACAGCATTAAAAGTATGGAGACCCACTGTCTTAGAACTTCTACTACCTCTCATATTACTAAGAGCTATGAAAGATGCTGTTAGAACATGGATTGGGAGAGATGCTAAATTAAATGCAAAAAAGTCTAATTCCTATTCTTATGATTTACCACGGGTATATGTCAGTACAGCTACAGTAAATATAAACCCATACATAGGACTACAAAGCAATTCTTGAGAAGAAATAGTCTTCTGCAGGCGAGAGTGCAGCAATTAATTATCCAATACCAAAAGTTCAGCTCTGAAAATATACATATGAGTAACATTACACAGACTGATCAAGTTATATTTAAAAATATGTATGTACATGTATAAAATATATGTTCAATAATAATTAATGAGAAAAGAACCATGGATTTGAAAGAGAGCAAGGAGGGCAGATGGGAGGCTTTAGAAGGAGGAAAGAAAAAGCAGAAATGTTACAATTTTATTATAATCTCAAAAATAAATAAAGAATAACTAAAAAAATAAATGTTAAAAAACATGTATGTATGTTTGGATAAAAGGTGAATCCTAATATTTTTTAAGATCCATTTATTTATTTATTTCATGTGTGAGTACACTGTCACTGTCTTCAGACACACCAGAAGAGAGCATCAGATCCCCATTACAGATGGTTGTGAGCCACCATGTGGTTGCTGGAAATTGAACTCAAGACCTCTGGAAGAGCAACCAATACTCTTAACTGCTGAGCCATCCTTCCAGTCTGAACACTAATATTTTAATATTCATTTAATGTCAACACATTTATGTGAATCTACCAAAAGAAATATGTCTGATTTTTGTGAAACAATACCAGTATCTTACAATATGTTGGGGAATATTCATTTAGGGCAGCACAGCCATTTATTAGCCCATAGAGTCAGTGATCAGTGTCTCAAGTCCTGAGTTTCCTAGTGAAGTTCTTAAAGTTGACATAACTTCCATCACATGTTTAAGGCATCATCACAACTGTGGGGATTCCAACCACTCACCAATAAAAGAATATCAGGCTTTCCCACCAGGGCCAGGGCTGTGGAGAGCTTCCGTCTGGTGCCCCCACTGTAAGTGGCCACGGGTTTGTCCACGTGAGATTCTAGGTGCAGGCGCCTCACCAAGTCTGCAGCAACCTGGAAGAGAGAAGCTTGTCCATAATCTTTTTCCATGACGCCTACGTGAGCTGGGCTGCCCTCTGACTCCCGCTCCCTCCCACCATGCCTGTATTCCTCTCATCCAAACAGAGGATCAGAGACCTTCCTTATCCTATTTCACTTTATAGAAAGGAAGCAATCAAGAAAGAACAGGGAGAAGAGGGTCCCATGTCTGCACACGCTTAGAATGGCCAAACACAGGTCTAGAAATCTGACTCTGATGACACAGAGTCTAGATTAATATCCACATTCAGGTGAGAAGATTAAAGGGGACCTAAAGGAAGGCTGAGAAGGAGCTGGATAGAAAAGAAACAAAATGAGGTACCAAAACCTCAAGAGAAATGGCACTGGAAATAACACTCTTCACAATAGCCACAAACAACATAAAGTATCTTGGCGTAACTCTAACCAAACAAGCGAAAGATCTGTACAACAGGAACTTCAAGTCCTTGAAGAAAGAAATCGAAGAAGACCTCAGAAGATGTAAAAATATTTCTTGCTCCTGGATTGGCAGGATCAATATAGTAAAAATGGCCATCTTGCCAAAAGCAATATACAGATTCAATGCAATCCCCATCAAAATCCCAACTCAATTCTTCATAGATCTAGAAAGAGCAATTCTCAAATTCATCTGGAGCAACAAAAAACCCAGGATAGCTAAAACTATTCTCAACAATAAAAGGACTTCTGGGGGAATCAATATCCCTGACCTCAAACAGTACTACAGAGCAATTGTGTTAAAAACTGCATGGTATTGGTATAGCAACAGGCAAACAGATCAATGGAACAGGATTGAAGACCCTGAAATTAACCCACAGACTTATGGTCACTTGATCTTTGATAAAGGAGCCACAACCATCCGGTGGAATAAAGATAGCCTTTTCAACAAATGGTGCTGGTTCAACTGGAGGTCAACATGCAGAAGAATGCGAATTGACCCACTCTTATCTCTTTGCTCTAAGATCAACTCCAAGTGGATCAAGGACCTCCACATAAAACCAGACACACTGAAACTATTAGAAAAGAAACTTGGGAAGACCCTGGAGGACTTGGGCACAAGGGAATTGTCTGTATAAACACACCTAAGAACCCTTTTACCATGCTAGGCCATTGATACCATCTACACATTCAGAATTCAGTTTACAGAGTATTTAGCTTGGGGAAAAGTAGGACCAGTTCTTCGCAGCTATTAGAGCTATCTGATCACTTCATAAGGATGAGACTTCATTCACCAGTACTCACATATGTCCTCGGCCATTAGGGTTAGTAGTGAAGCCCGCACCCTCAGGCTCATAGCCTCTCATTTCTCCACCATCTTAATCTGTATCATAGCATGCACCTTGACAGCCCACTTACCCTTAAATTTTAATGTAAATCTCAGCTGTCCCCCGATGCACATCAGCTGAGTCTCTAAGACTACGCTTAGGTTGGTCTTCCCGGAATAATTTGCCTTAAACCATTTCTTATCTACTTCAAGATCTGTCTCTTATATGGGACCCAAGATAAAGCATTTTCTTTGTTTTCACCTCTCTGTACAATATATACATATGCACAGAGAATAATATAATTCTTGTGTAGATAAAAATCTATGTTAATTGAGGTGTTAATACAGATATAAAGGTAGGTCTGTTTTTTACATATGATTACATAACCAAACTAGTGAAAAACTATATATAAGTTCAAGTTTAGAAGGACAAATTCCATATGTTTGTGACAGTTGATAATTGTGTATTTTAAGGCACTAAATAATACAGTGTTAGGCTAACACACATACTTTTTTATGAACATATAAAACTTAGGACTAGAATATTATGACTAATGACACATTACAAACTTCAAAATATCTTGGATCATAACATCTTTAACCTAAATTATTCCATCTACATTGTGTGGATTCCAGAGTATTCCAGAGTATTTAGCTTGGGGAAAAGTAGGACCAGTTCTTTGCAGCTATTAGAGCTATCTGATCACTTCATAATTTAGAAATTGAGCTAGAAGACACAGGTACTTTCCATGGTCAGACAGTGTGAATGGAGGAAACGGAAGGCACACAGAAACCAATACTTGAATAGAAAAAGCCATCTAAAGGTTAATCCTTTGTTCTCAATGAAAATATTCAAGCCCTTTACTCCAGACTGCCTCACAGAAAACATCCCATTTTTCCTGTATTCATTCCGCCCAATTATGCCAATTAAATTAAATTGAATAAAAGCCTTTCTGAGCAAATAAAAACCTCAAAAAAATTTTATCCTGGATTAGCAGACAAATGTGAATAACTAATTGAGCTGCTGCAAGCAAAGACTCAAAGACAGAAAGGCTGTGCTGCAGGGATTAGAAAGAACCCAGGGTGTCTATGGAATCACAAAGCAGAAGTGGAAGCAATGTCCCTGGTGATGTTCATGTGCAAGATGGAGGGAGGAAGTAGACTCCCTAGCAGAGGAAACCTTGCTTCCGTGAGCAGCACTGCGGTTACAGACATTTCATGCCTTTTGAAGAACACAAACAAACAGAAATATGAAAAGTGAAAATTTGGGTTATCTTTTCAGAGTTGTGAAAATATTCAAAACATACGTGTGTTATGAATATTTATTGTGATAAAATGTATTTTATTCAGAAGAGGAAGCTAATCAAGGGGAGAAACAACGCAGAATACTGCTGAAAAGCCCTGGTTTTATGGCAATGTGCCTCAGAGTAAATACAGTCTTAATAAATTTGCCAACTGCTGTTGGTTATTTTTATGAAACCAGAAAATGGTTGTCATATTTTCCTAATTTCACAAAAGGTTAAATAGCGCAGACTACAAATCCCAGAGCAGTTTATCATGGGGAAGATCCCAGAATGTGCAGGAACAAATGTCTGATCTAATGCTCTGTGAATGTCACTTTCACAAAATAACCGAAAATGATCTAATGAGAAACATCTTGTCACCATCTTTTCTGCAATCAGCACCCCTATCAAAATAATGGCAAATGTGATGTTCTAGAAATCGAGGCTGGAAAATGCTTCTTAAACCCCAAAATATCATAAGCCACTATGTCACTGTTACAATCACAAAATGTCATAAGTTACAAGATCTTGTGCATGGCTTTTTTGTTTTTGTTTTTGTTATCTCTGAAAGCTCTAGAAATTGTGCTGCATTTAGAACCGAAGACTGGAATGCATTATTTCCATTGCTCAGGCTGGAACACATTCAACACACATTAGAACTTTGGGGAATATCCACTAGACAAAAAGATTGTTCAGAAAAGCATGCACAGTCATCAGATTCCTGAGCCAAAGACTGCCCATATGCAGGTGGGATGCCCATATCAAAACTGTTCTATGAAATTCACAATGAAAATGAGACACTGCGCAGGGAAAAGGAGCCAAGGATTTCCAAAGGGAAGGCCATCCTGTCACCATCTCTTTGCCAGGGATCTTCTAGTTGGTTCTCTATCACTATCTCTATCAAAACTTAGCTCTTTTTAAAAACCCATGACAAATGGGAAAAAGAAATATAAGATGAAAGTCATATCTACAGAGAAGATGCTGAAAGAAACACTCAGAATCATTCCTAGAGTAATGAATAGGTATTTGCAAAGTTAGGACCTAGAAAGGGCCTTCTTCTAGCCCAGAGAAAAGCAAAATTCAGATTTAACCAGATTTCATCCCAATTAGAAGTTTTGTTTGGATATATTAGCTCTGGAAATATCAGAAACTTTTCTTGCATACCTTCTCTGGCATCTCCCCTTATAACTGCATTCCTGAGCCATTTGGCTGCACCAAACTAGCCAGCTAACTGTGAGCTTAAAAATGCACCCTCTGCACAAAACTCTACAGTGTGAACAAAAACCTGGAAATCAGCCCTTTAAAGTGCAGAACCTAGATTCAATTCAAATGAAGGTGTGACCTTTTCTCGCCTGAGTAAACATTTGAGGGTTCCAAGTGTTAAGGACAAGGTTGTAGCTATAAGAGATCAACAAACTTGAAATTGGTGGATCCAGTCCCCTAGAGTAGAGGCAGAACCCAGTACAAGGCTTCAGCTGGAGAGAAAGAGTTAGGGCTGTGAGCATGAGGCAGAAGGGGCTTTTCAGCAAGCACAGGAGGTCTCCTTGAATCATAGGACATGGGTGGCTGCCTATCCTTCCATGGACAAGATTGAAGTCTGTAAAAGAGAAGCAGTTTGAGTATCAGATATGTAAGGAAGGGAAAGTGCCTGTTTTGTCTCCGTGGCTCCAGGATTGAACTGGGAACAATTTACTGGAGCTCAGTGGAAAGTAAATAAGAGAAGCAGCAGGCTACAGTAGCCATATGGTTACCCCATGCAGTTTCTGCTCCCTTGGTCATACACACCAGAAACTCCAGAAATAATCCCGAGATATCAATGGTGGAAAATATTTTGTCCCAGTCTGGTAGCAACCATCAGGAGGGTGTCAATCAAAGCCTGTTGTTACAGATACCTATTGCCTGACCACTCTGGGTTTCATGTTCCCCAATTGTAAAGTCATGCATATACCTCTTAACTGCTTTGTTCAGGATATGAGACAGACATACAGAAAGATAGTCATGCATCACTTAAGGACAGAATACATTCTGAAAATCTTCAGACATTTCATCACACTGTCAGACTTAAAGAACGTTCTTCCAATCCTGGGTAGTAGATGCCAGTCACAGAATATGAATGTAACCTCTTAACAGAAGCAAGCAGTATGGAAAATACAGTGTTCATGAGGCTGTTTCCAGGGTGTATGGTCTTACCATAACCCATTTTGTTTATAAGTAGAAGTAAATCTACACAGCAAAAAAACACATTGCAGTATAGCAAATATATAAACCAGAAATAGTCAAGCACTATATATAGCAATCCTTGACACAGCTGATGGTGGAGGCTTGTTTCAACCACCACTATTATACAAGTGATATGTTGTGATGCAGTTGTTAAGATGGGTATGATGTCATCAAGCTATTGGGATTGTTCATGACAATTTTGTATCCCCACCATTATGGGATCCATGGTAAATGAAACATTAAGATATGATTCATGACTGCATTAACTAGGTCATCATTTTATGTTATTTAACACTTAATACCCGTAATAAGCACCTCAGAGTCCTGTGCTTATTCTATATTTAAAGTGCTCACACAATTTACAGTAGTGAGAAATTGGCTGGGAAAAGCACTGTGTCCTTTAGGAATACATATAAGATGTGCTGATCTAATAGAAACCACTGCATGGGCAAGTAGCAATACCATCTGCATAATCCACTACAGCTTCATGAGAGAAATAAAGCTAGTCTTTAATTGCTGACCATTAAAGTAACTTCTCACTGGAGGAGTTCAAAACACAGACTGAAGGACAGTGGGCTATCAGAAGGCAATTGCCTGGGTGACAGAGAGCACCGAGTCTTATTAAGGGAGACTTTTCAGAGGTGCATTCATCCAGACAAAAGAGGCCAGCTTATAGCCACTTGCCAAGAATCTACCTCTTCAATCAAAAACTAACAAGAGGGAGCTGACAGAGAAAATGCCTATTAAAGACTGAGCCAACAATTAGTGTTGGATGCCAAGAGCTGTTTGAGCACGCTTGGTGGGTCTCCTGCAGGGTGGTCAGTTAGCTGTGTTTATTAAGGTGAGTGGTAGGTCAAGGGTCCTGGATTGGAACAAAGAAAGGAAGAGCTTTTATTCTGGTTTTGGAGTTATGGAGTAGAAATAAAAACAAACAAATAAACAAAACCCAAAGGCTACAGTATTACAAAAACAACACAGAGAATGAATTGTCATGGACCAGTGAGAGCAGAGGCTAGCCTACAGAGAATCCTAAGATGTTTCAACTCCTACAGACTCTGATTGAGGATACACCAATAAGCCCCACCTCTGTTTACCTTGCTCCTCTTGTAGAAACAGAAATCTGGCAAGCACCTCACATACAACAAAGAGGCACTCAAAGGGTAAAATGTACCTTAAGTTTTTTTCTATTCTGATGCATTCCTATTAGAAATATCCTCTAAGCTGTCTGTCACGGCTCTAAGCTCTGATCTCTCCTCAGCTTCCATCAAGGGAAAGAGTAAGTCCCCACTGCCCCGTTTCACCTGTTCTCTGTCACTCTCAGACAAGATACGGGGAGGCCTCAGAGTATTACAGTTCTCAGTGTCCTTCATTCTCCTGAAGCCACCCAAAAATCACTTTTGTAAGGAATATTTCTTCCTGCTCCCAAAGGAGAAATCTTCTCCAATAACTCCCAAGTTTCACAAACAATCTGTTACCAGTTTTATACTTTCTGTTCCTGACCATCATCATTAGAGCAGAAAGCACATATTGATAGACAACGGAGAAAAGCTTAGAGATACAAAGTAAGAGAGGATATTATTTTTTCACTCAGCTACTTGCACAGGATGCCCTCACTGAGATTTTTAAATATACAATACCAATATAAATTTTAATGTTAGAGAATGATTTTGCCTTGAACTCATCTGGTGGTATGACTTCTTATCCTTGGAGACATAGCTGATAGACCATCATTTCTCAGTGGATCTTTTTACTCCAGAAAACCCAAAGATTGCTTACCTTTGGAATGTACTGCTTTGGAATTCCACGTAATCTACAGTAGTATTGAAGATGTTCCCAGCCAGTCAGAAGCTCATCCAGGGCATCCTGCTGTGGGCAGTAGCCAATAAGAATGCCTGCTTTGCCAGCAGAAGCCAGATCCACCATATCTCTGCAAACACAAATAGAACAAGCTGACAAAAGTCTTCATGAATACATTATCAACCTATCCCTTAAATCTGGCAGGCTCATCAATTGCTCTGTTCCTATAGCTAATTTTGCATGAATACTTTCACCTAAAGACAAGTGAAAGGTATCAAAAAAACAGCACGACAAAATAAATCTTTGCACATGAAGTATTAAGTTAAAGGGAACTGCAAACCAGCAAACTGTGAGAAAGCTGCTGATCTCACTGCAGCTTCCAGATAATGAACATATAAACATTCCCCTAAGTAAAGGACATGCCTACTTAAAAAGAAATCTCTGTGCATGCTACTTACAAGGATGACTTTAATCACACAAGGAGATGAGATTAACTTACTAGACACCTCTCCTTTTCTTTTTTTTTTCTCTTTCTTTATTGGATATATTCTCTATTTACATTTCATTTCCCTTTTTCTGGTTCCCTGCCCCCCCAAAGGTCCCCCATGCCCTTTTCCCTCCCCGTGTTCCCTCATCCACCCTTTCCCACTTCCCTGTTCTGGTATTCCCTTACACTGATGCTTTGAGCCTTTACAGAACCAGGGTCCACTCCTTCCTTCTTGTTGGACATCATTTGGTATGTGGATTGACACCTCTCCTTTTCAAATCTCACCTCCCCACCCAGAGCTCCAAACCCCTTTCCTTTGAGAAAACCTGTGTATAAGCCTCATTCTTCTAACCCCCTAGTTGATCCATGAGATTTTTCTTCGTGAAGCACTTGTTCATATATATATATATATACACATACATATTTATATAAAATGAATATGCCTTTTTGAGTTTATTTTACAGGGCTCTAGCAGAGATCCTAAGATAGTAGAGTGCAAAACTGTTTCTTCTCCCTCCCAGTAGCAACCCATGATCCCAGCACAGTCACGGGTTGGTGTGTGTGTGTGTGTGTGTGTGTGTGTGTGTACATATGTGTCTCAAACACTGAGTTTCATATTTAGCACATGATATGTGTGTATCAACGGACTATGGTAGGAATCTTCCCACAAAGAAACTATTGTAAATAATGGAAAAAATCCTCTAAATTTCAGTTGATTTTATAGTTCAATTTAACTATAACAATTGTACATAAACTTGTATTGCGAATGTGAAATGTAGAAAAAAGAGTTAATTGACCCAACTGCAATGGTCATAACAACTTTTCATATCTTTGGTCCTCCTTGTCATAGTGTTCCCATTGGGAGCAGCAGTCACCAGCATGACAAACTTTCCGTGACTGACCTAACAGCCAAGTCCAGCATTTATCACAAATCATATTTTGTTCTGTAGTTTTATTTGATAATGCACCAAATCAGGAGTCTACAATTTATATTAAGACCATGAAGACTAATTTTATCCATTTAAATCTAATGAACTTCTATTGTCTCTGAACAAATCTCGGGGCACTGGTGTTCTTGTATTCTATGACATTACCTATGTCAGAATGTCCCAGGGCTGAAGGGCTCTTGAAGCAAGCATGGCATAGGTTCTTTCACTTAACAGTATGCACTTGAGTTTACTTCATGCCCTCCTGGATGTGTGTGAAACCCCAAAATTAATACATTGAAAACTGATCTTCTAAGTAATGGTATTAAGAGGTGGCACTTGCATCATAAACATGGGATCTCAGAAAATGGGTAAGTGGTTGTAATGTTTAATAAGAATTGATCTGACTGACTTAAGAGTAATGAAAAGGAGGCCATGAATCTGAGAAAGGGTAATGAGGGCTATTTAGGAGGGTTGGGGGGGGGGCAGAAAAGTTGTACATATCCATTCTTAAAACTGGGAAAATAGGTAAAAAATAATAATAAATGAGATATCAAGACATTAGGAAAGTACTACTACTGAGTGTATCTGTAAGAGTATTTCCAGAAAAGTCTGACTCAAGGAGCCCCCGCCACCCCGGAGCATGAGGGTGCCCTCCCACCTGCTTGAGGGTTAGACAAAGCAAAAAACAGGAGGCAGATCCACCTGTCTCCCTCCCTCTCTCCTTTCCTGCCTCTCCCATTTCTCCTCTTTCTTCTTTTCCTCCTTCTTTACCTTCCTTCTTACCTCCCTCTTCCTCATTTCTTTTCCCTTCGCCTCTCCTCTTCCCTCTCATTCTTCCCTTTCCCAGAGCTGGTGCACCCTCTTCCTCCCACCCCTGGCCTTGAGAGTGCTGAGAACACTCAGGATTTTAGACTGCAGAGCTTTCAAGTGAGAGCACCCACAGCCATTTCCCTTGATGTGGATGTGAGGACTCGAACTGAGCCATGCCACTGGCACTCAGAGTCTCCACTTTCAAGAACAGCAAAGGCTCCACAGTCACAGGAGCAAATTCTCCCAACAGAACACATCTCCTCTCTCTTCCATCCTCTCTTCCTTCCTAACCCCTCCTTTCCTAATGCATCTTCTCTGGAGAATTCTGACTGATTTATTATCTTTTAAAAGGGTAGATGGGGGGAGGGGTAACCTCATAGCCTAGTTTTTCCTCATAACATGGGAAGACAAAGAAATGAAACCCCATGTCTGAAGCAGGTCATCTTCACCTTCCTCTTACTCTACTGTTCAATAATGCTGTGGTTGTTAGACAGTTGCTTTCACAACTCCCATGGCTATTCTTTGCCCATTCTTACATAGAAAATGAGACTGTCAAAGAAGGATGTCCTCTTGGATTTGTAGTCTGATAAATAATAAGTACATTTTTACATCATACCTCACTGTGAGATATTTGCTTTTCCCATGTAAACAAATGCAAAGTTTGAATTAAAATGCAAGTTTCAAGTATCCCTGTATATTTTGTTACTAACTCTGGAAAACCGTGTGTGTGTGTGTGTGTGTGTGTGTGTGTGTGTGTGTGTGTGTAGTGTAGTGTATATATAGTGTATATAGTGTATATATGTTTATGAATCTGTATATATTCATAAGCATATATTATATATACATATTCATTGTTATGTTATGTGTGTTTTCTATAGTAGCAAGCATGTTATTTGAAATTCATTATCAGAGTTGAGCCCAACCTGGGTTTTAGTGTGTGTGTGTGTGTGTGTGTGTGTGTGTGTACATGACTAAAAATTTATAATTAAAAAGAAATCTAATCCTTAACTAAAACTATCCAGAAAAGTCTTGGTCCAGGAAATATTGGACAACTGGCTCAAAGGCAGGGCATTTCTAGGTAGAGTTTGGACAGGCATGCATCCAAACAGAAGAAAAGGCTACTGTGATAAGTAAGCTCTCATCTTACTGAAGTTTGGGACTTTGTAACAGATAAAAACAAAGTGCAGAAAAGTGGTTCCTGAGAGCCTGAGAGGATCTGCAGAGCTGTACTACTCTTTAGAGATAAAAGAGGAGATGCCATACTACAGAGCCAGACAAGGATGAAAGAGCCCATACACCAGAGAAAAGGAGGAGAATCTGTAACTGAGGCTCTCCTGCCTGGGGACAGTGGACATAGGAAGGAATGAACAAGCTGGTACCCAAATCCCACCAAATGCAAGCCCTCTTAGAAGTGGAATGAGTAGATACTAATGGAAATGAGTGGTAAAGTCGTCAGCAACAATGGAACCTTGGCTTTGGAACTTATGTAAGGAATTAGAGCTCGTTAGTCTGAAAGGGAAGAGTGAAGTGGAAACACCAGGGAGCCTGTTTATTTGATTCCAACATTTGAGAAACACAAGATCTTAAGCACCTTGCAGCCTCAAATATTTTACTGTAACTCAAAGAATATTAGAAAGAATTATGTTTCCTTTTACCTAAAAGGCTCAGTAAAAACATATTAAGCATCTTGATCTGAAACACTAAAGAAATGGACAAAAGTAAACCTAGATCATGAAGAATAATTAAACAGAAACTAAAGAAGTAGGCAAAATAGAAGAGATAAAACAATAATGAAAACTTTCAAAGTCACGGCTAAGATTATGGAAAAAAAAATTCTTTAGCTCCAGACTTTTAAATACACTTGTCAAGAACAAATAAAACCAAAACAAACAAACAAGCAAAAGAGATTAACATGATTAAAACTGCAACATGCATTTGTGTTAATACATAGAAGCAAAGAAGGTTATGATGATCAATGGGAGATGCTCCATATGAGATGAACAGGTCCCTAAGACTAAACACGCCACTGAACATGCTCAAATGAGGGACGTCAAACTGCCAGATGCACAAGGACGTAGGTTGAACAAGTACTTTTTAAATTGCCCACAATTTAACCCAGGATGAGATAATTTCAGTAATGAGTTCTAACAAATGTTTGAAGACTAACATCAATCCTTCCCAGGCTGTTCCAAACAAAGAAGAGACAAGAACAACTCTGAACTAATTTCAAAAGAATCATAATAGCCTGATAATGAAACCAAAGACATGAGAAGGAAAGAAAATTCTGCAATTTATTAGAACTACGGATGTATAAATTCTTATAAAATACACATGCACTATTTATCAAGTTCTACGCTATTGTAAAGAGATCATGCTGAAAACAAAAAGGAAAAAAAGGTGTTACTACTTTTTAATTGCTGAATGAATGAATAAATAAATGACCATTACAGCTCCAACTGGTCTGCCTTAAACATTCTTGGGACTCAAATTAGCCTGTTGTTGAGCACAGTAGAAATATTATTACTGCATAATACTAGACTTGGGAGAGATGAAAATGCAATGTATAGTTTATAATTAACGTACATTTCTGTCCTACCATCATAGAGATGAAAAACTATGCTTAGAACCTTTTAAGTCAGAAACCACGTGTGTAAGGAAATCAGGGACCCTTAATAACAGCAGCAGGGCTTGCCTGCTTGCCTGTGGATCCTGCTCCCCTAAATGAGCCTCAGTGAGAGAGGATACACATAGTCCTGCAACAACTTGATGTGTCTATGGTGGAAGGAGTGGACAAGTGATACCTAGAAGGGGCTCCCTCTTCTCAAAGGAGAAGGGGAGGGAGAAATGGTGGAAGGATCCACATGAGAGGGTACTGGAAGGATGGGGGCTATTATGATGTGAAGTGAATAAATAAAATTAATAATTAAAAATTCTTAACTATAATAAAAAGGAAATCAAATCCAGCAACACATGCAGATATGTACTAGATATAATATCTAATAAAGACATATAACATATAATGTAATAGATGTAATATCTAATAGGATATATTAGTTGTAAGGAAGTAAAGATAAACCCAAGGAACTCAAAGTTCATTTAGTATACTAAAATTAATCCTTGCATACTGCATTAGTAGCAAACAAATATCATATACTGTCCAAGTAGACAAAACACAACATTTAACCAAATCTAAAGTAGAAATAAAAAAGGTTTATTATAAAACAGTATTTATAGGGACATCTTTGTTTATATGGTCCCATGAATATTGAAAGAGAGATCTATGGAAGCAAAATTAGGTTCATAGTTGCTGATGGCTAGACAAGGGAGTGGCAAAAAGAAAGTCTAAGGGGTGCAGTATGTTTTGAAGG